>JAULUE010000070.1:389368-415032 GCA_036324585.1 Champsocephalus esox | reverse complement strand
GTCTCTACTTTAAAGAGTCCTCTCCTGCTGATGTATCAGGTGTATATCAGTATGTAGCGTCTCTACTTTAAAGAGTCCTCTCCTGCTGATGTTCAGGTGTATATCAGTATGTAATGTCTCTACTTTAAAGAGTCCTCTCCTGCTGATGTTCAGGTGTATATCAGTATGTAGTGTCTCTACTTTAAAGAGTCCTCTCCTGCTGATGTTCAGGTGTATATCAGTATGTAGTGTCTCTACTTTAAAGAGTCCTCTCCTCTGATGTTCAGGTGTATATCAGTATGTAGCGTCTCTACTTTAAAGAGTCCTCTCCTGCTGATGCTCAGGTGTATATCAGTATGTAGCGTCTCTACTTTAAAAAGTCCTTGCAGTGCACTAACACCAACAGAACGCACTACGCGAGAGGAACAGGGACTCTTTAAAGACGTGATGTAATTCATATCACTCAGTGTCCACATGACGGCAGGACTCTCAGAGAGGCGTTCAGGTGCAGCCAGACTTTCCTGCTCCACCTGAAGTTGCTCCTTAATTCGTCTAATCATAAGAGTTCCCCCTGACCACACACACACACACACACACACACACACATCCACACACACACACCCAGGTGTGGTCACCTGGGTGTGTGTGTGTGTGTGTGTGCTCTGCTTCAGTAACCACAAACAGAGGAACAATGGAGCCCTGCCCCCCCCCCTCAGGTGTGTCGGAGAATCAGAGCCGTCAGGCAGGTTCCTTTGATTCTATTAGAACCAGATAAACACACACACACACACACACACACACACCTACTGTGGAGTCACCTGCCAAGGAAGCATTTAAAGCAAGAGAATGTAATGCAGGAATGTGTGTGTGTGTGTGTGTGTGTGTGTGTGTGTGTGTGTGTGTGTGTGTGTGTGTGTGTGTGTGTGTGTGTGTGTTGTGTGTGTGTGTGTGTGTGTGTGTGTGTGTGTGTGTGTGTGTGTGGTGTGTGTGTGTGTGTGTGTGTGTGTGTGTGGTGTGTGTGTGTGTGTGTGTGTGTGTGTGTGTGTGTGTGTGTGTGTGTGTGTGTGTGTGTGTGTGTGTGTGTGTGTGTGTGTGTGTGTGTGTGTGTGTGTGTGTGTGTGTGTGTGTGGTTGATTGATTGTATTTAGTCCCTGCAGGGCTCCAGTAGCGGCCCCCGGCCCCCACAGCATGCAGGACATGGAGCTGAGGGAGGAATGGCAGGACGACGGCTTCCCCAGGTCCACACACACACACACTCACACCACTCACACACACACACACACGCACACACGCACACACACACACACACACACACAGAGTTCTGTTTGTTCTGCAGAAGGTTAACTTCCACCTGACAGAAAGCTTGAAGCAAAGTTGAGTGGAACTTATTAACGTGTGTGTGATGTTTGGATCAGGCCTCTCCCCGAGGACCGTGGCAGTCGGAGGATCAGCCCCCAGGTGACCCAGCACACGCATACGAACCTCTGTTCCCTCAGGGGGGGTACTGCAGCACCAGTACTTTGGTTCTGCAGTACCTAGTACACAGTAGTAGTAGTGGATTAAGTACTGATACCAGAAACATGTACTTAAGTACATGTTTCTGGTATCAGTACTTAATCCACTACTTATCTTCTTTTTACTTTCTACTTCTCTCATGTTGAACTCAAATACCTGTACTTTCTACTTCTCTCATGTTGAACTCAAATACCTGTACTTTCTACTTCTCTCATGTTGAACTCAAATACCTGTACTTTCTACTTCTCTCATGTTGAACTCAAATACCTGTACTTTCTACTTCTCACATGTTGAACTCAAATACCTGTACTTTCTACTTCTCTCATGTTGAACTCAAATACCTGTACTTTCTACTTCTCACATGTTGAACTCAAATACCTGTACTTTCTACTTCTTACATGTTGAACTCAAATACCTGTACTTTCTACTTCTTACATGTTGAACTCAAATACCTGTACTTTCTACTTCTCACATGTTGAACCCAAATACCTGTACTTTCTACTTCTCACATGTTGAACTCAAATACCTGTACTTTCTACTTCTTACATGTTGAACTCAAATACCTGTACTTTCTACTTCTCTACATGTTGAACTCAAATACCTGTACTTTCTACTTCTTACATGTTGAACTCAAATACCTGTACTTTCTACTTCTCTCATGTTGAACTCAAATACCTGTACTTTCTACTTCTTACATGTTGAACTCAAATACCTGTACTTTCTACTTCTTACATGTTGAACTCAAATACCTGTACTTTCTACTTCTTACATGTTGAACTCAAATACCTGTACTTTCTACTTCTCACATGTTGAACTCAAATACCTGTACTTTCTACTTCTTACATGTTGAACTCAAATACCTGTACTTTCTACTTCTTACATGTTGAACTCAAATACCTGTACTTTCTACTTCTCTCATGTTGAACTCAAATACCTGTACTTTCTACTTCTCTCATGTTGAACTCAAATACCTGTACTTTCTACTTCTTACATGTTGAACTCAAATACCTGTACTTTCTACTTCTCACATGTTGAACTCAAATACCTGTACTTTCTACTTCTCTCATGTTGAACTCAAATACCTGTACTTTCTACTTCTTACATGTTGAACTCAAATACCTGTACTTTCTACTTCTCTCATGTTGAACTCAAATACCTGTACTTTCTACTTCTCTCATGTTGAACTCAAATACCTGTACTTTCTACTTCTTACATGTTGAACTCAAATACCTGTACTTTCTACTTCTCTCATGTTGAACTCAAATACCTGTACTTTCTACTTCTTACATGTTGAACTCAAATACCTGTACTTTCTACTTCTCACATGTTGAACTCAAATACCTGTACTTTCTACTTCTCTCATGTTGAACTCAAATACCTGTACTTTCTACTTCTCTCATGTTGAACTCAAATACCTGTACTTTCTACTTCTCTCATGTTGAACTCAAATACCTGTACTTTCTACTTCTCTACATGTTGAACTCAAATACCTGTACTTTCTACTTCTCTCATGTTGAACTCAAATACCTGTACTTTCTACTTCTCACATGTTGAACTCAAATACCTGTACTTTCTACTTCTCTCATGTTGAACTCAAATACCTGTACTTTCTACTTCTCTCATGTTGAACTCAAATACCTGTACTTTCTACTTCTTACATGTTGAACTCAAATACCTGTACTTTCTACTTCTTACATGTTGAACTCAAATACCTGTACTTTCTACTTCTCACATGTTGAACTCAAATACCTGTACTTTCTACTTCTTACATGTTGAACTCAAATACCTGTACTTTCTACTTCTCTCATGTTGAACTCAAATACCTGTACTTTCTACTTCTCTCATGTTGAACTCAAATACCTGTACTTTCTACTTCTCTCATGTTGAACTCAAATACCTGTACTTTCTACTTCTTACATGTTGAACTCAAATACCTGTACTTTCTACTTCTCTCATGTTGAACTCAAATACCTGTACTTTCTACTTCTTACATGTTGAACTCAAATACCTGTACTTTCTACTTCTTCATGTTGAACTCAAATACCTGTACTTTCTACTTCTCACATGTTGAACTCAAATACCTGTACTTTCTACTTCTCTCATGTTGAACTCAAATACCTGTACTTTCTACTTCTCACATGTTGAACTCAAATACCTGTACTTTCTACTTCTCTCATGTTGAACTCAAATACCTGTACTTTCTACTTCTTACATGTTGAACTCAAATACCTGTACTTTCTACTTCTCTCATGTTGAACTCAAATACCTGTACTTTCTACTTCTTACATGTTGAACTCAAATACCTGTACTTTCTACTTCTCTCATGTTGAACTCAAATACCTGTACTTTCTACTTCTTACATGTTGAACTCAAATACCTGTACTTTCTACTTCTCTACATGTTGAACTCAAATACCTGTACTTTCTACTTCTCTCATGTTGAACTCAAATACCTGTACTTTCTACTTCTTACATGTTGAACTCAAATACCTGTACTTTCTACTTCTTACATGTTGAACTCAAATACCTGTACTTTCTACTTCTCTACATGTTGAACTCAAATACCTGTACTTTCTACTTCTTACATGTTGAACTCAAATACCTGTACTTTCTACTTCTCTCATGTTGAACTCAAATACCTGTACTTTCTACTTCTCTACATGTTGAACCCAAATACCTGTACTTTCTACTTCTCTCATGTTGAACTCAAATACCTGTACTTTCTACTTCTCACATGTTGAACTCAAATACCTGTACTTTCTACTTCTTACATGTTGAACCCAAATACCTGTACTTTCTACTTCTCTCATGTTGAACTCAAATACCTGTACTTTCTACTTCTCTCATGTTGAACTCAAATACCTGTACTTTCTACTTCTTACATGTTGAACTCAAATACCTGTACTTTCTACTTCTCTACATGTTGAACTCAAATACCTGTACTTTCTACTTCTTACATGTTGAACTCAAATACCTGTACTTTCTACTTCTCTCATGTTGAACTCAAATACCTGTACTTTCTACTTCTCTCATGTTGAACTCAAATACCTGTACTTTCTACTTCTCTCATGTTGAACTCAAATACCTGTACTTTCTACTTCTCTCATGTTGAACTCAAATACCTGTACTTTCTACTTCTTACATGTTGAACTCAAATACCTGTACTTTCTACTTCTCTCATGTTGAACTCAAATACCTGTACTTTCTACTTCTCACATGTTGAACTCAAATACCTGTACTTTCTACTTCTCTCATGTTGAACTCAAATACCTGTACTTTCTACTTCTCTCATGTTGAACTCAAATACCTGTACTTTCTACTTCTTACATGTTGAACTCAAATACCTGTACTTTCTACTTCTTACATGTTGAACTCAAATACCTGTACTTTCTACTTCTCACATGTTGAACTCAAATACCTGTACTTTCTACTTCTCTACATGTTGAACTCAAATACCTGTACTTTCTACTTCTCTCATGTTGAACTCAAATACCTGTACTTTCTACTTCTCTCATGTTGAACTCAAATACCTGTACTTTCTACTTCTCTCATGTTGAACTCAAATACCTGTACTTTCTACTTCTTACATGTTGAACTCAAATACCTGTACTTTCTACTTCTCTCATGTTGAACTCAAATACCTGTACTTTCTACTTCTTACATGTTGAACTCAAATACCTGTACTTTCTACTTCTCTCATGTTGAACTCAAATACCTGTACTTTCTACTTCTCACATGTTGAACTCAAATACCTGTACTTTCTACTTCTCTCATGTTGAACTCAAATACCTGTACTTTCTACTTCTCACATGTTGAACTCAAATACCTGTACTTTCTACTTCTCTCATGTTGAACCCAAATACCTGTACTTTCTACTTCTTACATGTTGAACTCAAATACCTGTACTTTCTACTTCTCTCATGTTGAACTCAAATACCTGTACTTTCTACTTCTTACATGTTGAACTCAAATACCTGTACTTTCTACTTCTCTCATGTTGAACTCAAATACCTGTACTTTCTACTTCTTACATGTTGAACTCAAATACCTGTACTTTCTACTTCTCTCATGTTGAACTCAAATACCTGTACTTTCTACTTCTTACATGTTGAACTCAAATACCTGTACTTTCTACTTCTTACATGTTGAACTCAAATACCTGTACTTTCTACTTCTTACATGTTGAACTCAAATACCTGTACTTTCTACTTCTCTCATGTTGAACTCAAATACCTGTACTTTCTACTTCTTACATGTTGAACTCAAATACCTGTACTTTCTACTTCTCTACATGTTGAACTCAAATACCTGTACTTTCTACTTCTCTCATGTTGAACTCAAATACCTGTACTTTCTACTTCTCTCATGTTGAACTCAAATACCTGTACTTTCTACTTCTTACATGTTGAACTCAAATACCTGTACTTTCTACTTCTCTCATGTTGAACTCAAATACCTGTACTTTCTACTTCTCTCATGTTGAACTCAAATACCTGTACTTTCTACTTCTCACATGTTGAACTCAAATACCTGTACTTTCTACTTCTCACATGTTGAACTCAAATACCTGTACTTTCTACTTCTCTCATGTTGAACTCAAATACCTGTACTTTCTACTTCTCTCATGTTGAACTCAAATACTAATATAAAGGGAGCTCAGGTACACTTTAAAACAGCTACTAGTCATGGGTACTCTTGACTTAACCTCTTAAGCCCCGTAGCCCCCGCCTGTGGACACTATACAGTTTATTACGATGTTCAATCTGAATCTACTCCAGCCGACTCACAGGACTCATGACTTTGAGGGGTGATGAATTTACCAATTTTAGAAGTAAAGGAATATTCATTTGTTCTGGGCGTATTCTCGTTGAGCCTCAGGCCTGAACACGTGGTACCGGGCTGAACAGTGTTAAAGCAGTACATTTCGTCCAGTTTGTCTGCAGCCTTTATTTAACCGGGCGAAAGCCCCTTGAGAGGGTGACCGGCAGTACTTCTACTTTTACTAGAGTATTCTTAAACACGAGTATCTGTACTTCTACTTGAGTAAAGGTTGTGTGTACTTTTGCCATCTCTGGTTCCCTAGCTCCGCCCACCAGCCTTGCCCTATCAGGAGCCGGGGGGGGCGGGGCTAAGAAGCGTCTGGTGGCGCCCACGCTCAGCCTGACGCTCAGCGATGGATTCTCTGCGGCCGCGCTGTCCAACGACACACCGTCGCTCGACATCAACCTGGAGGCGCTGGAGACGCCGTCCGGCAGCGAGACGGGGACGCTGCCGGACGGCGTCTTCGAGCTGGAGTGGGACGGTGAGACGCTGTTAGTCGCTGAAAAGAAGCTTCTCATCAAGTTTACAGCGTCTGTTCATGATACGATAGGTCGACCTCTGTCTCAGACCACAGGAAGAGACTCGACCTCTGTCTCAGACCACAGGAAGAGACTCGACCTCTGTCTCAGACCACAGGAAGAGACTCGACCTCTGTCTCAGATCACAGGAAGAGACTCGACCTCTGTCTCAGACCACAGGAAGAGACTCGACCTCTGTCTCAGACCACAGGAAGAGACTCGACCTCTGTCTCAGACCACAGGAAGAGACTCGACCTCTGTCTCAGATCACAGGAAGAGACTCGACCTCTGTCTCAGATCACAGGGAAGAGACTCGACCTCTGTCTCAGATCACAGGGAGAGACTCGACCTCTGTCTCAGATCACAGGAAGAGACTCGACCTCTGTCTCAGATCACAGGAGAGACTCGACCTCTGTCTCAGATCACAGGGAGAGACTCGACCTCTGTCTCAGACCACAGGAAGAGACTCGACCTCTGTCTCAGATCACAGGAAGAGACTCGACCTCTGTCTCAGATCACAGGGAGAGACTCGACCTCTGTCTCAGATCACAGGGAGAGACTCGACCTCTGTCTCAGATCACAGGAAGAGCAGAAGAGACTCGACCTCTGTCTCAGACCACAGGAAGAGACTCGACCTCTGTCTCAGATCACAGGGAGAGACTCGACCTCTGTCTCAGATCACAGGGAAGAGACTCGACCTCTGTCTCAGATCACAGGAAGAGACTCGACCTCTGTCTCAGACCACAGGAAGAGACTCGACCTCTGTCTCAGATCACAGGGAGAGACTCGACCTCTGTCTCAGATCACAGGGAGAGACTCGACCTCTGTCTCAGATCACAGGAAGAGACTCGACCTCTGTCTCAGATCACAGGGAAGAGACTCGACCTCTGTCTCTGATCACAGGGAGACTCGACCTCTGTCTCAGATCACAGGGAGAGACTCGACCTCTGTCTCAGATCACAGGAAGAGACTCGACCTCTGTCTCAGACCACAGGAAGAGACTCGACCTCTGTCTCAGATCACAGGGAGAGACTCGACCTCTGTCTCAGATCACAGGGAGAGACTCGACCTCTGTCTCAGATCACAGGAAGAGACTCGACCTCTGTCTCAGATCACAGGGAGAGACTCGACCTCTGTCTCAGATCACAGGGAGAGACTCGACCTCTGTCTCAGACCACAGGAAGAGACTCGACCTCTGTCTCAGATCACAGGGAGAGACTCGACCTCTGTCTCAGATCACAGGGAGAGACTCGACCTCTGTCTCAGATCACAGGGAGAGACTCGACCTCTGTCTCTGATCACAGGGAGAGACTCGACCTCTGTCTCTGATCACAGGGAGAGACTCGACCTCTGTCTCTGATCACAGGAAGAGGCTCGACCTCTGTCTCTGATCACAGGGAGAGACTCGACCTCTGTCTCTGATCACAGGAAGAGACTCGACCTCTGTCTGAGATCACAGGAAGAGACTCGACCTCTGTCTCAGATCACATCTCATTATCTCTGTGGAAGTCTAAAGTCTTCTCCCATTGGTTGGCGGGGAGGGGCCAGGTTCTATTGGCCACACCTCTTAGCGCTTGCTGCTCCATTCAGATCTTCTGTCGCCCTCTAGTGGTGTAACCAAATAACATTCTTTCACAACATTAAATGGCCAGACAAATTACCCAATAAAAGTGATGTCTTCTCCACATCACCATGTGTCCCCGTGTGTCCCCGGTGTGTCTGCAGACTCTCAAAGTGATGTCTTCTCTACATACACCATGTGTCCCCGGTGTGTCCCCGGTGTGTCAGGAGACTCACTAAGTGATGTCTTCTCCACATCACCATGTGTCCCCGGTGTGTCCCCGGTGTCAGGAGACTCACAAAGTGTCAGGAAATAAACCCCTCTCTCTTTTCCTACTAAACAGATGACCTCCCCCGGATGGCGAGGGCGGAGCCCGGTGCCGTGGGGGGGGCCCAGATTCCGGTAGAGCAGGACCAGGTTCTGATGGAGCAGGACCAGGTGGATCAGAGGGGCCGGCGCTGGAGGACCTTCAACGTCTCCGGACACCAGTTCCAGGTCAACATGAGCGTTCTGGAGCCCTACCTGCAGGTGCTGTCCCACGGAGGTCAGAGGTCACACACTGTGTTAACATTCATAGACATCAGCTACGACCCCGAGACACTCAATTAAACACACCTATAACTCCTGTAACACACCTGTAACACCTGTAACACACCTGTAACACCTGTAACACCTGTAACATCTGTAACACACCTGTAGCACCTGTAACACACCTGTAACACCTGTAACACCTGTAACACCTGTAAACACCTGTAACACCTGTAACACACCTGTAACACCTGATAACACCTTAACACACCTGTAACACCTACACACCTGTAACACCTGTAACACACCTGTAACACCTGAAACACACCTGTAACACCTGAAACACACCTGTAACACCTGTAACACACCTGTAACACCTGTAACACACCTGTAACACACCTGTAACACACCTGTACACACCTGTAACACACCTGTAACACCTGATACACCTGTAACCACCTGTAACACACCTGTAACACCTGAACACACCACCTGTAACACCTGAAACACACCTGTAACACCTGTAACACACCTGTAACACCTGTAACACACCTGTAACACCTGTAACACTTAAACACCTGTAACACCTGAAACACACCTGTAACACCTGTAACACACCTGTAACACACCTGTAACACTGAAACACACCTGTAACACCTGAAACACACCTGTAACACCTGTAACACACCTGTAACACCTGAAACACACCTGTAAACACACCTGTAACACACCTGTAACACCTGTAACACCTGAAACACACCTGTAACACCTGTAACACACCTGTAACACCTGTAACACACCTGTAACACCTGAAACACACCTGTAACACCTGAACACACCTGTAACACCTGAAATACACCTGTAACACCTGAAACACACCTGTAACACCTGTAACACACCTGTAACACCTGTAACACACCTGTAACACACCTGTAACACCTGCAACACACCTGAAACACCTGAAACACACCTGTAACACACCTGTAACACCTGAAATACACCTGTAACACCTGAAACACACACCTGTAACACCCCTGATATCCATATCAGACTGACTCCTCTCTGTGATTGGCTGTCAGGTTACTACGGAGACGAGATGAACGCCGTCATCCTGTTCACTTCCTGTTACCTGCCAGAGAACACGGTGGAGGACTACGAATACGTGATGGACAACCTGTTCAGGTGAGCAAACAGGAAGTGGCAGCGAGTTAGCAAAGGGTTCGAATATGGACATTTTTCATATTTCTTTACAGACTTTTGTCACAAATAAGTGTGTGTGTGGTGTGTGTGTGTGGTTGTGTTCCTGCAGGTACATCATGGGCACGTTGGACCTGATGGTGTCGGAGAACTACCTGCTGGTGTACCTGTGTGCGATGGCCCCCAGGAACAAGCTGCCCTCCATCATGTGGCTGAAACAGTGCTACACCGCCATCGACCGCAGGTACGTGCATTCACTCACAGCGACAGCTGCAGCCGGGCGGAGACAACTGTCTGACTGTGTGTGTGTGTTGGTGTGTGTGTGTGTGGTGTGTGTGGTGTGTGTGTGTGTTGTGTGTGTGTGTGTGTGTGTGTGTGTGTGTGTGTGTGTGTGTGTGTGTGTGTGGTGTGTGTGTAGGCTGAAGAAGGATCTAAAGGGGCTGCTGGTGGTCCATCCTGCCTGGTACATCCGAGCTCTGCTCACTGTGGTCAAACCCTTCATCAGGTCCTTATTATTGTTGTTGTTGTTATTGTTTATTATTATCAGTATTATTGTCATTGTTGTTATTATTATTAACATTGTGACTCCCCCTCCCAATTAGTGAGAAATTTGGCAGGAAGATCCGGTTCATCCAGACGCTGCAGGAGCTGTCAGAGCTCGTTCCCACCGACAGACTGCAGATACCTGAAGCTGTGAGACAGTGAGACACACACACACACACACACACACACCACTCACACACACACACACACACACAGACACCACACACACACACTCACACTCACACACACACACACACACCACTCACACACACACACACACACACAGACACACACCACACCACACACACTCCACACACCACAGACACACACACACACACCACACCACACACACTCACACACACACACACACACACCACAAACACACCACTCTCTCTCATGCACGCACGCACACACACACCACACACACACTCACACACACACACACAGACACACACACACCACACACACTCACACACCACACACAGCCACACACACACACAACACCCTCTCTCATGCACGCACGCACACACACCACACACACACACTCACACTCACACACTCACACACACCACACACACACACACACTCTCTCACGCACGCCCACACACACAGACACACCACCCCCCACACACACCCACCACTCACACCACCCACTCACACCCCCACACCACACACCACACCACACACACCACACCCACCACACACACACACACACCCACCACACACCACCACACCACACCACACCACACACACACCCACCACACACACACACACCCACCACCACACCCACACCACCACACCCACACACCACACACACCCACACACCCACACCACACACCACACACACACCCACACACCACACACACACCACACACACCACACACCCACACCACACACACCCACACCACACCACACACCACACACCACACCACACACCCACACACCACCACCACACCACACACACACACCCACACACACACACACCACCACCACACCACCCACACACCCACACCACACACACACCACACCACACACCCACACACACCCACACCACACACCACACACACACACCACACACCCACACACACCACACCACACCACCACACACCACACACCCACACACCACACACACACACCACACACCACACACACACTCACACACTCACACATCACACACTCACACTCTCACACTCACACACTCACACACACACACTCACACACACACCCACACACTCACACTCCACGCCTCCCTCCATTAACCACGTCCTGTATTGCAGGTTCGATGCCGGGCTGAGGAGATGACGGTCTCTGCGGTCACTTCCTGTACAGAACCAGAGACTCTTTATTTATACTGTCTGTAACTCAGGTGTGTGTGTGTGTGTGTGTGTGTGTGTGTGTGTGTGTGTGCGGGGGGGGCGTGGGGTAAGTTATTGTGTTTACATGTCGAACCTGAACTCTGCACTATCAGGACTCATACAATAAAATATGATCAAAGCTTCTGAACTGTCAGTCACATGTTGTTATGATGTTCACACCATGGCCAGGGGCCAGAGATTCACACCATGGCCAGGGGCCAGAGGGGATTCACACCATGGCCAGGGGCCAGAGGATTCACACCATGGCCGGGGCCAGAGATTCACACCATGGCCAGGGGCCAGAGATTCACACCATGGCCAGGGGCCAGAGATTCACACCATGGCCAGGGGCCAGAGATTCACACCATGGCCAGGGGCCAGAGATCACACCTGGCCAGAGATCACACCATGGCCAGGGGCCAGAGATTCACACCATGGCCAGGGGCCAGAGATTCACACCATGGCCAGGGGCCAGAGCGAGATTCACACCATGGCCAGGGGCCAGAGGGGGATTCACACCCATGGCCAGGGGCCAGAGATTCCACCTGGGCCAGGGGCCAGAGGGGGGGGGATTCACACCATGGCCAGGGGCCAGAGGGGATTCACACCATGGCCAGGGGCCAGAGAGAGGGGGGGATTCACACCATGGCCAGAGGATTCACACCATGGCCAGGGGCAGAGGGGATTCACACCATGGCAGGGCCAGAGATTCACCATGGCCAGGGGCCAGAGATTCACCCTGGCCAGGGGCCAGATTCACACCATGGCCAGGGGCCAGAGGATTCACACCATGGCAGGGGCCAGAGATTCACACCATGGCCAGGGGCCAGAGATTCACACCATGGCCAGGGGCCAGAGATTCACACCATGGCCAGGGGGCCAGAGATTCACACCATGGCCAGGGGCCAGAGGATTCACACCATGGCCAGGGGCCAGAGGATTCACACCATGGCCAGGGGCCAGAGGGGGGGGGGATTCACACCATGGCCAGGGGCCAGAGGGGGGGGGATTCACACCATGGCCAGGGGCCAGAGGGGGGGGGATTCACACCATGGCCAGGGGCCAGAGGGATTCACACCATTATCTCATTATGCGCATATTCTAACACGCTTCAGGAATCTAAATCTGAGCTTTGGATAAAGCCAGGTTCAAAGGTCATGTCAGCACCGAGGCTCGACTGAAGGGTTGGGTCTGTCTGCATCACTGCGTAGATCAGAACACACAGCAGCCCTCACATATCCAGTTCCCCATGTGTGTCGGTGTACATGTTGTGTCATGCAGGCTGTGAATGATGTATGAACAAACCCTTCTGTGAAAGCCTTCATGATGTTGATGGGAATGGAGCTGGAAGGTCTGGTGTCTCTCCGTGCGACTGACGTGGACATGTCCAACTCAGAGCAGGAGGAAAGGACTTGACAGGTTGCAGCGAGGCGCGAGCTGAACTGTGGCATTCGTTTTGTATCAAGAAGATAAAGCAACACTTTGTTTTAGTAGATTTGGTCAAGCATCTGACTCTTAATGGTCCTCTAACCCTAACCCTTCAGGGTTTGTTTTAAATGATCTGTGCTTTGTGTGTACAGACACACACACACACACACACACACACGCACACAACACAAAAACCATATTAGTGTTGTCTGTGTGTCGTGGTGTGTGTGTGTGTGTGGTCTGCGTTTCTGTGTGTGTATAATACGCACGTTTTAATACACATTTATCCTCCATCTTCCCTGTTATCCTCCCCTTGCCATAATGAGACAACAGTGCGTGTGAAGGACTGTAATACACATGTATCAGACACGCTCCCCTTGCCATAATGAAGACAACAGTGCGTGTGAAGGACTGTAATACACATGTATCAGACACGCTCCCCTTGCCATAATGAAGACAACAGTGCGTGTGAAGGACTGTAATACACATGTATCAGACACGCTCCCCTTGCCATAATGAAGACAACAGTGCGTGTGAAGGACTGTAATACACATGTATCAGACACGCTCCCCTTGCCATAATGAAGACAACAGTGCGTGTGAAGGACTGTAATACACATGTATCAGACACGCTCCCCTTGCCATAATGAAGACAACAGTGCGTGTGAAGGACTGTAATACACATGTATCAGACACGCTCCCCTGCATAATGAAGACAACATGCGTGTGAGGGACTGTATACACATGTATCAGACACGCTCCCCTTGCTATAATGAAGACAACAGTGCGTGTGAAGGACTGTAATACACATGTATCAGACACGCTCCCCTTGCCATAATGAAGACAACAGTGCGTGTGAAGGACTGTAATACACATGTATCAGACACGCTCCCCTTGTCATAATGAAGACAACAGTGCGTGTGAAGGACTGTAATACACATGTATCAGACACGCTCCCCTTGTCATAATGAAGACAACAGTTTTTAAATGTCCTATTTACATTTTTTTTCACACACAACATCAACAGTTATACTGATTGTTTCCCCAGGACCGTCTGCAGCTCAGCATCCCACAGATAACTGGAGATATCGTGATGGAGTTTTTCCCCTTCAGTCAGAATATGCACGTGTTTGCTGTTTTCGACGCACAGATGCATTACATCTACGAACAGAGCATCCAATGAGCACATGATGCACTTCTGATGTTTGTTTCTTTCCTGAGATAATGTTACAGAATGTTTCGGAAAATGGAGATTCCAGGACCCCTTTAAATGTTTCGTTTACGATCGTTTCCCAATGACGCGGACTGCCAGAACGAACGATATCCAAAATGTCTTCCAGTTTACAAACTTCAGCCATTCTGTTTACGCAGGGGTCCCTACTCGTTCTGTTTTCAATCGTCCCCATCACCACACTTATTAAAAGGGTATTGACTACATTATGATCAATATATACAGAGCGTTTTGCATAGTAGTTTCCCATTTTTATTTGACTTTAAAGAGAAAAAGTCAATGTATTGAACAAGTCCCTGGCTTCAGTCAACTGCTGGTTATTAGGCTTCTTCTTCTCCATCCAACTCGGCATGGATCTTTTCAAGTCTCTCCTTGAGGCGTCTGCAATTTTTGAGATTGTGAAGAAAAGCCTCCGAAGCGCCTTGGAACCTCCAATCATCCGAAAAAATGTCTTTATCAATAAGAGTCTGGTCGATCTCAGTAATGAAGTCGGTGAGCCAGAGTCTTTTCATTAACGCGTTGTAATTGTTTCTGAAGTAAAAATCGGACATGTCATTCAGAAAATCGTGTTGCCTCTGGCCGGGGTGACTGACTCGGCACCCGTTGCATATTTCTTCTCTGTACCGATGTATCACCCTCTCCACAATATCAACCAACACCGATTTCACTGTGTCCATAAACAGACGTTTTGGCCCAAGGAGCAAAATCAGCAGCAATAGTACTGCAAGATTCAGGTGTCCAAAATGGTGGTGATGATGGTAGTCCAGGAGTCTGTTCCTGGCTGCAACTCGCGGGGGGGAGTCTTGGTTTTCTCAGATCCATGGCTAGTTTACAACGGTCGTCTTAGCGAGGTCCTTCGTTTTAGATGATTTGCTGAGTGGAGGGTGGGGCTTATTGCTTTGAATGGGGGGAGTCATTTAAAGAATTGAGAGTTTTTAGAAAAAAAGTACTTTAAGCATTGTAGCTTTTTCATCTCATATCCAGCAATAGGTCATCATTTAAGAACAAGTAATAGTTTTGTCAAGATTCAACGGAAAAAGTCAAAAAAGTATAGTTTGTCAGAAATATGGAAAAGTCATTGTGTACAAATAGTATGTTGAAAATCAAAAATAAAACTCAATTCAATACAAATTAATTAATATTTTACCCTGTTCTAAAGTTTTGCACACCTTAAAGAAAAACCCCTTCCTTACCAAGTACTTCATATTATACCTTTTGTTAAGTGTTGCGTACATCAAGGTGTATCTTAGTAGCAGAAAATAACTAAAATATGTAAGTTTATCAGAAAAGAAAAAACCTTGTTTAACTGAGCAAGTGTTGCATACGCCAAAAGTGTGTCTAAAAGTATCTTAGTAACACAAGAAAAGAGAAAAAAGCATTGATGTTAACGAAAACTGGATTGTTCCACTGAAATAATAAATCATTTAAAATTGCGCTTTAAAAAGAACAAATGTATTCGGATAAAGTATTTCATTTTCATGTTTGAGGTTTTGTAAAAACCTCAAAGTGTGTCTAAGGTATCTTGGCAGAGACCAAAGCCAAAATCAGTAAAATAAGTGTTAAAATCACAAAACTTGCCTTTTGGAGAAACCGTCTTTAAAAAAAAAGACATGATCAAGGGGCATGAAGATCAACGATGAACGCCCTCTTCAAAGAGAATTAACTACAAAGTTAATAAAATAATTAAAAACATTAGTTCACAAAAGTCAGATTCCTACAAACAGACGCAGGGCAACAGTCACCGAAATAAATGTTGTCTCCTGACCTTTTTATTTTTATTTTTTACATTTTGTAACAATCTTTAAACATGTGTAGAGAACAAACACTGTGGTTAAAATGACTGTCTTTATGACGTCTCTCACACCGTTGGTATTTTTCACAAAATTCATTTTAAAACACATCGTCTGGATACAGAGATAACACATTTAACATAACACACTGCTGGAACTGCTACCCCCGAGACCCGACCACGGACAAGCGGGAGAAGATGGATGGATCTGGATACAGAGATAACACATTTTCGTAAGACAACCCCGACGCTCTTTTACATAGGTAGAAAACACAATGCTTTTCTTTGAGGGGTCCTTAGTTTTAAATGATCTGGTGAGGAGGGTGTGACTTGTTATGCTGAGTGGGAGGCGGAGTCCTTTTTCACCAGTATAATGTCCATCGATGTCTGACTCTGTTTAAAAAGTTCTTTAAGCTTTGTAGCTTTTCCATCAATCATTTTCAGCCAAGCAGTCAGAGGCACCCGCACGGATGTCTGAAAAACTCCGCAGGTAGAGTTGAAATACTCCAAAACAAAACAAAGGGGTCCTTCCCCAGCGTCACCAAACGGCTTGCGCGGTAATACCATCGCCCCGATGGTCCGCGTTTAGTTTCCCAGACGGTTCCTATCAAGACTCTTCTCACTTCTGGCAGCGGGGGAATATCTCCTTCCTCTTCCTCCACCTTGAGGGGCAGCGATGAAAACTCTTCTTTGATCTCGCATGCTGTCTGCGTTTCTTTGCTTTTCTTTGCACATATCTTGTACACCGCTGGTTCCACTATGGTTTCTTGATGCACTACTTCTTCCGATACATTGGTTGCGTGGAGATCTCTGGAAGACACCAGAGTTAACACAGCCCAATCTGTTGGGGTCAGTGTCGCTTTAACACTGCGGGGTCCGTACGTTTCTCCATTCCATTTTTCAGAGCCCATTCTTCATGAAGTTCTTCGGCTGGAGGCGTCTGAACCCGGCATTCGTTTCTTGATTGGCGCTCCGGACGGATGGCGGTAAGTTGTCACAGGCGTCTCGCTGATTAAACCCATATCGAGGCGTCTCTTGGCCATTTTTCTTTTTGAAAGGTGACTTGGTAAGTGGAAATGACTGGCTTGTTATTTAGTTTGAGCGTATTTCTATTTTCACCTAATTCCACCCCCCGCTGGCCTCATATCGTGTGACAGGAAGGGGTGGAGAAAGGGGGAGAGGCCTGGGCTGTGAGGGGGCGGGGGGCTAGACAGTCTCACGTATAACTTCAAAGAGACACCTAGATTAACATCAAAGGCTTAT
The DNA here is from genome assembly GCA_036324585.1 of Champsocephalus esox. Taxonomy (NCBI): domain Eukaryota; kingdom Metazoa; phylum Chordata; class Actinopteri; order Perciformes; family Channichthyidae; genus Champsocephalus; species Champsocephalus esox. The sequence goes on along the minus strand of JAULUE010000070.1, from coordinate 397,306 downwards.
AACACACCAGTGTGAAATCACCTGCCTGTTGTAACACCTCACATCAAAGGGCAAACATCAAAGGCTAATTAGATTAGACAACTCTGAGGGGACAGGGGCCAGACAGCATAACTTCAAAGAGACTGCCTTAATCAACACCTAATTAACATCAGAGGCTTATATCACACCTACCTGCTATAACACCTCACATCAAAGTACTAGACTACAAAGGGGTGTGGGGGGGGGGCAGGGGCCAGACAGCATAACTTCAAAGAGACTGCCTTAATCAACACATCAAAGAATTAGACAACAAAGGCACTACACAGGGGGGCATTTCCACACCTACCTGTTATAACACCCATCAAAGGATCTCGAACAGTGGGAGGCGGGACTTAGCTCATTTGCATACTTGGGGGGCGTGTCACCTGTCACTTTGTCATGCATACTAATGAGACGAAAGCTTATAACTACTTACATGTTTTTTTATTTATTTAATGATCACACGATTTTTACAAAGACAGTATACACAATATGCAGAATAAACATAATAAAACATGATTAGCGGGGGCCGTATTAGCCGTCTAACTGGTACGGTGCACCGGGGGGGAAAGGCTGAGGCCACGGCCCCTACCCCCTCCTCAGGAGTATCAACCGGCCCTGAAGAAGAGCTGCTCTCCGCCCCTGAGGCCTCTTCGGAGGTATCTGACGGCGGTAGAACTCCTTCTGATGATGCTGCTGCTGCCGCCCTGAACATGGAGCGGATCTTCAACCCCTCCTTCCTTCCAGGCGTATTAGCGTAGAACCGGTCTGCAGTGCTTACGTCGTGACGCATAAACCTGGCGAGAATCGACCTGCTCTCTGGATCCCGGTGATGCTTGATAATGTCAGCCAGGGCAGTGCGCAGGATTGTGAAGGTGACGGCTGTGTCTAGCCCAGCATCAGCCCAAGCCCTCTTCAAGTGAGCGTGCAGGTTCCTGGAGGCGTACGTCCCCGTTGTGAAAAGGAAGAATTAATTCTGAGGACCCCACAAGCCTCTTTTATCCCCATCCACCGCACGACCCAGCTAAACTCCTTCTCTGAAAGCACCAGCTGTGCTTCGCCAGATGTCTTGGCAGTCTTGTGATCCTGCACGTGGATGATGTAGCCCTCAGCCGTGCCCCTTCTGTCTGCCTCTAACACCTCAGTGTTGGTCATGTTTGCGTACACCCCGGACGGTGGCCATACAGGAGGCTCCAATGGAGGGTTAGATAGCCGTATAGCAGGGACTGGGAGATTGATGTCGGGTTGCTAGCCATCAGGTCAAGGAGATCAGGGATGAGCTTCTCAGCGGCGAGAAGCTCCGCCTGGCTCGGCAGACGATCCAGCTTGTTCCTCTTCACCTTGAACCGGTGGACAGTGACAGACCTTTTAAAGTCGTTCATGTTGGCTGTCACCTCTCTGATGAGGTGGGTCGTATCAGACTGGGTGAGCCGGCACCCCCGGAGCTTTGACTCAGACAAGTACCTCAGGACATGGTTCACATTCTGCAGGAACAACAGCGATGTTGTGACTGCCCGGCCCGACTTTGCAATATACTGTCAATATACCACATGGAGCAACTGCAGGGCCACACGATGCTTCAGCCTGGCCAGGACCTGATCTCGGGAGAACTCAGGGTGGCCATGAGTGACATGACGGTGCAGTCTCTTCCCAGCAGACGAACACCCTGCGATGGGACAGGGTTTGGTCCCAACATTTATTCTGCCACTGGCCATTTTAAGAATGATGCCTCTTTCCTCCAAGTTCCGCACTGCATGTTTGTGCTTCAGGTGCTTGTTCAAACGCCAGAGAGAGAGAGTCTGCACACCGGGCATTCGGACGCCATCCTTACTGAAGCAGACTCAGTTAATTGTATTTAAATTATTTTCTGTTTCTCCGTTTATATGCGTTAGGGTAACCGGTGATTGCAACAAAGGTTCGATGCTTCAATGCCTGGTACACGGACCAAGGGAGGACTTGGGTTACCACCGGGTTAAATGATCCCACCTCCGCATATTGGGTCCGATGCATCAATTCATGGTGCCCCGACCATGAGAGGGTTTGGGGTGCCCCGGAACCAGGCAGTACCCCAGCAGGAAACACGTGTTGTGGTCAAAGGAGGAAAGAGTGATAGATAAACCGGGGTAAAGCAAAGAAAGTGTCCGAAAATAGTGACTTGTGAGGAGGCCAGAGAGTCTGTCATCTCTCGGTCCTATCCTCCAGGCAATGCGGTACCAGAACTGGGTCAAATTGACCAACATGTAAAACACATAAGTTTCAATTCATCCATGGATGAAAAAATGAAATGAAAAAAAAGTATATGAAAATAGTGCATCATGAGCCCGCAAGAGTCCCCTGTCGACTCCCCTTGCATTCCTCCAGAGACCAGTTCAAAGACTTAAAGTTTGGGAAGAACCATACTGGGGGGTCTCCATGCAACAATTGTATCCGAGCCAAAGCGCTCATGTGGCGGACGCATCTAAGTGCTCTCAAAAACTGGGTTTCCGATTTCGTGCAGATCGTAGCTTGAGAAACATGAATTAATTGTTTGGACGGAGGAGGGGAGGTCTCGATTCTCCTCTCCGTTGTAAAATGCAACGGGGGAGTGGACAGGTGTCCGGGGCTTCCGCCCGAAGCGCCGAAGACTTGAGCTTTTTGGAGCCCCTCCTCCGTGGGCACCCTGTCGTTTTTTCGAGAATATTTTAAAACTTCATTTTTTATTATTTTAAGATATAATTGACCGTGTTCTTTTCTCTTCTTTCCGCGGGTGGGGGCGCATGGCAGGCCGCCTATGAGCTTCAACATCGGCCTGGACTCGGGATGTGGGCTAAGATCCATAAACTGACAAAGTCACCCTGAAATGTCACTTTTAATAGCCCACAAATATATAATACAAATACATTTAAATAGTAAAAGGTACAATTGTGCTCCGAATTACCCGGAATTAGATTTATATCGCCCCATGGTAGTGAATACAAATAATTGTCATGGAAAAAAGTGTTAAAACGCCTGATTAATATGTTCGTAATGCTGGCAGCAGGTTCACTGCTGTAGGCAGGGTCTCACACTCACAGGCACCTAGGCAGAGCTCCAGGGTGATGCACAAGGCTTTCATACCCAGAAATAAGTCTCTGAAAGCTGGGGAACAGTGCTGTGAATACAGGGAGAGAGCAGCCAGAGCGAAGCGGGCTGTGAGAGCCACAGAGCGCACCCACAGATCTCCTTGCAGCGCATGGCTCTCCCACCCAGAGGACAGGCTGCTCCACAGCACTTTGCAAGCCAGGGAAGGTGCCTGAATCCTGGGTAAACATTGTTTAAATAGTCTGATACCTCCAGGGCGCATCACCACATTTTACAAGCCAGGGAAGGTGCCTGAATCCTGGGTAAACTTTGTTTAATTGCCTAAGTGTTTTAAATGTGTGAAACAGTGTTTTGTCACTTTCAAAACTCTCCCGTCATCGACCGGAGAAATGGGGTCGATGTTGTTTTCAATCTGCCCGTTAATATTCCAGTGAGACGAAGTACGTCCAACGACCGGACTGATCCCATGTTCATGTTGTCCCGATACCGGAGCATTCCCTAACCCTTGCCCACCCCCCATTTCCCCTCTGCTGGTCTAGGGCCTTGTAGAGGGTAGCGGTCCCCTCTGCTGGTCTATGGGCCTTGTAGAGGGTAACGGTCCCCTCTGCTGGTCTATGGGCCTTGTAGAGGGTAACGGTCCCCTCTGCGGTCTATGGCCTTGTAGAGGGTAACGGTCCCCTCTGCTGGTCTATGGCCTTGTAGAGGGTAACGGTCCCCTCTGCTGGTCTATGGCCTTGTAGAGGGTAACGGTCCCCTCTGCTGGTCTATGGCCTTGTAGAGGGTAGCGGTCCCCTCTGCTGGTCTATGGCCTTGTAGAGGGTAGCGGTCCCCTCTGCTGGTCTAGGGCCTTGTAGAGGGTAGCGGTCCCCTCTGCTGGTCTATGGCCTTGTAGAGGGTAGCGGTCCCCTCTGCTGGTCTAGGGCCTTGTAGAGGGTAGCGGTCCCCTCTGCTGGTCTATGGCCTTGTAGAGGGTAACGGTCCCCTCTGCTGGTCTATGGCCTTGTAGAGGGTAACGGTCCCCTCTGCTGGTCTATGGCCTTGTAGAGGGTAGCGGTCCCCTCTGCTGGTCTATGGCCTTGTAGAGGGTAACGGTCCCCTCTGCTGGTCTATGGGCCTTGTAGAGGGTAACGGTCCCCTCTGCTGGTCTATGGGCCTTGTAGAGGGTAGCGGTCCCCTCTGCTGGTCTATGGCCTTGTAGAGGGTAGCGGTCCCCTCTGCTGGTCTATGGCCTTGTAGAGGGTAACGGTCCCCTCTGCTGGTCTATGGCCTTGTAGAGGGTAGCGGTCCCCTCTGCTGGTCTATGGCCTTGTAGAGGGCTTTCTTCTTGTCTTGTATCTATCTCTACGCCGGGAGTCCGGAGTCCAGGCTGATCCTCTTGCTGTAGTCCTGTGTCCTGGACCCTCTATCCTGTGTCCTGGATCCTCTATCCTGTGTCCTGGATCCTCTATCCTGAGGTCTGGATCCTCTATCCTGTGTCCTGGATCCTCTCTCCTGAGGTCTGGACTAAGTGGTGGACTTCGGGTCGTGGCTGAACCTGTCTCTGCGGTCCTGCCTGGGTCTCGTCTTGCTGCTTCCCTGATGGCTTCCTCAGGACTGGAGCTGACATCCTCGTGGATTCATCTCCTCATCACAGACACATGCATCTCCTAACATTCGGTCTCTATGCTGTGAAATGTATTATCTCTTGGATTCACACACGGCATCTATTGCAGTCTGTCCGTCCTGGAGAGGATCCTCCTCTGCTGCTCTCCTGAGGGTTCTCCATGTTCCCTTAGACTGTGGGTTTCTCTGGAAGTGTTTCCTTGTACGATGTGAGGGTCTAAGGACAGAGGGTCTAAGGACAGAGTGTCTGAGGACAGAGGGTCTGAGGACAGAGGGTCTAAGGACAGAGGGTCTAAGGACAGAGGGTCTAAGGACAGAGGGTCTAAGGACAGAGGGTCTAAGGACGGAGGGTCTAAGGACAGAGGGTCTAAGGACAGAGGGTCTGAGGACAGAGGGTCTAAGGACAGAGGGTCTGAGGACAGAGGGTCTAAGGACAGAGGGTCTAAGGACAGGGTTGAGCAGGGTCTAGGACAGGGTCTGAGGACAGAGGGTCTGAGGACAGAGGGTCTAAGGACAGAGGGTCTGAGGACAGAGGGTCTAAGGACAGAGGGTCTGAGGACAGAGGGTCTGAGGACAGAGGGTCTGAGGACAGAGGGTCTAAGGACAGAGGGTCTGAGGACAGAGGATGTCGTTTTTCTCACACTGATATTCTGAACAATCTGTGCTGTTGTATTTTCTGTAAAGTGTCTCGACTGTATGTTTTGTGATATGTCGCTCTTCGGCCAGACATCGTGTATAAATGTGCTATATAAATAAAACTTGATTTGATTTGATTTACGTGTTGGAGCCTGGAATGTGCGGACCCTCACGGACAACCAAGCCAGCGATCGACCTGAAAGGCGAACTGCCATCATCTCCAGAGAGCTAGGGAAGTTCCAGATCGACATTGCAGCGCTCTCCGAGACCCGACTGGCTGATGAAGGGCAGCTGCAGGAGGAAAGGAAAGCCTGCAAAGGAGCCACAAATCCACGGTGTGGGTTTTGCTTTTAAGAACTGCCTCATCAACCACCTCCATGAACTCCCTGTGGGCATCAACGAGCGCCGAGTGACCGTACGTCTGATGCTTGCCAGCAGTCAGATGGCCACCGTTATTAGTGCCTACGCCCCAACGCTTGATGCACAGGATGACGTAAAGGAGGCCTTCTATACTGACCTGGACACAATTCTATCTGAAGTCCCCAAGGAGGACAAGCTAATCCTGCGTGGAGATCTCAGAGTGGGACGAAACCATCGCCTATGGAGAGGCACGCTGGGGAGAGAAGGGGTTGGAAACAAACTCCAATGGCCTACTCCTGCTGACCAAGGGCTCAGAGCGCCACCTGGGCATCACCAACACACTTTCCGTCAACAAACAACTTTCATCACCTGGCAAAATAACACCTACTGCAAGGTGGACGGAGCAGCGCATGCCACAACGCCAAGGCCGCGTCCAAACGCACGTTAGGAAACTGAAGAACCGGTGGTGGACAAGAAGGCTCTGGAGATCCAGCAGCTTGCGACTCTGGTGATACAGGAGGATTCTCTGATGCCACATGAGGGTATATGGTCCCAGCTATCGCCGCCTACCCCCCTTCGCTCTGAAGATGGGCTCTCGCTTCTGAAGGACGAGGATACGATGGCAAACAGGTGGAAAGGACGCTATAAGGACCTCTTAAGCAGGGACACCATTCCTGAGATGGAGGCTCTTGACCAACTCCCTCAACAGCCCAGAGTTGAAGGCATGGGAGAACCACCCAGCCTGGGTGAGGTGCTGGATGCCATTACGAATATGACAAACAACACGGCTGCTGGGCCCGAAGAACCTTGCACCCACTTACATTGTGTACTGCGTCGCTGTTGTTCATTTTATTACGCATGTCCAGCCGTGCAGTGGGTGGTCTGAGAACTGCCTCTCTGAAAGGTCCCATGTGCTCACTCTGATGGGCTGTCTTCTGAGTGGGTTACACATCACTCATGGTGTTCCTCAAGGCTCTGTTTCAGGGCCACTTCTATTCTCCATCTCCATCAGCAGCTCAGGGGAACATGTGGATGAAGCTGCTTCACATCATGCGGATGATCCCGTGATGTTCTGAGCAGGTCCCTCAGTCAGGAGCTGGTGCTACATCACAGGCTGCTTCTAACACTCCTCAGACTCAGCTCTCTGAACTCAAGCTTCTTCTGATGTGGATCAAACCAAGGCAACGCTCTCTCTAAAGCTGCACAGACCCAGAGCCTGCTGTAGATACTGTTACTCTGCAAGGACAAGTGCTCAGAGTGGCTCCTGTTACAAACACCTGGGTGTCTGCTTGATGATCGTCTCTCTTCTGACCCTCAGGTCTCTAACCTGCTGAGGAGCTGAGGGTGAGGCTAGGGTCCTTCTACAGGGACACGTCCTGCTTCTCCTGGAGGCCAGGAAGAGGCTCTGTGACCTTTGACCTGTGCTGGACTCTCTGTGTTTGATTGGCTGGCGCTTCTACTGTCAGATTTGCATAAACGGGATTTGATTGGCTGACGCTTCCATCTTTGCTTCGCTCCCCCACAATGCAGTTCGGCGAAAAGCGAGGCAACGTGACGTCATCCCCATTCAAAGTCAACGGGCAGAGAGGCGGTGGAAGATTCTTCTGAAGCTGCCGTGTGGACGTACCGTAGATGCTGCGTCTCACAGCGCTCTGAGATGTGTGACAGGCTGTACAGCGTTAACCCTTCACTGCCCCCTGCAGCAAGGGCTGCTCTGCTTCACTCTCTGCACGGAGGCTCAGTCTCTGGGACATCTCATCTACCAAGCCGTGCTGGGGAACCTCCTCTGATATCTGCTCCTGAGCTCAGGGAGAGGTGTCAGAGGCTCCTGCTGAGGTCGCATGCTGTGGTTTCATTGGATGAGCAGCTGCTAGGACTGTCTGAGGGAGCAGCTGCTTGATGCGCAGCTCAAGAACAATCTGGTGCCACTAAATGTTCTGAAGCTGGTTGGATGCTCCTCAATCGGAAGCTGTTGGTACCTGCTCACGTGGATAGGTATGTAACTTGTAATCCCCGTGATGATGCTGTGAGATGATCTCAATGGGATTCAATTTCCAAAGATTTTTGGAAATTGGTCCGTGCGCAAAGCATTGTGGGCTTTCAAGACCGCGGAAGCCGGTCTCGCTAGAACTCCAAGCATCCTGGACATTGGAACAGGCCTTCGGCGGCGCTCGATGACATAGTGGCTCTGGAGCAGCCTTACTCGACAATGAGAAACACCCAGTGAGATGTGTAGACTCCGCGGTCTTAAAATACCCACAA
>JAULUE010000070.1:354368-384368 GCA_036324585.1 Champsocephalus esox | reverse complement strand
GCCCTATCACTGACCCCACCACTGACCCTATCACTGGCCCTATCACTGGCCCTATCACTGGCCCTATCACTGGCCCTATCACTGACCCTATCACTGGCCCTATCACTGACCCTATCACTGGCCCTATCACTGACCCCATCACTAACCCTATCACTGGCCCCATCACTAACCCTATCACTGGCCCCACCACTGACCCTATCACTGGCCCCACCACTGACCCTATCACTGGCCCTATCACTGGCCCCATCACTAACCCTATCACTGGCCCTATCACTGACCCTATCACTGGCCCTATCACTGGCCCCATCACTAACCCTATCACTGGCCCCACCACTGACCCTATCACTGACCCCATCACTGACCCTATCACTGGCCCCATCACTAACCCTATCACTGGCCCCACCACTAACCCTATCACTGGCCCCACCACTGACCCTATCACTGGCCCCACCACTGACCCTATCACTGGCCCTATCACTGGCCCCACCACTGACCCTATCACTGGCCCTATCACTGGCCCCATCACTAACCCTATCACTGGCCCTATCACTGGCCCTATCACTGGCCCCATCACTAACCCTATCACTGGCCCTATCACTGGCCCCATCACTAACCCTATCACTAACCCTATCACTGGCCCTATCACTGGCCCATCACTGGCCCCATCACTAACCCTATCACTGGCCCTATCACTGGCCCCATCACTAACCCTATCACTAACCCTATCACTGGCCCTATCACTGGCCCTATCACTGGCCCTATCACTGGCCCTATCACTGACCCTATCACTAACCCTATCACTGGCCCTATCACTGGCCCTATCACTGGCCCTATCACTGGCCCCATCACTAACCCTATCACTGACCCTATCACTGGCCCTATCACTGGCCCTATCACTGGCCCCATCACTAACCCTATCACTAACCCTATCACTGGCCCTATCACTGGCCCTATCACTGGCCCTATCACTGGCCCCATCACTAACCCTATCACTGGCCCTATCACTGGCCCTATCACTGACCCTATCACTGGCCCTATCACTGGCCCCATCACTGGCCCTATCACTGACCCCTATCACTGGCCCTATCACTGACCCTATCACTGACCCCATCACTGGCCCTATCACTGACCCTATCACTGACCCTATCACTGACCCTATCACTGACCCTATCACTGACCCTATCACTGACCCCTATCACTGACCCTATCACTGACCCTATCACTGGCCCCACCAGTGAGTGAGTGAGTGAGTGAGTGGACGAGGCTGTTTACTGAACACACTCACACACACACACAACCACACACACACACACTTTATCTTACAGCGTTCTGTCACACCGCCCTGCAAAACTTTTAAAACTGAGTGTGTGTGTGTGTGTGCGTGCGTGAGTGTATGTGCGTGCGTGCGTGTATGTATGTGCGTGCGTGTGTGCATGTGAGTGCGTGTGTGTGTGTGTGCGTGCGTGAGTGTATGTGTGTGTGTGTATGTGTGTGTGTGCGTGCGTGAGTGTGTGTGCGTGCGTGCGTGAGTGTATGTGCGTGCGTGCGTGTGTGTATGTGCGTGTGTGTGTGCATGTGAGTGTGTGTGTGTGTATGTGTGTGTGTGTGCGTGCGTGCGTGAGTGTGTGTGTGTGTGTACCTCTGGAGGGTTTCTTGGCTCTGAGCTCGTTGGGGAAGAGCTTCCAGTCTGAAACAGAGTGAGCAGGTGATGATCCACATGACGGTGAAACATGAGATGTAACGGGAATGATAAACACACCTGGGCTCCAGTCTGAGTCGCTCTGCTCGCTGCTGTGGTATTTATCAGAGTACCTCTCCACATCTGCACAGGACACACAATGAGACCACTGAGAGAGAGAGTGTGTGTGTGTGTGTGTGTGTACCTCCTCTCTGCTCTGCAGGTTGGATGCAGTGAGGTGTGTGTGTGTGTGTGTGTGTGTGTGTGTGTGTGTGTGTGTGTGTGTGTACCTCCTCTCTGCTCTGCAGGTTGGATGCAGTGAGGTGTGTGTGTGTGTGTGTGTGTGTGTGTGTACCTCCTCTCTGCTCTGCAGGTTGGATGCAGTGAGGTGTGTGTGTGTGTGTGTGTGTGTGTACCTCCTCTCTGCTCTGCAGGTTGGATGCAGTGAGGTGTGTGTGTGTGTGTGTGTGTGTACCTCCTCTCTGCTCTGCAGGGTGGATGTAGTGAGGGAGGCTCCTCATGGCCCCTCTGAACTCCTGCTTCAGAGCCAGCAGATACTCCGCCTCCTCCCCTCCTGAGAGGGGGAGGGGCTTCTGCTCCATCACCTGATCACACACATTCAATTAAATATAACTCTTTCATTCTTTATTATCTCATAACATTAACAACATACAATAATGCAGGTGTGTGTGTGTGTGTGTGTGTGTGTGTGTGTGGTGTGTGTGTGTGTGTGTGTGTGTGTGTGTCTCACAGGGTACACAGGTGTCGGTTGCTGTATGGATGGAGGCAGACTCTCTCCTCTGGTGATGCCGACGGCCTCCACACTGAAGCTCATCGCCCTCCTGCCCCCTCGCCCCGACATCCTACACACACCACACCACACACACACACACACACACACACACACACACACACACACACACACCACACACACACACACACACACACACACACCACACACACATGTGAAACGGAAGAAGCCGTCAGTAATAAGGATAATTTCAACAGGAACATCATGAACAGCTGTAGTCTGTGTGTGTGTGTGTGCGTGTGTGTGTGTGTGTGTGCGTGTGTGTGCGTGCGTGTGTGTGCGTGTGTGTGTGCGTGTGTGTGTGTGGTGTGTGCGTGTGTGTGCGTGTGTGCGTGTGGTGTGTGTTCAGCATCAGACTGTCTTTAGAATGTATTCAATTAACTATCTTTATAGCTCATTGTATTTCTGCACAATATGTAACCTCACATTCTGTTGGAGGGTCTCATCACCATGACGACACTGTAGTTACTGTGCATGTGATAATAACACCCTTTACTCTGACGTGTCTCTAGTCTGAAGGACTTGTCTCTCAGTGTCTCTAGTCTAAAGGACTTGTCTCTCGTGTCTCTAGTCTAAAGGACTTGTCTCTCAGTGTCTCTAGTCGAAAGGACTTGTCTCTGACGTGTCTCTAGTCTAAAGGACTTGTCTCTGACGTGTCTCTAGTCTAAAGGACTTGTCTCTCAGTGTCTCTAGTCTAAAGGACTTGTCTCTCAGTGTCTCTAGTCGAAAGGACTTGTCTCTGACGTGTCTCTAGTCTAAAGGACTTGTCTCTGGCGTGTCTCTAGTCTAAAAGACTTGTCTCACAGTGTCTCTAGTCTAAAGGACTTGTCTCTCAGTGTCTCTAGTCTAAAGGACTTGTCTCTGACGTGTCTCTAGTCTAAAGGACTTGTCTCTGACGTGTCTCTAGTCTAAAGGACTTGTCTCTCAGTGTCTCTAGTCTAAAGGACTTGTCTCTCAGTGTCTCTAGTCTAAAGGACTTGTCTCTCAGTGTCTCTAGTCTAAAGGACTTGTCTCTGCGTGTCTCTAGTCTAAAGGACTTGTCTCTCAGTGTCTCTAGTCTAAAGGACTTGTCTCTCAGTGTCTCTAGTCTAAAGGACTTGTCTCTCAGTGTCTCTAGTCTAAAGGACTTGTCTCTGACGTGTCTCTAGTCTAAAGGACTTGTCTCTCAGTGTCTCTAGTCTAAAGGACTTGTCTCTCAGTGTCTCTAGTCTAAAGGACTTGTCTCTCAGTGTCTCTAGTCTAAAGGACTTGTCTCTCAGTGTCTCTAGTCTAAAGGACTTGTCTCTCAGTGTCTCTAGTCTAAAGGACTTGTCTCTCAGTGTCTCTAGTCTAAAGGACTTGTCTCTCGTGTCTCTAGTCTAAAGGACTTGTCTCTCAGTGTCTCTAGTCTAAAGGACTTGTCTCTCAGTGTCTCTAGTCTAAAGGACTTGTCTCTCAGTGTCTCTAGTCTAAAGGACTTGTCTCTCAGTGTCTCTAGTCTAAAGGACTTGTCTCTCAGTGTCTCTAGTCTAAAGGACTTGTCTCTCAGTGTCTCTAGTCTAAAGGACTTGTCTCTACAGTGTCTCTAGTCTAAAGGACTTGTCTCTGACGTGTCTCTAGTCTAAAGGACTTGTCTCTCAGTGTCTCTAGTCTAAAGGACTTGTCTCTCAGTGTCTCTAGTCTAAAGGACTTGTCTCTCAGTGTCTCTAGTCTAAAGGACTTGTCTCTCAGTGTCTCTAGTCTAAAGGACTTGTCTCTCAGTGTCTCTAGTCTACAGGACTTGTCTCTCAGTGTCTCTAGTCTAAAGGACTTGTCTCTCAGTGTCTCTAGTCTAAAGGACTTGTCTCTCAGTGTCTCTAGTCTAAAGGACTTGTCTCTCAGTGTCTCTAGTCTAAGGACTTGTCTCTCAGTGTCTCTAGTCTAAAGGACTTGTCTCTCAGTGTCTCTAGTCTAAAGGACTTGTCTCTCAGTGTCTCTAGTCTAAAGGACTTGTCTCTCAGTGTCTCTAGTCTAAAGGACTTGTCTCTCAGTGTCTCTAGTCTAAAGGACTTGTCTCTCAGTGTCTCTAGTCTAAAGGACTTGTCTCTCAGTGTCTCTAGTCTAAAGGACTTGTCTCTCAGTGTCTCTAGTCTAAAGGACTTGTCTCTCAGTGTCTCTAGTCTAAAGGACTTGTCTCTCAGTGTCTCTAGTCTAAAGGACTTGTCTCTCAGTGTCTCTAGTCTAAAGGACTTGTCTCTCAGTGTCTCTAGTCTAAAGGACTTGTCTCTCAGTGTCTCTAGTCTAAAGGACTTGTCTCTCAGTGTCTCTAGTCTACAGGACTTGTCTCTCAGTGTCTCTAGTCTAAAGGACTTGTCTCTCAGTGTCTCTAGTCTACAGGACTTGTCTCTCAGTGTCTCTAGTCTAAAGGACTTGTCTCTCAGTGTCTCTAGTCTACAGGACTTGTCTCTCAGTGTCTCTAGTCTAAAGGACTTGTCTCTCAGTGTCTCTAGTCTACAGGACTTGTCTCTCAGTGTCTCTAGTCTAAAGGACTTGTCTCTCAGTGTCTCTAGTCTACAGGACTTGTCTCTCAGTGTCTCTAGTCTAAAGGACTTGTCTCTCAGTGTCTCTAGTCTACAGGACTTGTCTCTCAGTGTCTCTAGTCTAAAGGACTTGTCTCTCAGTGTCTCTAGTCTACAGGACTTGTCTCTCAGTGTCTCTAGTCTACAGGACTTGTCTCTCAGTGTCTCTAGTCTACAGGACTTGTCTCTCAGTGTCTCTAGTCTAAAGGACTTGTCTCTCAGTGTCTCTAGTCTACAGGACTTGTCTCTCAGTGTCTCTAGTCTAAAGGACTTGTCTCTCAGTGTCTCTAGTCTACAGGACTTGTCTCTCAGTGTCTCTAGTCTACAGGACTTGTCTCTCAGTGTCTCTAGTCTACAGGACTTGTCTCTCAGTGTCTCTAGTCTACAGGACTTGTCTCTCAGTGTCTCTAGTCTACAGGACTTGTCTCTCAGTGTCTCTAGTCTACAGGACTTGTCTCTCAGTGTCTCTAGTCTACAGGACTTGTCTCTCAGTGTCTCTAGTCTACAGGACTTGTCTCTCAGTGTCTCTAGTCTACAGGACTTGTCTCTCAGTGTCTCTAGTCTACAGGACTTGTCTCTCAGTGTCTCTAGTCTACAGGACTTGTCTCTCAGTGTCTCTAGTCTAAAGGACTTGTCTCTCAGTGTCTCTAGTCTACAGGACTTGTCTCTCAGTGTCTCTAGTCTACAGGACTTGTCTCTCAGTGTCTCTAGTCTAAAGGACTTGTCTCTCAGTGTCTCTAGTCTAAAGGACTTGTCTCTCAGTGTCTCTAGTCTACAGGACTTGTCTCTCAGTGTCTCTAGTCTACAGGACTTGTCTCTCAGTGTCTCTAGTCTACAGGACTTGTCTCTCAGTGTCTCTAGTCTAAAGGACTTGTCTCTCAGTGTCTCTAGTCTACAGGACTTGTCTCTCAGTGTCTCTAGTCTACAGGACTTGTCTCTCAGTGTCTCTAGTCTACAGGACTTGTCTCTCAGTGTCTCTAGTCTACAGGACTTGTCTCTCAGTGTCTCTAGTCTACAGGACTTGTCTCTCAGTGTCTCTAGTCTACAGGACTTGTCTCTCAGTGTCTCTAGTCTACAGGACTTGTCTCTCAGTGTCTCTAGTCTACAGGACTTGTCTCTCAGTGTCTCTAGTCTACAGGACTTGTCTCTCAGTGTCTCTAGTCTACAGGACTTGTCTCTCAGTGTCTCTAGTCTACAGGACTTGTCTCTCAGTGTCTCTAGTCTACAGGACTTGTCTCTCAGTGTCTCTAGTCTACAGGACTTGTCTCTCAGTGTCTCTAGTCTACAGGACTTGTCTCTCAGTGTCTCTAGTCTACAGGACTTGTCTCTCAGTGTCTCTAGTCTACAGGACTTGTCTCTCAGTGTCTCTAGTCTACAGGACTTGTCTCTCAGTGTCTCTAGTCTACAGGACTTGTCTCTCAGTGTCTCTAGTCTAAAGGACTTGTCTCTCAGTGTCTCTAGTCTACAGGACTTGTCTCTCAGTGTCTCTAGTCTACAGGACTTGTCTCTCAGTGTCTCTAGTCTACAGGACTTGTCTCTCAGTGTCTCTAGTCTACAGGACTTGTCTCTCAGTGTCTCTAGTCTACAGGACTTGTCTCTCAGTGTCTCTAGTCTACAGGACTTGTCTCTCAGTGTCTCTAGTCTACAGGACTGTCTCTCAGTGTCTCTAGTCTAAAGGACTTGTCTCTCAGTGTCTCTAGTCTACAGGACTTGTCTCTCAGTGTCTCTAGTCTACAGGACTTGTCTCTCAGTGTCTCTAGTCTACAGGACTTGTCTCTCAGTGTCTCTAGTCTACAGGACTTGTCTCTCAGTGTCTCTAGTCTACAGGACTTGTCTCTCAGTGTCTCTAGTCTACAGGACTTGTCTCTCAGTGTCTCTAGTCTACAGGACTTGTCTCTCAGTGTCTCTAGTCTACAGGACTTGTCTCTCAGTGTCTCTAGTCTACAGGACTTGTCTCTCAGTGTCTCTAGTCTACAGGACTTGTCTCTCAGTGTCTCTAGTCTACAGGACTTGTCTCTCAGTGTCTCTAGTCTACAGGACTTGTCTCTCAGTGTCTCTAGTCTAAAGGACTTGTCTCTCAGTGTCTCTAGTCTACAGGACTTGTCTCTCAGTGTCTCTAGTCTACAGGACTTGTCTCTCAGTGTCTCTAGTCTAAAGGACTTGTCTCTCAGTGTCTCTAGTCTACAGGACTTGTCTCTCAGTGTCTCTAGTCTACAGGACTTGTCTCTCAGTGTCTCTAGTCTACAGGACTTGTCTCTCAGTGTCTCTAGTCTACAGGACTTGTCTCTCAGTGTCTCTAGTCTACAGGACTTGTCTCTCAGTGTCTCTAGTCTACAGGACTTGTCTCTCAGTGTCTCTAGTCTACAGGACTTGTCTCTCAGTGTCTCTAGTCTACAGGACTTGTCTCTCAGTGTCTCTAGTCTACAGGACTTGTCTCTCAGTGTCTCTAGTCTACAGGACTTGTCTCTCAGTGTCTCTAGTCTACAGGACTTGTCTCTCAGTGTCTCTAGTCTACAGGACTTGTCTCTCAGTGTCTCTAGTCTACAGGACTTGTCTCTCAGTGTCTCTAGTCTACAGGACTTGTCTCTCAGTGTCTCTAGTCTACAGGACTTGTCTCTCAGTGTCTCTAGTCTACAGGACTTGTCTCTCAGTGTCTCTAGTCTACAGGACTTGTCTCTCAGTGTCTCTAGTCTACAGGACTTGTCTCTCAGTGTCTCTAGTCTACAGGACTTGTCTCTCAGTGTCTCTAGTCTACAGGACTTGTCTCTCAGTGTCTCTAGTCTACAGGACTTGTCTCTCAGTGTCTCTAGTCTACAGGACTTGTCTCTCAGTGTCTCTAGTCTACAGGACTTGTCTCTCAGTGTCTCTAGTCTACAGGACTTGTCTCTCAGTGTCTCTAGTCTACAGGACTTGTCTCTCAGTGTCTCTAGTCTACAGGACTTGTCTCTCAGTGTCTCTAGTCTACAGGACTTGTCTCTCAGTGTCTCTAGTCTACAGGACTTGTCTCTCAGTGTCTCTAGTCTACAGGACTTGTCTCTCAGTGTCTCTAGTCTACAGGACTTGTCTCTCAGTGTCTCTAGTCTACAGGACTTGTCTCTCAGTGTCTCTAGTCTAAAGGACTTGTCTCTCAGTGTCTCTAGTCTACAGGACTTGTCTCTCAGTGTCTCTAGTCTACAGGACTTGTCTCTCAGTGTCTCTAGTCTAAAGGACTTGTCTCTCAGTGTCTCTAGTCTACAGGACTTGTCTCTCAGTGTCTCTAGTCTACAGGACTTGTCTCTCAGTGTCTCTAGTCTACAGGACTTGTCTCTCAGTGTCTCTAGTCTACAGGACTTGTCTCTCAGTGTCTCTAGTCTACAGGACTTGTCTCTCAGTGTCTCTAGTCTACAGGACTTGTCTCTCAGTGTCTCTAGTCTACAGGACTTGTCTCTCAGTGTCTCTAGTCTACAGGACTTGTCTCTCAGTGTCTCTAGTCTACAGGACTTGTCTCTCAGTGTCTCTAGTCTACAGGACTTGTCTCTCAGTGTCTCTAGTCTACAGGACTTGTCTCTCAGTGTCTCTAGTCTACAGGACTTGTCTCTCAGTGTCTCTAGTCTACAGGACTTGTCTCTCAGTGTCTCTAGTCTACAGGACTTGTCTCTCAGTGTCTCTAGTCTACAGGACTTGTCTCTCAGTGTCTCTAGTCTACAGGACTTGTCTCTCAGTGTCTCTAGTCTACAGGACTTGTCTCTCAGTGTCTCTAGTCTACAGGACTTGTCTCTCAGTGTCTCTAGTCTACAGGACTTGTCTCTCAGTGTCTCTAGTCTACAGGACTTGTCTCTCAGTGTCTCTAGTCTACAGGACTTGTCTCTCAGTGTCTCTAGTCTACAGGACTTGTCTCTCAGTGTCTCTAGTCTACAGGACTTGTCTCTCAGTGTCTCTAGTCTACAGGACTTGTCTCTCAGTGTCTCTAGTCTACAGGACTTGTCTCTCAGTGTCTCTAGTCTACAGGACTTGTCTCTCAGTGTCTCTAGTCTACAGGACTTGTCTCTCAGTGTCTCTAGTCTACAGGACTTGTCTCTCAGTGTCTCTAGTCTACAGGACTTGTCTCTCAGTGTCTCTAGTCTACAGGACTTGTCTCTCAGTGTCTCTAGTCTACAGGACTTGTCTCTCAGTGTCTCTAGTCTACAGGACTTGTCTCTCAGTGTCTCTAGTCTACAGGACTTGTCTCTCAGTGTCTCTAGTCTACAGGACTTGTCTCTCAGTGTCTCTAGTCTACAGGACTTGTCTCTCAGTGTCTCTAGTCTACAGGACTTGTCTCTCAGTGTCTCTAGTCTACAGGACTTGTCTCTCAGTGTCTCTAGTCTAAAGGACTTGTCTCTCAGTGTCTCTAGTCTACAGGACTTGTCTCTCAGTGTCTCTAGTCTACAGGACTTGTCTCTCAGTGTCTCTAGTCTACAGGACTTGTCTCTCAGTGTCTCTAGTCTACAGGACTTGTCTCTCAGTGTCTCTAGTCTACAGGACTTGTCTCTCAGTGTCTCTAGTCTACAGGACTTGTCTCTCAGTGTCTCTAGTCTACAGGACTTGTCTCTCAGTGTCTCTAGTCTACAGGACTTGTCTCTCAGTGTCTCTAGTCTACAGGACTTGTCTCTCAGTGTCTCTAGTCTACAGGACTTGTCTCTCAGTGTCTCTAGTCTACAGGACTTGTCTCTCAGTGTCTCTAGTCTACAGGACTTGTCTCTCAGTGTCTCTAGTCTACAGGACTTGTCTCTCAGTGTCTCTAGTCTACAGGACTTGTCTCTCAGTGTCTCTAGTCTACAGGACTTGTCTCTCAGTGTCTCTAGTCTACAGGACTTGTCTCTCAGTGTCTCTAGTCTACAGGACTTGTCTCTCAGTGTCTCTAGTCTACAGGACTTGTCTCTCAGTGTCTCTAGTCTACAGGACTTGTCTCTCAGTGTCTCTAGTCTACAGGACTTGTCTCTCAGTGTCTCTAGTCTACAGGACTTGTCTCTCAGTGTCTCTAGTCTACAGGACTTGTCTCTCAGTGTCTCTAGTCTACAGGACTTGTCTCTCAGTGTCTCTAGTCTACAGGACTTGTCTCTCAGTGTCTCTAGTCTACAGGACTTGTCTCTCAGTGTCTCTAGTCTACAGGACTTGTCTCTCAGTGTCTCTAGTCTACAGGACTTGTCTCTCAGTGTCTCTAGTCTACAGGACTTGTCTCTCAGTGTCTCTAGTCTACAGGACTTGTCTCTCAGTGTCTCTAGTCTACAGGACTTGTCTCTCAGTGTCTCTAGTCTACAGGACTTGTCTCTCAGTGTCTCTAGTCTACAGGACTTGTCTCTCAGTGTCTCTAGTCTACAGGACTTGTCTCTCAGTGTCTCTAGTCTACAGGACTTGTCTCTCAGTGTCTCTAGTCTACAGGACTTGTCTCTCAGTGTCTCTAGTCTACAGGACTTGTCTCTCAGTGTCTCTAGTCTACAGGACTTGTCTCTCAGTGTCTCTAGTCTACAGGACTTGTCTCTCAGTGTCTCTAGTCTAAAGGACTTGTCTCTCAGTGTCTCTAGTCTACAGGACTTGTCTCTCAGTGTCTCTAGTCTACAGGACTTGTCTCTCAGTGTCTCTAGTCTACAGGACTTGTCTCTCAGTGTCTCTAGTCTACAGGACTTGTCTCTCAGTGTCTCTAGTCTACAGGACTTGTCTCTCAGTGTCTCTAGTCTACAGGACTTGTCTCTCAGTGTCTCTAGTCTACAGGACTTGTCTCTCAGTGTCTCTAGTCTACAGGACTTGTCTCTCAGTGTCTCTAGTCTACAGGACTTGTCTCTCAGTGTCTCTAGTCTACAGGACTTGTCTCTCAGTGTCTCTAGTCTACAGGACTTGTCTCTCAGTGTCTCTAGTCTACAGGACTTGTCTCTCAGTGTCTCTAGTCTACAGGACTTGTCTCTCAGTGTCTCTAGTCTACAGGACTTGTCTCTCAGTGTCTCTAGTCTACAGGACTTGTCTCTCAGTGTCTCTAGTCTACAGGACTTGTCTCTCAGTGTCTCTAGTCTAAAGGACTTGTCTCTCAGTGTCTCTAGTCTACAGGACTTGTCTCTCAGTGTCTCTAGTCTACAGGACTTGTCTCTCAGTGTCTCTAGTCTACAGGACTTGTCTCTCAGTGTCTCTAGTCTACAGGACTTGTCTCTCAGTGTCTCTAGTCTACAGGACTTGTCTCTCAGTGTCTCTAGTCTACAGGACTTGTCTCTCAGTGTCTCTAGTCTACAGGACTTGTCTCTCAGTGTCTCTAGTCTACAGGACTTGTCTCTCAGTGTCTCTAGTCTACAGGACTTGTCTCTCAGTGTCTCTAGTCTACAGGACTTGTCTCTCAGTGTCTCTAGTCTACAGGACTTGTCTCTCAGTGTCTCTAGTCTAAAGGACTTGTCTCTCAGTGTCTCTAGTCTACAGGACTTGTCTCTCAGTGTCTCTAGTCTACAGGACTTGTCTCTCAGTGTCTCTAGTCTACAGGACTTGTCTCTCAGTGTCTCTAGTCTACAGGACTTGTCTCTCAGTGTCTCTAGTCTACAGGACTTGTCTCTCAGTGTCTCTAGTCTACAGGACTTGTCTCTCAGTGTCTCTAGTCTACAGGACTTGTCTCTCAGTGTCTCTAGTCTACAGGACTTGTCTCTCAGTGTCTCTAGTCTACAGGACTTGTCTCTCAGTGTCTCTAGTCTACAGGACTTGTCTCTCAGTGTCTCTAGTCTACAGGACGTGTCTCTCAGTGTCTCTAGTCTACAGGACTTGTCTCTCAGTGTCTCTAGTCTACAGGACTTGTCTCTCAGTGTCTCTAGTCTACAGGACTTGTCTCTCAGTGTCTCTAGTCTACAGGACTTGTCTCTCAGTGTCTCTAGTCTACAGGACTTGTCTCTCAGTGTCTCTAGTCTACAGGACTTGTCTCTCAGTGTCTCTAGTCTACAGGACTTGTCTCTCAGTGTCTCTAGTCTAAAGGACTTGTCTCTCAGTGTCTCTAGTCTACAGGACTTGTCTCTCAGTGTCTCTAGTCTACAGGACTTGTCTCTCAGTGTCTCTAGTCTACAGGACTTGTCTCTCAGTGTCTCTAGTCTACAGGACTTGTCTCTCAGTGTCTCTAGTCTACAGGACTTGTCTCTCAGTGTCTCTAGTCTACAGGACTTGTCTCTCAGTGTCTCTAGTCTACAGGACTTGTCTCTCAGTGTCTCTAGTCTAAAGGACTTGTCTCTCAGTGTCTCTAGTCTACAGGACTTGTCTCTCAGTGTCTCTAGTCTACAGGACTTGTCTCTCAGTGTCTCTAGTCTACAGGACTTGTCTCTCAGTGTCTCTAGTCTACAGGACTTGTCTCTCAGTGTCTCTAGTCTACAGGACTTGTCTCTCAGTGTCTCTAGTCTACAGGACTTGTCTCTCAGTGTCTCTAGTCTACAGGACTTGTCTCTCAGTGTCTCTAGTCTACAGGACTTGTCTCTCAGTGTCTCTAGTCTACAGGACTTGTCTCTCAGTGTCTCTAGTCTAAAGGACTTGTCTCTCAGTGTCTCTAGTCTACAGGACTTGTCTCTCAGTGTCTCTAGTCTACAGGACTTGTCTCTCAGTGTCTCTAGTCTACAGGACTTGTCTCTCAGTGTCTCTAGTCTACAGGACTTGTCTCTCAGTGTCTCTAGTCTACAGGACTTGTCTCTCAGTGTCTCTAGTCTACAGGACTTGTCTCTCAGTGTCTCTAGTCTACAGGACTTGTCTCTCAGTGTCTCTAGTCTACAGGACTTGTCTCTCAGTGTCTCTAGTCTACAGGACTTGTCTCTCAGTGTCTCTAGTCTACAGGACTTGTCTCTCAGTGTCTCTAGTCTACAGGACTTGTCTCTCAGTGTCTCTAGTCTACAGGACTTGTCTCTCAGTGTCTCTAGTCTACAGGACTTGTCTCTCAGTGTCTCTAGTCTACAGGACTTGTCTCTCAGTGTCTCTAGTCTACAGGACTGTCTCTCAGTGTCTCTAGTCTACAGGACTTGTCTCTCAGTGTCTCTAGTCTACAGGACTTGTCTCTCAGTGTCTCTAGTCTACAGGACTTGTCTCTCAGTGTCTCTAGTCTACAGGACTTGTCTCTCAGTGTCTCTAGTCTACAGGACTTGTCTCTCAGTGTCTCTAGTCTACAGGACTTGTCTCTCAGTGTCTCTAGTCTACAGGACTTGTCTCTCAGTGTCTCTAGTCTAAAGGACTTGTCTCTCAGTGTCTCTAGTCTACAGGACTTGTCTCTCAGTGTCTCTAGTCTACAGGACTTGTCTCTCAGTGTCTCTAGTCTACAGGACTTGTCTCTCAGTGTCTCTAGTCTACAGGACTTGTCTCTCAGTGTCTCTAGTCTACAGGACTTGTCTCTCAGTGTCTCTAGTCTACAGGACTTGTCTCTCAGTGTCTCTAGTCTAAAGGACTTGTCTCTCAGTGTCTCTAGTCTACAGGACTTGTCTCTCAGTGTCTCTAGTCTACAGGACTTGTCTCTCAGTGTCTCTAGTCTACAGGACTTGTCTCTCAGTGTCTCTAGTCTACAGGACTTGTCTCTCAGTGTCTCTAGTCTACAGGACTTGTCTCTCAGTGTCTCTAGTCTACAGGACTTGTCTCTCAGTGTCTCTAGTCTACAGGACTTGTCTCTCAGTGTCTCTAGTCTACAGGACTTGTCTCTCAGTGTCTCTAGTCTACAGGACTTGTCTCTCAGTGTCTCTAGTCTACAGGACTTGTCTCTCAGTGTCTCTAGTCTACAGGACTTGTCTCTCAGTGTCTCTACTGGTGGTATTTGAATGATGACGTCATATTGCTGCATAATCGTAATATCAATCAATTCCTTGTTGCTCAAATAATGTTTCATCTTTGTAGCCTGTGCGTGCGTGCGTGCGTGCGTGCGTGTGTGTGCGCGTGTGTGTGTGGTTTTGCCCCGTTGGTGCGTAGTTAGCACATCGTACAGCACGTACAGTGTGTGTACCTATATCTGTGTACCTGTATATATATATATATATATATATACAGGTACACAGATAAGTATATATATATATAAGATACGTTTTATTTATAGAGCACATTTATAAAGATGTGTGGTCGAGCCAAAGTGCACACCTATTATATATCTCTGTGTACCTGAGTCCCGGTGCGTCCCGGTGCGTCCCGGTGCGTCCCGGTGCGTCCCGGTGGGCCTCGCGGGGCTCGCACTGACCTTCAGCTCTTCGGTTAAACTTCTCCAAACATCGCGAGGATCAGATCTTTGTTTACCTCCGCGCCATCTTCTCTTCTTCTCCCTCCTCCTCGGCGCCGCCGCCGCCTCCTCCTCCTCTTCTTCTTCTTCTGTTTAAAGGTAGTGGTCTGAAACAGGAGGGACCCCCCGCCCCCTGCCGGCGGGAGGGCGCAGCTGCACCACAAACACACCTTTAATACTACTACTAATAATAATGGGATTTCCCTAATGCTCAGAGCAGGTTCTCCCGACAGGAGGACAGGAGGACAGCAGGACAGGAGGACAGGAGGACAGGAGGACAGGAAGACAGGAGGACAGGAAGACAGGAGGACATGAGGACAGGAGGACAGGGGACAGGAGGACAGGAGGACAGGAAGACAGGAGGACAGGAGGACAGGAGGACAGGAAGACAGGAGGACAGGAGGACAGGAGGACAGGAGGACAGGAAGACAGGAGGACATGAGGACAGGAGGACAGGAAGACAGGAGGACAGGAGGACAGAGGACAGCAGGACAGGAGGACAGGAGGACAGGAGGACAGGAGGACAGGAAGACAGGAGGACAGGAAGACAGGAGGACATGAGGACAGGAAGACAGGAGGACAGGGGGACAGGAGGACAGGAGGACAGGAAGACAGGAGGACAGGAGGACAGGAGGACAGGAGGACAGGAAGACAGGAGGACAGGGGACAGAGGACAGGAGGACAGGAGGACAGGAAGACAGGAGGACAGGAAGACAGGAGGACAGGAGGACAGGAAGACAGGAGGACAGGAAGACAGGAAGACAGGAGGACAGGAGGACAGGAAGACAGGAGGACAGGAGGACAGCAGGACAGGAGGACAGGAGGACAGGAAGACAGGAAGACAGGAGGACAGGAAGACAGGAGGACAGGAGGACAGGAAGACAGGAAGACAGGAGGACAGGAAGACAGGAGGACAGGAGGACAGGAGGACAGGAGGACAGGAAGACAGGAAGACAGGAGGACAGGAAGACAGGAGGACAGGAGGACAGGAAGACAGGAAGACAGGAGGACAGGAAGACAGGAGGACAGGAGGACAGAAGACAGGAAGACAGGAGGACATGAAGACAGGAGGACAGGAAGACAGGAGGACAGGAAGACAGGAGGACAGGAAGACAGGAAAACATGAGGACAGGAAAACATGAGGACATGAAGACAGGAGGACAGGAAGACATGAGGACAGGAAGACAGGAAGACAGGAGGACAGGAGGACATGAAGACAGGAGGACAGGAAGACATGAGGACAGGAAGACAGGAAGACAGGAGGACAGGAAGACAGGAGGACAGGAAGACAGGAGGACAGGAAGACAGGAGGACAGGAGGACAGGAAGACAGGAAGACAGGAGGACAGGAAGACAGGAGGACAGGAAGACAGGAAGACAGGAGGACAGGAGGACAGGAAGACAGGAGGACAGGAAGACAGGAGGACAGGAAGACAGGAGGACAGGAGGACAGGAAGACAGGAGGACAGGAGGACAGGAGGACAGGAAGACAGGAGGACAGGAAGACAGGAAGACATGAGGACAGGAAGACAGGAGGACAGGAAGACATGAGGACAGGAGGACAGGAAGACATGAGGACAGGAAGACAGGAGGACAGGAGGGCAGGAAGACAGGAGGACAGAAGGACAGGAGGGCAGGAAGACAGGAGGACATGAGGGCAGGAAGACAGGAGGACATGACGACTTGAAGACAGGAGGACAGGAAGACAGGAGGACAGGAAGACAGGAAGACAGGAGGACAGGAGGACAGGAAGACAGGAAGACAGGAGGACAGGAAGACAGGAAGACAGGAGGACAGGAAGACAGGAGGACATGAGGACAGGAGGACAGCAGGACAGGAGGACAGCAGGACAGGAGGACAGGAGGACAGCAGGACAGGAGGACAGCAGGACAGAAGACAGGAGGACAGGAAGACAGGAGGACAGGAGGACAGGAAGACAGCAGGACAGGAGGACAGGAAGACAGGAGGACAGCAGGACAGGAGGACAGGAAGACAGGAAGACAGGAGGACAGGAAGACAGGAGGACAGGAAGACAGGAGGACAGGAGGACAGGAAGACAGGAGGACAGGAAGACAGGAGGACAGGAAGACAGGAGGACAGGAGGACAGGAAGACAGGAGGACAGGAAGACAGGAGGACAGGAGGACAGGAGGACAGGAAGACAGGAGGACAGGAGGACAGGAAGACAGGAGGACAGGAGGACAGGAAGACAGGAGGACAGGAAGACAGGAGGACAGGAAGACAGGAGGACAGGAAGACATGAAGACAGGAGGACAGGAAGACAGGAGGACAGGAAGACAGGAAGACAGGAGGACAGGAGGACAGGAAGACAGGAGGACAGGAAGACAGGAGGACAGGAGGACAGGAAGACAGGAGGACAGGAGGACAGGAAGACAGGAGGACAGGAGGACAGGAGGACAGGAGGACAGGAAGACAGGAGGACAGGAGGACAGGAGGACAGGAAGACAGGAGGACAGGAGGACAGGAAGACAGGAAGACAGGAGGACAGGAGGACAGGAGGACAGGAGGACAGGAGGACAGGAGGACAGGAGGACAGGAGGACAGGAAGACAGGAGGACAGGAAGACAGGAGGACAGGAGGACAGGAGGACACGAGGACAGGAAGACAGGAGGACAGGAAGACAGGAGGACAGGAAGACAGGAGGACAGGAAGACAGGAGGACAGGAGGACAGGAAGACAGGAGGACAGGAAGACAGGAAAACATGAGGACAGGAAGACAGGAGGACAGGAAGACATGAGGACAGGAAGACAGGAGGACAGGAAGACAGGAGGACAGGAGGACAGGAAGACAGGAGGACAGGAGGACAGGAAGACAGGAGGACAGGAAGACAGGAGGACAGGAGGACAGGAAGACAGGAAGACAGGAGGACAGGAAGACAGGAGGACAGGAAGACAGGAGGACAGGAGGACAGGAAGACAGGAGGACAGGAGGACAGGAAGACAGGAGGACAGGAAGACAGGAGGACAGGAGACAGGAGGACAGGAAGACAGGAGGACAGGAGACAGGAGGACAGGAGGACAGGAGGACAGGAAGACAGGAGGACAGGAAGACATGAGGACAGGAAGACAGGAGGACAGGAAGACATGAGGACAGGAGGACAGGAAGACATGAGGACAGGAAGACAGGAGGACAGGAGGCAGGAAGACAGGAGGACAGAAGGACAGGAGGGCAGGAAGACAGGAGGACATGAGGGCAGGAAGACAGGAGGACATGACGACTTGAAGACAGGAGGACAGGAAGACAGAAGGACAGGAAGACAGGAGTACAGGACGACAGGAAGACAGGAGGACAGGAGGGCAGGAAGACAGGAGGGCAGGAAGACAGGAGGACAAGAGGACAGCAGGACAGGAAGACAGGAGGACAGGAGGACAGGACGACAGGAAGACAGCAGGACAGGAAGACAGGAGGACAGGAGGACAGGATGACTTGAAGACAGGAGGACATGAGGGCAGGAAGACAGGAAGAAAGAAGGACCCAGAACCAGACCCTACCCAGAACCAGACCCTACCCAGACCCCTCAGATGTCCTTGAGCTTTGATGCAATTAATCCCACCTGGTTCTGTTCGGGGTCCTTGAGGGGCGGTTCATTAAGACCTGGTTCTGCTCTGGGTCCTTGAGGGGCGGTTCATTAAGACCTGGTTCTGCTCTGGGTCCTTGAGGGGCGGTTCATTAAGACCTGGTTCTGCTCTGGGTCCTTGAGGGGCGGTTCATTAAGACCTGGTTCTGCTCTGGGTCCTTGAGGGGCGGTTCATTAAGACCTGGTTCTGCTCTGGGTCCTTGAGGGGCGGTTCATTAAGACCTGGTTCTGCTCTGGTCCTTGAGGGGCGGTTCATTAAGACCTGGTTCTGCTCTGGGTCCTGGAGGGGCGGTTCATTAAGACCTGGTTCTGCTCTGGGTCCTGGAGGGCGGTTCATTAAGACCTGGTTCTGCTCTGGGTCCTTGAGGGGCGGTTCATTAAGACCTGGTTCTGCTCTGGGTCCTTTAGTCTGATCTCCCCACCGGTTCAACGAGGCCTTCCTCCGGTCTGATGGAGACCCCGTCCTCCGAGGGGGATTTAAGTCTCCCGTCAGCCGGTGATGCGGAGGACTTCCTCTGCGCTGCTTTAACCTTTCAGTTCGAGTTCGCCTCAGGTCAGGAGGTCAGGAGGACAGGAGGACAGGAGGACAGGAGGACAGGAGGACAGGAGGACCCCCCCCACCCCCCCCACCATCCAAAGAGAGCTAACGTCTAAACCCTTAGCCTCCCACTGCTAACGCTAGCCTACCTCAGAACCAAAAGCCTCCTCCGGGGGCAGCTTTGCCATGTTCTTGTTGTGCCAATGTGCTGTAACCCATAATGTTGATCAGTGGTGGATCCCTCCGCCCTGAGAGGGAAGATACCCTAGTTCCTACTTCCTGTCTGTCACTTCCTGTCTGTCACTTCCTGTCTGTCACTTACTGCAGGAGCGCGGCTCGTCAGCCATGTTTAAATAATGTTTTATTCTGAAAGAACTTCCTGTACATGAACAGCAGCTTCCTGTACATGAACAGCAGCTTCCTGTACAGGAACAGCAGCTTCCTGTACATGAACAGCAGCTTCCTGTACATGAACAGCAGCTTCCTGTACATGAACAGCAGCTTCCTGTACAGGAACAGCAGCTTCCTGTACATGAACAGCAGCTTCCTGTACATGAACAGCAGCTTCCTGTACATGAACAGCAGCTTCCTGTACAGGAACAGCAGCTTCCTGTACATGAACAGCAGCTTCCTGTACATGAACAGCAGCTTCCTGTACATGAACAGCAGCTTCCTGTACAGGAACAGCAGCTTCCTGTACAGGAACAGCAGCTTCCTGTACATGAACAGCAGCTTCCTGTACATGAACAGCAGCTTCCTGTACATGAACAGCAGCTTCCTGTACAGAACAGCAGCTTCCTGTACATGAACAGCAGCTTCCTGTACAGGAACAGCAGCTTCCTGTACAGGAACAGCAGCTTCCTGTACATGAACAGCAGCTTCCTGTACATGAACAGCAGCTTCCTGTACATGAACAGCAGCTTCCTGTACATGAACAGCAGTTTCCTGTACAGGAACAGCAGCTTCCTGTACATGAACAGCAGCTTCCTGTACATGAACAGCAGCTTCCTGTACATGAACAGCAGCTTCCTGTACATGAACAGCAGCTTCCTGTACATGAACAGCAGCTTCCTGTACATGAACAGCAGCTTCCTGTACAGGAACAGCAGCTTCCTGTACATGAACAGCAGCTTCCTGTACATGAACAGCAGCTTCCTGTACAGGAACAGCAGCTTCCTGTACATGAACAGCAGCTTCCTGTACATGAACAGCAGCTTCCTGTACATGAACAGCAGCTTCCTGTACATGAACAGCAGCTTCCTGTACAGGAACAGCAGCTTCCTGTACAGGAACAGCAGCTTCCTGTACAGGAACAGCAGCTTCCTGTACATGAACAGCAGCTTCCTGTACATGAACAGCAGCTTCCTGTACATGAACAGCAGCTTCCTGTACAGGAACAGCAGCTTCCTGTACATGAACAGCAGCTTCCTGTACATGAACAGCAGCTTCCTGTACATGAACAGCAGCTTCCTGTACATGAACAGCAGCTTCCTGTACATGAACAGCAGCTTCCTGTACATGAACAGCAGCTTCCTGTACAGGAACAGCAGCTTCCTGTACATGAACAGCAGCTTCCTGTACATGAACAGCAGCTTCCTGTACATGAACAGCAGCTTCCTGTACATGAACAGCAGCTTCCTGTACAGGAACAGCAGCTTCCTGTACATGAACAGCAGCTTCCTGTACATGAACAGCAGCTTCCTGTACAGGAACAGCAGCTTCCTGTACATGAACAGCAGCTTCCTGTACATGAACAGCAGCTTCCTGTACAGGAACAGCAGCTTCCTGTACATGAACAGCAGCTTCCTGTACAGGAACAGCAGCTTCCTGTACATGAACAGCAGCTTCCTGTACATGAACAGCAGCTTCCTGTACAGGAACAGCAGCTTCCTGTACATGAACAGCAGCTTCCTGTACATGAACAGCAGCTTCCTGTACAGGAACAGCAGCTTCCTGTACATGAACAGCAGCTTCCTGTACATGAACAGCAGCTTCCTGTACATGAACAGCAGCTTCCTGTACATGAACAGCAGCTTCCTGTACAGGAACAGCAGCTTCCTGTACATGAACAGCAGCTTCCTGTACAGGAACAGCAGCTTCCTGTACAGGAACAGCAGCTTCCTGTACATGAACAGCAGCTTCCTGTACATGAACAGCAGCTTCCTGTACATGAACAGCAGCTTCCTGTACATGAACAGCAGCTTCCTGTACAGGAACAGCAGCTTCCTGTACATGAACAGCAGCTTCCTGTACATGAACAGCAGCTTCCTGTACATGAACAGCAGCTTCCTGTACATGAACAGCAGCTTCCTGTACATGAACAGCAGCTTCCTGTACAGAACAGCAGCTTCCTGTACATGAACAGCAGCTTCCTGTACATGAACAGCAGCTTCCTGTACAGGAACAGCAGCTTCCTGTACATGAACAGCAGCTTCCTGTACATGAACAGCAGCTTCCTGTACAGGAACAGCAGCTTCCTGTACATGAACAGCAGCTTCCTGTACATGAACAGCAGCTTCCTGTACATGAACAGCAGCTTCCTGTACATGAACAGCAGCTTCCTGTACATGAACAGCAGCTTCCTGTACAGGAACAGCAGCTTCCTGTACAGGAACAGCAGCTTCCTGTACATGAACAGCAGCTTCCTGTACATGAACAGCAGCTTCCTGTACAGGAACAGCAGCTTCCTGTACATGAACAGCAGCTTCCTGTACATGAACAGCAGCTTCCTGTACAGGAACAGCAGCTTCCTGTACATGAACAGCAGCTTCCTGTACAGGAACAGCAGCTTCCTGTACATGAACAGCAGCTTCCTGTACATGAACAGCAGCTTCCTGTACATGAACAGCAGCTTCCTGTACATGAACAGCAGCTTCCTGTACATGAACAGCAGCTTCCTGTACATGAACAGCAGCTTCCTGTACAGGAACAGCAGCTTCCTGTACAGGAACAGCAGCTTCCTGTACATGAACAGCAGCTTCCTGTACATGAACAGCAGCTTCCTGTACATGAACAGCAGCTTCCTGTACATGAACAGCAGCTTCCTGTACATGAACAGCAGCTTCCTGTACAGGAACAGCAGCTTCCTGTACAGGAACAGCAGCTTCCTGTACATGAACAGCAGCTTCCTGTACATGAACAGCAGCTTCCTGTACAGGAACAGCAGCTTCCTGTACATGAACAGCAGCTTCCTGTACATGAACAGCAGCTTCCTGTACAGGAACAGCAGCTTCCTGTACATGAACAGCAGCTTCCTGTAGTTTCACCTAAAACGTAATATTGTTTAAAGCTGAAGGACGTCCAAAGATAAAAACGTTTCCTGTTCAAACTGCTTTGTTGTTTGTCAATTTATTGAACATGTCAGAAACAAAAACAACAACAACAACAACAACAACAACAACAACAACAACAATATAGATATATGTGTTTTGTCCTGCCCCCTGTCATGTTCAACAGGGCAGGAGGAAGCTTGGTCCTGCCCCCTGTCATGTTCAACAGGGCAGGAGGAAGCTTGGTCCTGCCCCCTGTCATGTTCAACAGGGCAGGAGGAAGCTTGGTCCTGCCCCCTGTCATGTTCAACAGGGCAGGAGGAAGCGTGGTCCTGCCCCCTGTCATGTTCAACAGGGCAGGAGGAAGCTTGGTCCTGCCCCCTGTCATGTTCAACAGGGCAGGAGGAAGCTTGGTCCTGCCCCCTGTCATGTTCAACAGGGCAGGAGGAAGCGTGGTCCTGCCCCCTGTCATGTTCAACAGGGCAGGAGGAAGCGTGGTCCTGCCCCCTGTCATGTTCAACAGGGCAGGAGGAAGCTTGGTCCTGCCCCCTGTCATGTTCAACAGGGCAGGAGGAAGCTTGGTCCTGCCCCCTGTCATGTTCAACAGGGCAGGAGGAAGCTTGGTCCTGCCCCCTGTCATGTTCAACAGGGCAGGAGGAAGTGTGGTCCTGCCCCCTGTCATGTTCAACAGGGCAGGAGGAAGCGTGGTCCTGCCCCCTGTCATGTTCAACAGGGCAGGAGGAAGCTTGGTCCTGCCCCCTGTCATGTTCAACAGGGCAGGAGGAAGCTTGGTCCTGCCCCCTGTCATGTTCAACAGGGCAGGAGGAAGCTTGGTCCTGCCCCCTGTCATGTTCAACAGGGCAGGAGGAAGCTTGGTCCTGCCCCCTGTCATGTTCAACAGGGCAGGAGGAAGCGTGGTCCTGCCCCCTGTCATGTTCAACAGGGCAGGAGGAAGCTTGGTCCTGCCCCCTGTCATGTTCAACAGGGCAGGAGGAAGCGTGGTCCTGCCCCCTGTCATGTTCAACAGGGCAGGAGGAAGCTTGGTCCTGCCCCCTGTCATGTTCAACAGGGCAGGAGGAAGCGTGGTCCTGCCCCCTGTCATGTTCAACAGGGCAGGAGGAAGCTTGGTCCTGCCCCCTGTCATGTTCAACAGGGCAGGAGGAAGCTTGGTCCTGCCCCCTGTCATGTTCAACAGGGCAGGAGGAAGCGTGGTCCTGCCCCCTGTCATGTTCAACAGGGCAGGAGGAAGCTTGGTCCTGCCCCCTGTCATGTTCAACAGGGCAGGAGGAAGCGTGGTCCTGCCCCCTGTCATGTTCAACAGGGCAGGAGGAAGCTTGGTCCTGCCCCCTGTCATGTTCAACAGGGCAGGAGGAAGCTTGGTCCTGCCCCCTGTCATGTTCAACAGGGCAGGAGGAAGCTTGGTCCTGCCCCCTGTCATGTTCAACAGGGCAGGAGGAAGCGTGGTCCTGCCCCCTGTCATGGTTCCTAAAGGAATGTATCTCTCAGGTTCCTAAAGGAATGTATCTCTCAGGTTCCTAAAGGAATGGTATCCCTCAGGTTCCTAAAGGAATGTATCCCTCAGGTTCCTAAAGGAATGTATCTCTCAGGTCCTAAAGGAATGTATCTCTCAGGTTCCTAAAGGAATGCATCCCTCAGGTTCCTAAAGGAATGTATCTCTCAGGTTCCTAAAGGAATGTATCCCTCAGGTTCCTAAATGAATGTATCCCTCAGGTTCCTAAAGGAATGTATCCCTCAGGTTCCTAAAGGAATGTATCTCTCAGGTTCCTAAAGGAATGTATCTCTCAGGTTCCTAAAGGAATGTATCCCTCAGGTTCCTAAAGGAATGTATCTCTCAGGTTCCTAAAGGAATGTATCTCTCAGGTTCCTAAGGAATGTATCCCTCAGGTTCCTAAAGGAATGTATCTCTCAGGTTCCTAAAGGAATGTATCCCTCAGGTTCCTAAAGGAATGTATCTCTCAGGTTCCTAAAGGAATGTATCCCTCAGGTTCCTAAAGGAATGTATCTCTCAGGTTCCTAAAGGAATGCATCTCTCAGGTTCCTAAAGGAATGTATCTCTCAGGTTCCTAAAGGAATGTATCCCTCAGGTTCCTAAAGGAATGTATCTCTCAGGTTCCTAAAGGAATGTATCCCTCAGGTTCCTAAAGGAATGTATCTCTCAGGTTCCTAAAGGAATGTATCTCTCAGGTTCCTAAAGGAATGCATCCTCAGGTTCCTAAAGGAATGTATCTCTCAGGTTCCTAAAGGAATGTATCTCTCAGGTTCCTAAAGGAATGTATCTCTCAGGTTCCTAAAGGAATGTATCTCTCAGGTTCCTAAAGGAATGTATCCCTCAGGTTCCTAAAGGAATGTATCCCTCAGGTTCCTAAAGGAATGTATCTCTCAGGTTCCTAAAGGAATGTATCCCTCAGGTTCCTAAAGGAATGTATCCCTCAGGTTCCTAAAGGAATGTATCTCTCAGGTTCCTAAAGGAATGTATCCCTCAGGTTCCTAAAGGAATGTATCTCTCAGGTTCCTAAAGGAATGTATCTCTCAGGTTCCTAAAGGAATGTATCCCTCAGGTTCCTAAAGGAATGTATCTCTCAGGTTCCTAAAGGAATGTATCTCTCAGGTTCCTAAAGGAATGTATCTCTCAGGTTCCTAAAGGAATGTATCTCTCAGGTTCCTAAAGGAATGTATCCCTCAGGTTCCTAAAGGAATGTATCTCTCAGGTTCCTAAAGGAATGTATCCCTCAGGTTCCTAAAGGAATGTATCCCTCAGGTTCCTAAAGGAATGCATCCCTCAGGTTCCTAAAGGAATGTATCTCTCAGGTTCCTAAAGGAATGTATCTCTCAGGTTCCTAAAGGAATGTATCTCTCAGGTTCCTAAAGGAATGTATCTCTCAGGTTCCTAAAGGAATGTATCTCTCAGGTTCCTAAAGGAATGCATCTCTCAGGTTCCTAAAGGAATGCATCCCTCAGGTTCCTAAAGGAATGTATCTCTCAGGTTCCTAAAGGAATGTATCTCTCAGGTTCCTAAAGGAATGTATCTCTCAGGTTCCTAAAGGAATGCATCCTCAGGTTCCTAAAGGAATGCATCCCTCAGGTTCCTAAAGGAATGTATCTCTCAGGTTCCTAAAGGAATGTATCCCTCAGGTTCCTAAAGGAATGTATCTCTCAGGTTCCTAAAGGAATGTATCCCTCAGGTTCCTAAAGGAATGTATCTCTCAGGTTCCTAAAGGAATGTATCCCTCAGGTTCCTAAAGGAATGTATCTCTCAGGTTCCTAAAGGAATGTATCTCTCAGGTTCCTAAAGGAATGTATCTCTCAGGTTCCTAAAGGAATGTATCTCTCAGGTTCCTAAAGGAATGTATCCCTCAGGTTCCTAAAGGAATGTATCTCTCAGGTTCCTAAAGGAATGTATCTCTCAGGTTCCTAAAGGAATGTATCTCTCAGGTTCCTAAAGGAATGTATCCCTCAGGTTCCTAAAGGAATGTATCTCTCAGGTTCCTAAAGGAATGTATCCCTCAGTTCCTAAAGGAATGGATCTCTCAGGTTCCTAAAGGAATGCATCCCTCAGGTTCCTAAAGGAATGCATCTCTCAGGTTCCTAAAGGAATGTATCTCTCAGGTTCCTAAAGGAATGTATCTCTCAGGTTCCTAAAGGAATGTATCTCTCATGTTCCTAAAGGAATGTATCCCTCAGGTTCCTAAAGGAATGTATCTCTCAGGTTCCTAAAGGAATGTATCTCTCAGGTTCCTAAAGGAATGTATCTCTCAGGTTCCTAAAGGAATGTATCCCTCAGGTTCCTAAAGGAATGTATCTCTCAGGTTCCTAAAGGAATGTATCTCTCAGGTTCCTAAAGGAATGTATCTCTCAGGTTCCTAAAGGAATGCATCCCTCAGGTTCCTAAAGGAATGTATCCCTCAGGTTCCTAAAGGAATGTATCTCTCAGGTTCCTAAAGGAATGTATCTCTCAGGTTCCTAAAGGAATGCATCTCTCAGGTTCCTAAAGGAATGTATCTCTCAGGTTCCTAAAGGAATGCATCTCTCAGGTTCCTAAAGGAATGTATCTCTCAGGTTCCTAAAGGAATGTATCTCTCAGGTTCCTAAAGGAATGCATCCCTCAGGTTCCTAAAGGAATGTATCCCTCAGGTTCCTAAAGGAATGTATCTCTCAGGTTCCTAAAGGAATGCATCTCTCAGGTTCCTAAAGGAATGCATCTCTCAGGTTCCTAAAGGAATGTATCTCTCAGGTTCCTAAAGGAATGTATCTCTCAGGTTCCTAAAGGAATGCATCCCTCAGGTTCCTAAAGGAATGTATCTCTCAGGTTCCTAAAGGAATGTATCTCTCAGGTTCCTAAAGGAATGCATCCCTCAGGTTCCTAAAGGAATGTATCTCTCAGGTTCCTAAAGGAATGTATCCCTCAGGTTCCTAAAGGAATGTATCCCTCAGGTTCCTAAAGGAATGTATCTCTCAGGTTCCTAAAGGAATGTATCCCTCAGGTTCCTAAAGGAATGTATCTCTCAGTTCCTAAAGGAATGTATCTCGCAGTTCCTAAATTGATCAGAGGACATGAAAAAAATATTCATAAAAACTCGATCATAACGGGACTGTCTGTGACGTCATCACCTCCTGTGCTCTGATTGGCTGTGAGTGCGGGCTGGTTATCTCCTGGGTTCTGATTGGCTGTGAGTGTGGGCTGGTTATCTCCTGGTCTCTGATTGGCTGTGAGTCTGCGGGCTGGTTATCTCCTGTCTGATTGGCTGAGAGTCTGCGGGCTGGTTATCTCCTGTGCTCTGATTGGCTGTCAGGCGGCGGCAGCAGGTGTGGAGGTCGGCCCTGAATGAGGGCGTGAAGAAGCCGTAGATCACCGGGTCGCAGCAGGTGTTCAGGTGTCCGAACAGGAACAGGAAGTGGTGCAGGTAGTCCGGCAGCAGGCCCAGCATGGCGGGCTGGAACCAGTACCAGAGCCCCAGCAGTAGTAAGGCGTCCAGCACACTACGAAGGACAGCACGATCAACACTGTCATCTTCAGAGTCTTCATCCGCGCCTTCGGGATCAGATCGGTGCCACTGCGCCGCAGGTACGACTCCCCCGCTGCGAGGGGAGAAACAAGGGTGTGTGTGTACCTGAGTTCCTCAGGTGTGTGTGTGTGTGTGTAGTGTGTACCTGCATTCCTCAGTGTGTGTGGTGGAAGTGTATGTGTGTGTGTGTGTGTGTGTGTGTGTGTACCTGTGTCCTAAGGTGTGTGTGGTGGATGTGTGTGTGTACCTGCGTTCCTCAGTGTGTGTGGTGGATGTGTGTGTGTGTGTGTACCTGTGTCCTAAGGTGTGTGTGGTGGATGTGTGTGTGTACCTGCGTTCCTCAGGTGTGTGTGGTGGATGTGTGTGTGTGTGTGTGTACCTGCGTTCCTCAGGTGTGTGTGGTGGATGTGTGTGTGTGTGTGTGTGTGTGTGTACCTGCGTTCCTCAGGTGTGTGTGGTGGATGTGTGTGTGTGTGTTTGTGTGTGTGTACCTGCGTTCCTCAGGTGTGTGTGGTGGATGTGTGTGTGTGTACCTGCGTTCCTCAGGTGTGTGTGGTGTGTGTGTGTGTGTACCTGCGTTCCTCAGGTGTGTGTGGTGTGTGTGTGTGTTTGTGTGTGTGTACCTGCGTTCCTCAGGTGTGTGGTGGATGTGTGTGTGTACCTGCGTTCCTCAGTGTGTGTGTGTGTGTGTGTGTGTGTGTGTGTGTGTGTGTGTGTACCTGCGTTCCTCAGGTGTGTGTGGTGGATGTGCAGCAGGATGCGGCTGTAGCAGCAGCTCATCACCAGCAGGGGGATCAGGTACAGAGTGATGAAGTGCAGCATGTTGTACAGGGTTTCCTGCCAGCGTTGCAGGAAGCTGCCGTGAGACGCACACTGAGAGAAGCCCTGCGTCTCACCTGTCTGCACCCGCACCACCCGGAACAGGAACAGCTGGGGGGGACAGGAGGACAGGTGGACAGGTGTTACAGGAGGACAGGAGGACAGGTGGACAGGAGGACAGGTGGACAGGTGTTACAGGAGGACAGGTGTTACAGGAGGACAGGTGTTACAGGAGGACAGGTGTTACGGGAGGACAGGTGTTACAGGAGGACAGGTGTTACAGGAGGACAGGTGTTATGGATGTTACAGGAGGACATGTGTTACAGGAGGACAGGTGTTACAGGAGGGCAGGTGTTAAGGTTGTTAGAGGAGGACAGGTGGTATAGCAGGACAGGTGTTACAGCAGGACAGGTGTTACAGGAGGACAGGTGTTACAGCAGGACAGGTATTACAGGTGTTACAGGAGGAGAGGACCGTTATTACAGGAGTACAGGAGGACAGGTGTTACAGGAGGACAGGTGTTACAGGTGGACTGGTGTTACAGGTGTTACAGGTGTTACAAGAGGACAGGTGTTACAGGAGGACAGGTGTTACAGGAGGACAGGTGTTACAGCAGGACAGGTGTTACAGCAGACAGGTGTTACAGGTGTTACAGGAGGACAGGTGTTACAGGAGGACAGGTGTTACGGATGTTACAGGAGGACAGGTGTTGCAGCAGGACAGGTGTTACAGCAGGACAGGTGTTACAGGTGTTACAGGAGGACAGGTGTTACGGATGTTACAGGAGGACAGGTGTTACAGCAGGACAGGTGTTACAGGTGTTACAGGAGGACAGGTGTTACGGATGTTACAGCAGGACAGGTGTTACAGCAGGACAGGTATTACAGGTGTTACAGGAGGAGAGGACAGGTGTTACAGGAGTACAGGAGGACAGGTGTTACAGGTGTTACAGGAGGACAGGTGTTACAGGTGGACTGGTGTTACAGGTGGACTGGTGTTACAGGTGTTACAGGAGGACAGGTGTTACGGATGTTACAGCAGGACAGGTGTTACAGCAGACAGGTGTTACAGGAGGACAGGTGTTATGGATGTTACAGCAGGACAGGTGTTACAGCACACAGGTGTTACAGGAGGACAGGTGTTACAGGAGGACAAGTGTTACGGATGTTACAGGAGGACAGGTGTTACAGGTGGACTGGTGTTACAGGTGTTACAGGTGTTACAGGTGTTACAGGAGGACAGGTGTTACAGGAGGACAGGTGTTACAGGAGGACAGGTGTTACAGGAGGACTGGTGTTACAGGTGTAACAGGAGGACAGATGTTACAGCAGGACAGGTGTTACAGCAGACAGGTGTTACAGGAGGACAGGTGTTACAGGAGGACCGGTGTTACAGGAGGACAGGTGTTACAGGAGGACCGGTGTTGCAGGAGGACAGGTGTTACAGGAGGGCAGGTGTTACAGCAGGACAGGTGTTACAGCAGACAGGTGTTACAGGAGGACAAGTGTTACGGATGTTACAGGAGGACAGGTGTTACAGGAGGACAGGTGTTACGGATGTTACAGGAGGACAGGTGTTACAGGAGGACTGGTGTTACAGGTGTTACAGGAGGTCAGGTGTTACAGCAGGACAGGTGTTACAGCAGACAGGTGTTACAGCAGACAGGTGTTACAGGAGGACAGGTGTTACAGGAGGACAAGTGTTACGGATGTTACAGGAGGACAGGTGTTACAGGAGGACCAGTGTTACAGGAGGACAGGTGTTACAGGAGGACAAGTGTTACGGATGTTACAGGAGGACAGGTGTTACAGGAGGACCGGTGTTACAGGAGGACCGGTGTTACAGGAGGACAGGTGTTACAGGACGACAGGTGTTACAGCAGGACATGTGTTACAGCAGACAGGTGTTACAGGTGTTACAGGAGGACAAGTGTTACGGATGTTAATGGAGGACAGGTGTTACAGGAGGACAGGTGTTACAGGAGGACAGGTGTTACGGATGTTACAGGAGGACAGGTGTTACAGCAGGACAGGTGTTACAGGTGTTACAGGAGGACAGGTGTTACGGATGTTACAGCAGGACAGTGTTACAGCAGGACAGGTATTACAAGTGTTACAGGAGGAGAGGACAGTTGTTACAGGAGGACAGGTGTTACAGGTGTTACAGGAGGACAGGTGTTACAGGTGTTACAGGAGGACAGGTGTTACAGCAGGACAGGTGTTACAGGAGGACAAGTGTTACAGGAGGACAGGTGTTACAGGAGGACAGGTGTTACAGCAGGACAGGTGTTACAGCAGGACAGGTGTTACAGCAGACAGGTGTTACAGGAGGACAAGTGTTACGGATGCTACAGGAGGACAGGTGTTACAGGAGGACAGGTGTTACAGGTGTTACAGGAGGACAAGTGTTACGGATGTTACAGGAGGACAGGTGTTACAGGAGGACAGGTGTTACAGGAGGACAGGTGTTACAGCAGACAGGTGTTACAGGAGGACAAGTGTTACGGATGTTACAGG
>JAULUE010000070.1:264368-349368 GCA_036324585.1 Champsocephalus esox | reverse complement strand
CAGGGCTGCGCTTTGTCACCAATCCTGTTTGTAATATACATGGATCGGATTTCGAGGCGTAGTCGTGCGGGGGGGGGGTCTGCAGTTCGGTGGACTAAGGATTGCACCACTGCTTTCTGCAGATGATGTGATTCTGATGGCTCCATCGGTCTGCGACCTTCAGCACTCACTGGATCGGTTCGCAACCGAGTGTGAAGCGGCTGGGATGAGGATCAGCACCTCCAGATCTGAGGCCATGGTTCTCAGCAGGAAACCGATGGACTGTCCACTCCAAGTAGGGAATGAGTCCTTCCCCCAAGTGAAGGAGTTCAAGTATCTCGGGGTCTTGTTCTCGAGTGAGGGAACAATGGAGCGTGAGATGGGCCGGAGAACCGGAGCAGCGGGAGCGGTACTGCAGTCGCTTTACCACACCGTGTGACGGAGAGGGAGCTGAGCCAGAAGGCAAAGCTCTCTGTCTACCGAACCGTTCCTCCCCTCACCTACGGTCATGAAGGATGGGTCCTGACCCAAAGAACCAGGTCCAAGGATACAAGCGGTCGAGATGGGTTTCCTCCGCAGGGTGGCTGGCGTCTCCCTTAGAGATAAGGTGAGAGGTTCGGTCATCAGGGAGGGACTCGGAGTTGAGCCGCTCCTCCTTCGCGTCGAAAGAAGCCAGTTGAGGTGGTTCGGCACCTAGTTAGGATGCCACCTGGGCGCCTCCCTAGGGAGGTGTTCCAGGCATGTCCAGCTGGGAGAGACCGAGGGGTAGACCTAGGACCAGGTGGAGGGACTATATCTCTTCTGGCCTGGGAGCGCCTTGGGACCCCCCCAGTCAGAGCGCCTTGGGACCCCCCAGTCAGAGCTGGTTGATGTCACCAGGGAAAGGAAAGTTTGGGGCTCTCTGCTGGAACGAGACCCCCGCGACCCGACCACGGAGAAGCGGAGCAGATGGATGGATGATCCCGTGATGTTCTGAGCAGGTCCCTCACTCAGGAGCTGGTGCTACATCACAGGCTGCTTCTAACACTCCTCAGACTCAGCGCTCTGAACTCAAGCTTCTTCTGATGTGGATCAAACCAAGGCAACGCTCTCTCTAAAGCTGCACAGACCCAGAGCCTGCTGTAGATATTGTAACTACTGCAAGGACAAGTACTCAGAGTGGCTCCTGTTACAAACACCTTGGTGTCTGGCTTGATGATTGTCTCTCTTTTAAACTTCAGGTCGTTAATCTGCAGCCTGAGAGCAGTATGAACAGTGTGTATTAATACACTAGATACACACAGCAGCCTGAGAGCAGTATGAACAGTGTGTATTAATACACTGGATACACACAGCACCTGAGAGCATATGAACAGTGTGTATAATACACAGATACACACAGCCTGAGCATATGACATGTTATATACACTGATACACACAGCAGCCTGAGAGCAGTATGAACAGTGTGTATTAATACACTAGATACACACAGCAGCCTGAGAGCAGTATGAACAGTGTGTATTAATACACTAGATACACACAGCAGCCTGAGAGCAGTATGAACAGTGTGTATTAATACACTAGATACACACAGCAGCCTGTGAGCAGTATGAACAGTGTGTATTAATACACTAGATACACACAGCAGCCTGAGAGCAGTATGAACAGTGTGTATTAATACACTAGATACACACAGCAGCCTGTGAGCAGTATGAACAGTGTGTATTAATACACAGATACACACAGCAGCCTGTGAGCAGTATGAACAGTGTGTATTAATACACTAGATACACACAGCAGCCTGAGAGCAGTATGAACAGTGTGTATTAATACACTAGATACACACAGCAGCCTGTGAGCAGTATGAACAGTGTGTATTAATACACTGGATACACACAGCAGCCTGTGAGCAGTATGAACAGTGTGTATCAATACACTAGATACACACAGCAGCCTGAGAGCAGTATGAACAGTGTGTATTAATACACTAGATACACACAGCAGCCTGTGAGCAGTATGAACAGTGTGTATTAATACACTAGATACACACAGCAGCCTGAGAGCAGTATGAACAGTGTGTATTAATACACTAGATACACACAGCAGCCTGAGAGCAGTATGAACAGTGTGTATTAATACACTAGATACACACAGCAGCCTGTGAGCAGTATGAACAGTGTGTATTAATACACTAGATACACACAGCACCTGAGCATGAACATTGTATTAATACACAGATACACACAGCAGCCTGTGAGCAGTATGAACAGTGTGTATTAATACACAGGATACACACAGCAGCATGTGAGCAGTATGAACAGTGTGTATTAATACACTAGATACACACAGCAGCCTGAGAGCAGTATGAACAGTGTGTATTAATACACTAGATACACACAGCAGCCTGTGAGCAGTATGAACAGTGTGTATTAATACACTGGATACACACAGCAGCCTGTGAGCAGTATGAACAGTGTGTATCAATACACTAGATACACACAGCAGCCTGAGAGCAGTATGAACAGTGTGTATTAATACACTAGATACACACAGCAGCCTGTGAGCAGTATGAAAGTGTGTATTAATACACTAGATACACACAGCAGCCTGTGAGTAGTATGAACAGTGTGTATTAATACACTAGATACACACAGCAGCCTGAGAGCAGTATGAATAGTGTGTATTAATACACTAGATACACACAGCAGCCTGTGAGCAGTATGAACAGTGTGTATTAATACACTGGATACACACAGCAGCCTGTGAGCAGTATGAACAGTGTGTATTAATACACTAGATACACACAGCAGCCTGTGAGCAGTATGAACAGTGTGTATTAATACACTAGATACACACAGCAGCCTGTGAGCAGTATGAACAGTGTGTATTAATACACTAGATACACACAGCAGCATGAGGGCAGTATGAACAGTGTGTATTAATACACTAGATACACACAGCAGCCTGAGAGCAGTATGAATAGTGTGTATTAATACACTAGATACACACAGCAGCCTGTGAGCAGTATGAACAGTGTGTATTAATACACTGGATACACACAGCAGCCTGAGAGCAGTATGAACAGTGTGTATTAATACACTAGATACACACAGCAGCCTGAGAGCAGTATGAACAGTGTGTATTAATACACTAGATACACACAGCAGCCTGAGAGCAGTATGAACAGTGTGTATTAATACACTAGATACACACAGCAGCCTGAGAGCAGTATGAACAGTGTGTATTAATACACTAGATACACACAGCAGCCTGAGAGCAGTATGAACAGTGTGTATTAATACACTAGATACACACAGCAGCCTGTGAGCAGTATGAACAGTGTGTATTAATACACTAGATACACACAGCAGCCTGTGAGCAGTATGAACAGTGTGTATTAATACACAGATACACACAGCAGCCTGTGAGCAGTATGAACAGTGTGTATTAATACACAGGATACACACAGCAGCCTGTGAGCAGTATGAACAGTGTGTATTAATACACTAGATACACACAGCAGCCTGAGAGCAGTATGAACAGTGTGTATTAATACACTAGATACACACAGCAGCCTGTGAGCAGTATGAACAGTGTGTATTAATACACTAGATACACACAGCAGCCTGTGAGCAGTATGAACAGTGTGTATTAATACACTAGATACACACAGCAGCCTGAGAGCAGTATGAACAGTGTGTATTAATACACTAGATACACACAGCAGCCTGTGAGCAGTATGAACAGTGT
The DNA here is from genome assembly GCA_036324585.1 of Champsocephalus esox. NCBI lineage: Eukaryota > Metazoa > Chordata > Actinopteri > Perciformes > Channichthyidae > Champsocephalus > Champsocephalus esox. The sequence goes on along the minus strand of JAULUE010000070.1, from coordinate 345,660 downwards.
GTATTAATACACTAGATACACACAGCAGCCTGTGAGCAGTATGAACAGTGTGTATTAATACACTAGATACACACAGCAGCCTGAGAGCAGTATGAACAGTGTGTATTAATACACTAGATACACACAGCAGCCTGTGAGCAGTATGAACAGTGTGTATTAATACACTGATACACACAGCAGCCTGTGAGCAGTATGAACAGTGTGTATTAATACACTAGATACACACAGCAGCCTGTGAGCAGTATGAACAGTGTGTATTAATACACTAGATACACACAGCAGCCTGTGAGCAGTATGAACAGTGTGTATTAATACACTAGATACACACAGCAGCATGAGCAGTATGAACAGTGTGTATTAATACACTAGATACACACAGTCAGCCTGAGAGCAGTATGAACAGTGTGTATTAATACACTAGATACACACAGCAGCCTGTGAGCAGTATGAACAGTGTGTATTAATACACTGATACACACAGCAGCCTGTGAGCAGTATGAACAGTGTGTATTAATACACTAGATACACACAGCAGCCTGTGAGCAGTATGAACAGTGTGTATTAATACACTAGATACACACAGCAGCCTGTGAGCAGTATGAACAGTGTGTATTAATACACTAGATACACACAGCAGCATGAGGGCAGTATGAACAGTGTGTATTAATACACTAGATACACACAGCAGCCTGAGAGCAGTAGAAAGTGTTATAATACACTAGATACACACAGCACCTGAGAGCAGTATGAATAGTGTGTATTAATACACTAGATACACACAGCAGCCTGTGAGCAGTATGAACAGTGTGTATTAATACACTGGATACACACAGCAGCCTGTGAGCAGTATGAACAGTGTGTATTAATACACTAGATACACACAGCAGCCTGTGAGCAGTATGAACAGTGTGTATTAATACACTAGATACACACAGCAGCCTGTGAGCAGTATGAACAGTGTGTATTAATACACTAGATACACACAGCAGCATGAGAGCAGTATGAACAGTGTGTATTAATACACTAGATACACACAGCAGCCTGAGAGCAGTATGAACAGTGTGTATTAATACACTAGATACACACAGCAGCCTGAGAGCAGTATGAACAGTGTGTATTAATACACTGGATACACACAGCAGCCTGAGAGCAGTATGAACAGTGTGTATTAATACACTAGATACACACAGCAGCCTGAGAGCAGTATGAACAGTGTGTATTAATACACTGGATACACACAGCAGCCTGAGAGCAGTATGAACAGTGTGTATTAATACACTAGATACACACAGCAGCCTGAGAGCAGTATGAACAGTGTGTATTAATACACTAGATACACACAGCAGCCTGAGAGCAGTATGAACAGTGTGTATTAATACACTAGATACACACAGCAGCCTGTGAGCAGTATGAACAGTGTGTATTAATACACTAGATACACACAGCAGCCTGTGAGCAGTATGAACAGTGTGTATTAATACACAGGATACACACAGCAGCCTGTGAGCAGTATGAACAGTGTGTATTAATACACAGGATACACACAGCAGCCTGTGAGCAGTATGAACAGTGTGTATTAATACACTAGATACACACAGCAGCCTGAGAGCAGTATGAACAGTGTGTATTAATACACTAGATACACACAGCAGCCTGTGAGCAGTATGAACAGTGTGTATTAATACACTGGATACACACAGCAGCCTGTGAGCAGTATGAACAGTGTGTATTAATACACTAGATACACACAGCAGCCTGAGAGCAGTATGAACAGTGTGTATTAATACACTAGATACACACAGCAGCCTGTGAGCAGTATGAATAGTGTGTATTAATACACTAGATACACACAGCAGCCTGTGAGTAGTATGAACAGTGTGTATTAATACACTAGATACACACAGCAGCCTGAGAGCAGTATGAATAGTGTGTATTAATACACTAGATACACACAGCAGCCTGTGAGCAGTATGAACAGTGTGTATTAATACACTGGATACACACAGCAGCCTGTGAGCAGTATGAACAGTGTGTATTAATACACTAGATACACACAGCAGCCTGTGAGCAGTATGAACAGTGTGTATTAATACACTAGATACACACAGCAGCCTGAGAGCAGTATGAACAGTGTGTATTAATACACTAGATACACACAGCAGCCTGAGAGCAGTATGAACAGTGTGTATTAATACACTAGATACACACAGCAGCCTGTGAGCAGTATGAACAGTGTGTATTAATACACTAGATACACACAGCAGCCTGTGAGCAGTATGAACAGTGTGTATTAATACACTAGATACACACAGCAGCCTGTGAGCAGTATGAACAGTGTGTATTAATACACTAGATACACACAGCAGCCTGAGAGCAGTATGAACAGTGTGTATTAATACACTAGATACACACAGCAGCCTGAGAGCAGTATGAACAGTGTGTATTAATACACTAGATACACACAGCAGCCTGTGAGCAGTATGAACAGTGTGTATTAATACACTAGATACACACAGCAGCCTGTGAGCAGTATGAACAGTGTGTATTAATACACTAGATACACACAGCAGCCTGAGAGCAGTATGAACAGTGTGTATTAATACACTAGATACACACAGCAGCCTGTGAGCAGTATGAACAGTGTGTATTAATACACTAGATACACACAGCAGCCTGAGAGCAGTATGAACAGTGTGTATTAATACACTAGATACACACAGCAGCCTGAGAGCAGTATGAACAGTGTGTATTAATACACTAGATACACACAGCAGCCTGTGAGCAGTATGAACAGTGTGTATTAATACACTAGATACACACAGCAGCCTGTGAGCAGTATGAACAGTGTGTATTAATACACTAGATACACACAGCAGCCTGTGAGCAGTATGAACAGTGTGTATTAATACACTAGATACACACAGCAGCCTGTGAGCAGTATGAACAGTGTGTATTAATACACTAGATACACACAGCAGCCTGAGAGCAGTATGAACAGTGTGTATTAATACACTAGATACACACAGCAGCCTGAGAGCAGTATGAACAGTGTGTATTAATACACTAGATACACACAGCAGCCTGTGAGCAGTATGAACAGTGTGTATTAATACACTAGATACACACAGCAGCCTGTGAGCAGTATGAACAGTGTGTATTAATACACTAGATACACACAGCAGCCTGTGAGCAGTATGAACAGTGTGTATTAATACACTAGATACACACAGCAGCCTGTGAGCAGTATGAACAGTGTGTATTAATACACTAGATACACACAGCAGCCTGAGAGCAGTATGAACAGTGTGTATTAATACACTAGATACACACAGCAGCCTGTGAGCAGTATGAACAGTGTGTATTAATACACTAGATACACACAGCAGCCTGTGAGCAGTATGAACAGTGTGTATTAATACACTAGATACACACAGCAGCCTGAGAGCAGTATGAACAGTGTGTATTAATACACTAGATACACACAGCAGCCTGAGAGCAGTATGAACAGTGTGTATTAATACACTAGATACACACAGCAGCCTGTGAGCAGTATGAACAGTGTGTATTAATACACTAGATACACACAGCAGCCTGTGAGCAGTATGAACAGTGTGTATTAATACACTAGATACACACAGCAGCCTGTGAGCAGTATGAACAGTGTGTATTAATACACTAGATACACACAGCAGCCTGTGAGCAGTATGAACAGTGTGTATTAATACACTAGATACACACAGCAGCCTGAGGCAGTATGAACAGTGTGTATTAATACACTAGATACACACAGCAGCCTGAGAGCAGTATGAACAGTGTGTATTAATACACTAGATACACACAGCAGCCTGTGAGCAGTATGAACAGTGTGTATTAATACACTAGATACACACAGCAGCCTGTGAGCAGTATGAACAGTGTGTATTAATACACTAGATACACACAGCAGCCTGTGAGCAGTATGAACAGTGTGTATTAATACACTAGATACACACAGCAGCCTGTGAGCAGTATGAACAGTGTGTATTAATACACTAGATACACACAGCAGCCTGAGGCAGTATGAACAGTGTGTATTAATACACTAGATACACACAGCAGCCTGTGAGCAGTATGAACAGTGTGTATTAATACACTAGATACACACAGCAGCATGAGAGCAGTATGAACAGTGTGTATTAATACACTAGATACACACAGCAGCCTGTGAGCAGTATGAACAGTGTGTATTAATACACTAGATACACACAGCAGCCTGAGGGCAGTATGAACAGTGTGTATTAATACACTAGATACACACAGCAGCCTGAGAGCAGTATGAACAGTGTGTATTAATACACTAGATACACACAGCAGCCTGTGAGCAGTATGAACAGTGTGTATTAATACACTAGATACACACAGCAGCCTGTGAGCAGTATGAACAGTGTGTATTAATACACTAGATACACACAGCAGCCTGTGAGCAGTATGAACAGTGTGTATTAATACACTAGATACACACAGCAGCATGAGGGCAGTATGAACAGTGTGTATTAATACACTAGATACACACAGCAGCCTGAGAGCAGTATGAACAGTGTGTATTAATACACTAGATACACACAGCAGCCTGTGAGCAGTATGAACAGTGTGTATTAATACACTGGATACACACAGCAGCCTGTGAGCAGTATGAACAGTGTGTATTAATACACTAGATACACACAGCAGCCTGTGAGCAGTATGAACAGTGTGTATTAATACACTAGATACACACAGCAGCCTGTGAGCAGTATGAACAGTGTGTATTAATACACTAGATACACACAGCAGCATGAGGGCAGTATGAACAGTGTGTATTAATACACTAGATACACACAGCAGCCTGAGAGCAGTATGAACAGTGTGTATTAATACACTAGATACACACAGCAGCCTGTGAGCAGTATGAACAGTGTGTATTAATACACTGATACACACAGCAGCCTGTGAGCAGTATGAACAGTGTGTATTAATACACTAGATACACACAGCAGCCTGTGAGCAGTATGAACAGTGTGTATTAATACACTAGATACACACAGCAGCCTGTGAGCAGTATGAACAGTGTGTATTAATACACTAGATACACACAGCAGCATGAGCAGTATGAACAGTGTGTATTAATACACTAGATACACACAGCAGCCTGAGAGCAGTATGAACAGTGTGTATTAATACACTAGATACACACAGCAGCCTGTGAGCAGTATGAACAGTGTGTATTAATACACTAGATACACACAGCAGCCTGTGAGCAGTATGAACAGTGTGTATTAATACACTAGATACACACAGCAGCCTGTGAGCAGTATGAACAGTGTGTATTAATACACTAGATACACACAGCAGCCTGTGAGCAGTATGAACAGTGTGTATTAATACACTAGATACACACAGCAGCATGAGGGCAGTATGAACAGTGTGTATTAATACACTAGATACACACAGCAGCCTGTGAGCAGTATGAACAGTGTGTATTAATACACTAGATACACACAGCAGCCTGTGAGCAGTATGAACAGTGTGTATTAATACACTAGATACACACAGCAGCATGAGGGCAGTATGAACAGTGTGTATTAATACACTAGATACACACAGCAGCCTGAGAGCAGTATGAATAGTGTGTATTAATACACTAGATACACACAGCAGCCTGTGAGCAGTATGAACAGTGTGTATTAATACACTGGATACACACAGCAGCCTGTGAGCAGTATGAACAGTGTGTATTAATACACTAGATACACACAGCAGCCTGTGAGCAGTATGAACAGTGTGTATTAATACACTAGATACACACAGCAGCCTGTGAGCAGTATGAACAGTGTGTATTAATACACTAGATACACACAGCAGCTGAGGGCAGTATGAACAGTGTGTATTAATACACTAGATACACACAGCAGCCTGAGAGCAGTATGAACAGTGTGTATTAATACACTAGATACACACAGCAGCCTGTGAGCAGTATGAACAGTGTGTATTAATACACTGGATACACACAGCAGCCTGTGAGCAGTATGAACAGTGTGTATTAATACACTGATACACACAGCAGCCTGTGAGCAGTATGAACAGTGTGTATTAATACACTAGATACACACAGCAGCCTGTGAGCAGTATGAACAGTGTGTATTAATACACTAGATACACACAGCAGCATGAGGGCAGTATGAACAGTGTGTATTAATACACTAGATACACACAGCAGCCTGAGAGCAGTATGAACAGTGTGTATTAATACACTAGATACACACAGCAGCATGAGGGCAGTATGAACAGTGTGTATTAATACACTCAATATATAAAGTATGAGACGGTACGCAGTGCAAGTATAGTATCAAATGTATGGATATTCATTTCGCGATGATAAACTTTGTGGATCAATGATGAAAATGCGAATGGAAGTGGCGACTCGTAAAACTGACACAAAACAACAACAAACTTTAGCCAGCCAATGGGAGAGCTTCATCAGCAGCACGGGGTAAAACCCACCAATGAGCGCTCAGCTCGAGATACCAGCGAGTCACTTTTTAATATAAAACCACAAAGACCACAATGCAACGCGACATTGCACCAGCCAATGGGAGGAGCAGCTGGTCAGAGAGCGGCGGGAAGTTTCAAACTGCATACCGGAAGCAGCAACTCGCGGACACTTTGAGGGAAAACGTTTCTACCGATTTTACGGGTTGACGTTAAACCGGAGAAAACAGGTTAAATCACCGGGAGGATAGAGAGAGAGAGAGAGAGAGAGACTGACGAACTAACTAACGGTAGAGAGAACGGGAGGAAGAAGAGGAACATGGCGGACTCTACAGGACGCTGTGAGAGGAACTGTTTACTTTCCTGTTTACCTGCTGACTTCATGTTGACCCGTGTGTACCTGCTTACCGTGTGTGTGTGTGTGTGTGTGTGTGTGTGTGTGTGTGTGTGTGTGTGTGTGTGTGTGTGTGTGTGTGTGTGTGTGTGTGTGTGTGTGTGTGTGTGTGTGTGTGTGTGTGTGTGTGTGGTGTGTGTGTGTGTGTGTGTGTGTGTGTGTGTGTGTGTGTGTGTGTGTGTGTGTGTGTGTGTGTGTGTGTGTGTGTGTGTGTGTGTGTGTGTGTAGATGAGCGTCTGACAGCAGAGCAGATGGATGAGCAGAGGATTCAGAGCGTCGCTTATCAGTACCTCTGCAGACTGGAGGAGGCCAAGAGGTGAGACTCTTCCTCTACCTGTGTCTCACCTGCCTGTGTCTCACCTGCCTGTGTCTCACCTGCCTGTGTCTCACCTGTCTGTGTCTCACCTGCCTGTGTCTCACCTGTCTGTGTCTCACCTGCCTGTGTCTCACCTGTCTGTGTCTCACCTGCCTGTGTCTCACCTGCCTGTGTCTCACCTGCCTGTGTCTCACCTGCCTGTGTCTCACCTGTCTGTGTCTCACCTGCCTGTGTCTCACCTGTCTGTGTCTCACCTGTCAGGTGGATGGAGGCGTGTCTGGGGGAGGAGCTACCCGCCCCATGTGATCTTGAAGAGTCTCTGAGGAACGGAGTCCTGCTCGCTAAGCTCGGTCATCGCTTCGCTCCCAACGCCGTCAGCCTGAAGAAGATCTACGACCCCGAGCAGAGGAGATACCAGGTGCACACACACACACACACACACACACACACACACCATAATGTGGTGATATCATAACGTGGTCATGTCGTTAACGTGATGTTGTCATCAGGCGGCGGGTCTTCAGTTCCGTCACACAGACAACATCAACCACTGGAGGGTCGCCATGACAACGGTCGGCCTGCCGGCGGTCAGTGAGAAGCACCTGAGATAATAACAATAATGAGTCATTAATGAGAATAAATGAGTTGTAACGACCTGTTTCAGATCTTCCATCCAGAGACGACCGACGTGTACGACAAGAAGAACATGCCGAGAGCTGTCTACTGCATCCATGCTCTCAGGTGACCTGTCTGCCTTGATACACCTGTCTCTCACCTGTCTGCCTTGATACACCTGTCTCTCACCTGTCTGCCTTGATACACCTGTCTCTCACCTGTCTGCCTTGATACACCTGTCTCTCACCTGTCTGCCTTGATACACCTGTCTGCCTTGATACACCTGTCTCTCACCTGTCTGTCTGCCTTGATACACCTTTCTCTCACTCGTCTGTCTGTCTGCCTTGATACACCTGTCTCTCACCTGTCTGTCTTGATACACCTGTCTCTCACCTGTCTGTCTGTCTGCCTTGATACACCTGTCTCTCACCTGTCTGTCTGTCTGCCTTGATACACCTGTCTCTCACCTGTCTGTCTGTCTGCCTTGATACACCTGTCTCTCACCTGTCTGTCTGTCTGCCTTGATACACCTGTCTCTCACCTGTCTGTCTGTCTGCCTTGATACACCTGTCTCTCGTCTGTCTGTCTGCCTTGATACACCTGTCTCTCGTCTGTCTGTCTGCCTTGATACACCTGTCTCTCGTCTGTCTGCCTTGATACACCTGTCTCTCGTCTGTCTGTCTGTCTGTCTGTCTTGATACACCTGTCTCTCACTCGTCTGTCTGTCTTGATACACCTGTCTCTCACCTGTCTGTCTGTCTGCCTTGATACACCTGTCTCTCACCTGTCTGTCTGTCTGCCTTGATACACCTGTCTCTCGTCTGTCTGTCTGTCTGCCTTGATACACCTGTCTCTCACCTGTCTGTGATACACCTGTCTCTCACCTGTCTGTGTGTGATACACCTGTCTCTCACCTGTCTGCCTTGATACACCTGTCTCTCACCTGTCTGTCTGTCTGCCTTGATACACCTGTCTCTCGTCTGTCTGTCTGTCTGCCTTGATACACCTGTCTCTCACCTGTCTTGATACACCTGTCTCTCACCTGTCTGTCTCTCACCTGTCTGTCTGCAGCCTGTACCTGTACAGACTGGGTCTGGCTCCTCAGATCCAAGACCTCTACGGGAAGGTGAAGTTCACAGGTGAGCCTCTCACACACCAGTAGGGTTGGGTATCGTTTGAATTTCCACAATTCCGATTCTACTTTTCGATTCCGGTTCTTACGGTTCTCGATTCCGGTTCTTAACGGTTCTCGATTCCGGTTCTAACGGTTCTCGATTCCGGTTCTTTGAGGGGTGACAAAATGATACTTGCTTCTTCCACCAAAAAAATACATTTATTCCAGAAACGTTCACACAGGTCAGTTTCCAGTAATATTCACATGAAGCAGTTTGTGTTCACGGCTCTGTAGCTAACCACCGAAGCTGCAGCAGGGCAGCTCTTAGAGACAGTTCGTGTTGAGAGAAACCAGCTCCTGCCTCTCAGGCGCACGGGAAGAAAGGTCTGAACACTTGAAAGCAGAACGCTTCAATCTGGTGCACTTTGAGCAGAATGACTAGAGACCTGATCTAGGGGGTAGATAAACACCCAGATGAAGAAGATCGGTTTACATTTTAATAATCAATAAGTATGTGAGCATAGCCAGTAACCCATAGCAACAACAAATACATGGAACGTGTTTTAGTTTTGTTGTTCATTCAGATCTTATTTTACCGTTTTATGTATGCATATGTTTTATCTCTCCAGTTTAAAGGATGTGTCTGGTTCCCTGTCCCATAGTTCACACTGGAATGATTTCAAACCGGTTTCATCCCAATCGTTATCAAGAGAGCCGGAAATATGTGTTTACATAAACCGTGATCAAACCGTTTGAGACCCGCTGAGATAACTGAGACTAAAGTGAACCATCTGACCCTCAGAGTCCTTCCCCTCACTGAGCTGCAGCTAGCAGCCTCAGTCTGACGGGAGAGGACTCTCCTCCACCTCACTGAGCTGCAGCTAGCAGCCTCAGTCTGACGGGAGAGGACTCTCCTCCACCTCACTGAGCTGCAGCTAGCAGCCTCAGTCTGACGGGAGAGGACTCTCCTCCACCTCACTGAGCTGCAGCTAGCAGCCTCAGTCTGACTGGAGAGGACTCTCCTCCACCTCACTGAGCTGCAGCTAGCAGCCTCAGTCTGACGGGAGAGGACTCTCCTCCACCTCACTGAGCTGCAGCTAGCAGCCTCAGTCTGACGGGAGAGGACTCTCCTCCACCTCACTGAGCTGCAGCTAGCAGCCTCAGTCTGACGGGAGAGGACTCTCCTCCACCTCACTGAGCTGCAGCTAGCAGCCTCAGTCTGACGGGAGAGGACTCTCCTCCACCTCACTGAGCTGCAGCTAGCAGCCTCAGTCTGACTGGAGAGGACTCTCCTCCACCTCACTGAGCTGCAGCTAGCAGCCTCAGTCTGACTGGAGAGGACTCTCCTCCACCTCACTGAGCTGCAGCTAGCAGCCTCAGTCTGACGGGAGAGGACTCTCCTCCACCTCACTGAGCTGCAGCTAGCAGCCTCAGTCTGACTGGAGAGGACTCTCCTCCACCTCACTGAGCTGCAGCTAGCAGCCTCAGTCTGACTGGAGAGGACTCTCCTCCACCTCACTGAGCTGCAGCTAGCAGCCTCAGTCTGACTGGAGAGGACTCTCCTCCACCTCACTGAGCTGCAGCTAGCAGCCTCAGTCTGACGGGAGAGGACTCTCCTCCACCTCACTGAGCTGCAGCTAGCAGCCTCAGTCTGACGGGAGAGGACTCTCCTCCACCTCACTGAGCTGCAGCTAGCAGCCTCAGTCTGACGGGAGAGGACTCTCCTCCACCTCACTGAGCTGCAGCTAGCAGCCTCAGTCTGACGGGAGAGGACTCTCCTCCACCTCACTGAGCTGCAGCTAGCAGCCTCAGTCTGACGGGAGAGGACTCTCCTCCACCTCACTGAGCTGCAGCTAGCAGCCTCAGTCTGACGGGAGAGGACTCTCCTCCACCTCACTGAGCTGCAGCTAGCAGCCTCAGTCTGACGGGAGAGGACTCTCCTCCACCTCACTGAGCTGCAGCTAGCAGCCTCAGTCTGACGGGAGAGGACTCTCCTCCACCTCACTGAGCTGCAGCTAGCAGCCTCAGTCTGACGGGAGAGGACTCTCCTCCACCTCACTGAGCTGCAGCTAGCAGCCTCAGTCTGACTGGAGAGGACTCTCCTCCACCTCACTGAGCTGCAGCTAGCAGCCTCAGTCTGACGGGAGAGGACTCTCCTCCACCTCACTGAGCTGCAGCTAGCAGCCTCAGTCTGACGGGAGAGGACTCTCCTCCACCTCACTGAGCTGCAGCTAGCAGCCTCAGTCTGACTGGAGAGGACTCTCCTCCACCTCACTGAGCTGCAGCTAGCAGCCTCAGTCTGACGGGAGAGGACTCTCCTCCACCTCACTGAGCTGCAGCTAGCAGCCTCAGTCTGACGGGAGAGGACTCTCCTCCACCTCACTGAGCTGCAGCTAGCAGCCTCAGTCTGACTGGAGAGGACTCTCCTCCACCTCACTGAGCTGCAGCTAGCAGCCTCAGTCTGACGGGAGAGGACTCTCCTCCACCTCACTGAGCTGCAGCTAGCAGCCTCAGTCTGACTGGAGAGGACTCTCCTCCACCTCACTGAGCTGCAGCTAGCAGCCTCAGTCTGACGGGAGAGGACTCTCCTCCACCTCACTGAGCTGCAGCTAGCAGCCTCAGTCTGACGGGAGAGGACTCTCCTCCACCTCACTGAGCTGCAGCTAGCAGCCTCAGTCTGACTGGAGAGGACTCTCCTCCACCTCACTGAGCTGCAGCTAGGAGCCTCAGTCTGACGGGAGAGGACTCTCCTCCACCTCACTGAGCTGCAGCTAGCAGCCTCAGTCTGACTGGAGAGGACTCTCCTCCACCTCACTGAGCTGCAGCTAGCAGCCTCAGTCTGACGGGAGAGGACTCTCCTCCACCTCACTGAGCTGCAGCTAGCAGCCTCAGTCTGACGGGAGAGGACTCTCCTCCACCTCACTGAGCTGCAGCTAGCAGCCTCAGTCTGACTGGAGAGGACTCTCCTCCACCTCACTGAGCTGCAGCTAGCAGCCTCAGTCTGACGGGAGAGGACTCTCCTCCACCTCACTGAGCTGCAGCTAGCAGCCTCAGTCTGACGGGAGAGGACTCTCCTCCACCTCACTGAGCTGCAGCTAGCAGCCTCAGTCTGACTGGAGAGGACTCTCCTCCACCTCACTGAGGTGGGGTTAGGGTTACCTAATTAATCGGTTATTATTCGCCAGGGCTGCCGAATAATCGATTTTGATCATGGTCAGTTTCTGGAAACCCTACTCTGAACTGTAGTGGAGTAGAAGTACACCATGTACCTCTGAACTGTAGTGGAGTAGAAGTACACCATGTACCTCTGAACTGTAGTGGAGTAGAAGTACACCATGTACCTCTGAACTGTGGAGAGTAGAAGTATACCATGTACCTCTGAACTGTAGAGGAGTAGAAGTACACCATGTACCTCTGAACTGTAGTGGAGTAGAAGTACACCATGTACCTCTGAACTGTAGAGAGTAGAAGTACACCATGTACCTCTGAACTGTAGTAGAAGTACACCATGTACCTCTGAACTGTAGAGAGTAGAAGTACACCATGTACCTCTGAACTGTAGAGGAGTAGAAGTACACCATGTACCTCTGAACTGTAGAGAGTAGAAGTACACCATGTACCTCTGAACTGTAGTGGAGTAGAAGTACACCATGTACCTCTGAACTGTAGTGGAGTAGAAGTACACCATGTACCTCTGAACTGTAGAGAGTAGAAGTACACCATGTACCTCTGAACTGTAGAGAGTAGAAGTACACCATGTACCTCTGAACTGTAGAGAGTAGAAGTACACCATGTACCTCTGAACTGTAGTAGAAGTACACCATGTACCTCTGAACTGTAGTGGAGTAGAAGTACACCATGTACCTCTGAACTGTAGAGGAGTAGAAGTACACCATGTACCTCTGAACTGTAGAGAGTAGAAGTACACCATGTACCTCTGAACTGTAGTGGAGTAGAAGTACACCATGTACCTCTGAACTGTAGAGGAGTAGAAGTACACCATGTACCTCTGAACTGTAGAGAGTAGAAGTACACCATGTACCTCTGAACTGTAGTGGAGTAGAAGTACACCATGTACCTCTGAACTGTAGAGGAGTAGAAGTACACCATGTACCTCTGAACTGTAGAGGAGTAGAAGTACACCATGTACCTCTGAACTGTAGAGGAGTAGAAGTATACCATGTACCTCTGAACTGTAGAGAGTAGAAGTACACCATGTACCTCTGAACTGTAGTGGAGTAGAAGTACACCATGTACCTCTGAACTGTAGAGAGTAGAAGTACACCATGTACCTCTGAACTGTAGAGAGTAGAAGTACCTCTGAACTGTAGTGGAGTAGAAGTACACCATGTACCTCTGAACTGTAGAGAGTAGAAGTACACCATGTACCTCTGAACTGTAGAGAGTAGAAGTACTAAGTAGCAAAACATTTAAATACTCCAGTACCTCAAGGTTTTACTCGAGTGCAGTACACATTGTAACGTGATGTATATGTCATGTATTGCTCAATAATACTTGGTAAGGAGTAATGCTTCTGCCTCATGGCTGAAGTTGGGTTTCGGGTGGATGCTTTAAAATATGGAATATTCAACATGTTCTTCCGGGGGAGCATGCCCCCGCACCCCCTAGAGGGATAATATCCTTCTCACCTGTTTCACCCTGACCCGTTTTCATGCCTGAAATAAAGCAATGTTAATTCGGTTAACAATTTGTTCGTTTTTCCATTTCAAAAATAACAAAAAGTAAATACAAGAATACCGTTAAAGTTCCGGATCCATAAGCAGTTTCGATAAGAGTAGTACCGTAGAAACCTCAGCGATACCCATCCCTAGATATTACACAAGTGTTGAGAGTGAAATGTTGCTTTACGAACACTTGACGCTGACACCACACACACACACACACACACACACACACACACACACACACACACACACACTCCTCAGATGACTGTCACTTGCATAACTCTCCCTTAAGGAGCCTGTGACACGAGTTCCCCCCCATCGCCCAAACCAGGTGAATGTTGAACGTGTCTGAGAGCTCATGAGGCTGAGGGTCGGTTTATGTTGCATCTGTTAGAAGTTTAGGAATGAGGTGCGTCACTATGGGCGATCATACGGTCATGCAGCCAGTGGTGGAATGGGACTAACAATCATCCCGGGACTCTCGACCGGCCCACTTCGGTACCGCTCGTAAGCTGTCGGCGGGGGGAGCGGGGGTGCCAGGGGCGGCCGGTGCTGTGGGCTAGGGAAGGCTAAGCAGTCCCAAATATTTGTGTCACTGCATCCTGGTAAAATACTAATATAATAATGTGTGTGTCTTTGACCTCAGCGCTGCTAGCCACCTGTGCCCTGTGTGCTACGAAGCCAGCTCAACAGACCGAGTTACAAACGAACAAACGAGATCTCGCTGAGCGGTCCCACGACGCTGGTTATCAACTCGGTAAATCAAGCCAGGGTTTCTCTCTCCAGCTGAGAGCGCGTTCACGTGAAAGGGGCGGGGTTAGCTACATTTGACCAATCACAAACAGGGACAAGTGTCCTGACAGCGCAGCGTCATACTTCATTCATGAAAAGTAAACTGATATTAGATAAATATGAGCTTTAAACATCTGATCCAGGACACGAGCCAGAGACCTGCTGCACGGGGAGTACAGAGCAACTGGGTAATAAATAACTACCGAGTGTTTGAGAGCGTATAGCTTTATGATGTCACTGCCACGAGACACGAGTGGATCTGACTAATTTTCCTCAACTTAATGTGTTGCTTAAAATAATGCTTCTCGCACGCTCAGGGACTCGGATCAGGAGATATGTGATACATCATGAAGTGATGTGATCGATGATCTGACTGATGATGTGAATGATAAGTGCGACACGTCGGCGTCTTCTCTGCATGCGGCAGTTTAAACTGTTTCCTTCATCCTGGGATGTGACTTGAGAGATTTAAACTCCGCACACTGAGCTCTGATTGGTCAGCAGGCGGTGCTTCCACTGAGTGATCTCTCTGTTCTCTAGACGCCGGAGGCGGGCAGCGCCAGGTAAAAGAAGCGATGTAGCCTTCCCAGCCTGTGGGGGGTGGGCTGCGACTGATCCCACCGGCCCGAGTCCCGATGGCCGCTCCGCCGCTGCACCCAGCCCACGTAGACTGTCGACGTGGGGGCGTCGCTGCGGGGAGACGGTGGACCTCGTGTCCCGATCGGAGTGGGGATAATAATAATAATAATAATAATCCGTGCATTTCATCCATTCATTTCCAACATCGTGGTAAAGGGCACGTTCGATCCACGTTGGTGTTCGACCACAGAAAGCATCGGTTTGTTTCTCATCAGGAAATGCAGACGGCTCAAACAAACGATCTGTAGTCATCGTCCTCACGGTCATTTCATGTATCACATGTTCGCCGACTTGACATGAAAGCTCTAAATGTAGTTTCATCCGCTTGAGTTAACAACGACTAAAACAATCGCTTTGTTTCTACATCCCACGGGAGGAAATGCAGCAGCTCCGATCATCGTGTTCGTGTCGCTGAATCTCCATGAGAGCGCTGACATGAATATACTGTCGTGACTTCATGACAGCGCTATTAACCGGCCTGAACTCAGTCACCACGTCTACGCATGCCGACACGCCCTGTCCGTGTCTGGCTCTCGCCGCACAGAGGAGCGTTCCCGCGTGACGTCACCTCCCCCACACTCCAACATGAGTCGAAGGAAGTTCCCCGCGATGTTCGAGGTTATTGATATTTAACGGAACGGTATCGCTTTTTCTTTTTTAAACTGACGGTTCGAGATGACCAGCAGCCCAGTATTCCACTGCACAACCAATGCATTTCAACTTGACGTGTGTGTGTGTGTGTGTGTGGTGTGTGTGTGTGTGTGTGGTGTGTGTGCGTGTGTAGAGGAGGAGATCAGCAACATGAAGATGGAGCTGGATAAATATGGGATCCAGATGCCGGCGTTCAATAAGATCGGAGGAATCCTGACCAACGAGCTGTCGGTGGACGAGGCTGCAGGTACACGCTGACAGCCTATTGGCTCACTCACACACACTGACAGCTGATTGGCTCACACACTGACCGCTGAGTGGCTCACACACTGACCGCTGATTGGCTCACACACACACTGACCGCTGATTGGCTCACACACACACTGACCGCTGATTGGCTCACACACACACACACTGACCGCTGATTGGCTCACACACACACACTGACCGCTGAGTGGCTCACACACTGACCGCTGATTGGCTCACACACACACTGACCGCTGATTGGCTCACACACACACTGACCGCTGATTGGCTCACACACACACTGACCGCTGATTGGCTCACACACACACTGACCGCTGATTGGCTCACACACACACTGACCGCTGATTGGCTCACACACACACTGACCGCTGATTGGCTCACACACTGACCGCTGAGTGGCTCACACACTGACCGCTGATTGGCTCACACACACACTGACTGCTGATTGGCTCACACACACACTGACCGCTGATTGGCTCACACACACACACACACTGACCGCTGAGTGGCTCACACACTGACCGCTGATTGGCTCACACACACACTGACCGCTGATTGGCTCACACACACACTGACCGCTGATTGGCTCACACACTGACAGCTGATTGGCTAACACACACACACACTGACCGCTGATTGGCTCACACACTGACCGCTGATTGGCTCACACACTGACAGCTGATTGGATAACACACACACACACACACACTGACCGCTGATTGGCTCACACACACACTGACTGCTGATTGGCTCACACACACACTGACCGCTGATTGGCTCACACACTGACAGCTGATTGGCTAACACACACACACACACTGACCGCTGATTGGCTC
The DNA here is from genome assembly GCA_036324585.1 of Champsocephalus esox. Classification (NCBI taxonomy): domain Eukaryota; kingdom Metazoa; phylum Chordata; class Actinopteri; order Perciformes; family Channichthyidae; genus Champsocephalus; species Champsocephalus esox. The sequence continues at coordinate 328,844 of JAULUE010000070.1, read as the reverse complement.
ACACACTGACAGCTGATTGGATAACACACACACACACACACCGACCGCTGATTGGCTCACACACTGACCGCTGATTGGCTCACACACTGACAGCTGATTGGCTCACACACACACACACACACACACACACTGACAGCTGATTGGCCGGGAGCTCACAGTATGTTTCCCATCAGGCCATGCGGCAGTGATTGCTGTTAACGAGGCGTTGGACTCGCAGGTGGAGGTGCTGGAGGCGGCGCTGAGGAACCCGAACGCTCAGCTGCGCGGCCTGCAGGCGGCGCTGACGGGCCTCTACAGAGAGCTGCTGCTGCAGGGCAGGGCCAGCAAGAGGGAGAGGGCGGCCAATGGGGTGAGGGCAGGACGAGCCAATCACATGAGAGGATCATCTCTCATGATTAGAGCTGCAGGAATAAGTCTGTCTCACCGTGTCTCTGTCACACCGTGTCTCTGTCTCACCGTGTCTCTGTCTCACCGTGTCTCCGTCTCACCGTGTCTCCGTCTCACCGTGTCTCCGTCTCACCGTGTCTCCGTCTCACCGTGTGTCCGTCTCACCGTGTGTCCGTCTCACCGTGTGTCTGTCTCACCGTGTCTCTGTCTCACCGTGTCTCTGTCTCACCGTGTCTCTGTCTCACCGTGTCTCTGTCTCACCGTGTCTCTGTCTCACCGTGTCTCCGTCTCACCGTGTCTCCGTCTCACCGTGTCTCTCAGCGTGGAGGATCGGAGGAGAAAGACATCTACGAGGAGTTTCTGACTCACAGAGAGATCCAGGAGAGCCTCGACCTGGTGAACGGTGAGTAACCCCCCCCCCTCACAGTACCCCCCCCCCATCACAGTAACCCTCACAGTAACCATCACAGTAACCCCCCCCCCATCACACATCACAGTAAGTAACCCCCCCCATCACCGTAACCCCCCCACATCACAATAACCCCCCCCCATCACACATCACAGTAACCCCCCCCGCATCACACATCACAATAACCCCCATCATACATCACCGTAACCCCCCCGCATCACACATCGCAATAACCCCCCCCCATCACACATCACAGTAACCCCCCCCCCATCACAGTAACCCCCCCCATCACACATCACAGTAACCCCCCATCACACATCACAGTAACCCCCCATCACACATCACAGTAACCCCCCCCCATCACACATCACAGTAACCCCCCCCCATCACACATCACAGTAACCCCCCCCCATCACACATCACAGTAACCCCCCCCCCATCACAGTAACCCCCCCCATCACACATCACAGTAACCCCCCCCATCACAGTAACCCCCCCCCATCAAACATCACAGTAACCCCCCCCATCACACATCACAGTAACCCCCCCCCCATCACACATCACAGTAACCCCCCCATCACACATCACAGTAACCCCCCCCCTCTCTCTCTCTCTCTCTCCGTCTCCGTCTTTCTCTCCGTCTCTCTCTCTGTCTCTGTCTCTCCGTCTCTCTGTCTGTCTGTCTCTCTGTCTCTCTCTCTCCGTCTCTCTCTCTTTCTTCCTCTCTCTCTCTTTCTCTCCGTCTCTCTCTCTTTCTCTCTCTCTCTCTCCGTCTCTCTGTCTGTCTGTCTCTCTGTCTCTCTCTCTCCGTCTCTCTCTCTCTTTCTTCCTCTCTCTCTCTTTCTCTCCGTCTCTCTCTCTTTCTCTCTCTCTCTCTTTTCCAGTGGCCCAATTTTTGTCCATTCTGAACAAGTGAAAAATGTATTCGGATAAGTAAATTGCCAAACTCACTTGTCCATGGACAAGTACTCTCTGAACACCTTTCCTCACCCTGAACATGTTGTGAAGCCACGCCTGGTTCGCAAAGAGAGAGAGGGTCTCCTGGAGGCAAAGAGAGAGAGGGTCTCCCGGAGGCAAAGAGAGCGAGGGTCTCCTGGAGGCAAAGAGAGCGAGGGTCTCCTGGAGGCAAAGAGAGCGAGGGTCTCCTGGAGGCAAAGAGAGTGAGGGTCTCCTGGAGGCAAAGAGAGTGAGGGTCTCCTGGAGGCAAAGAGAGAGAGGGTCTCCTGGAGGCAAAGAGAGAGAGGGTCTCCCGGAGGCAAAGAGAGAGAGGGTCTCCTGGAGGCAAAGAGAGCGAGGGTCTCCTGGAGGCAAAGAGAGTGAGGGTCTCCTGGAGGCAAAGAGAGTGAGGGTCTATATATTCATCTCAACTCGCTCTTAGCAACGCAGTGACATGTCCTCTTTGTCCTGAATGTGGGATGACCTGTGTGTGTTGATGTTGTTGTTGTTGTTGTTGTTGTTGTTTACTCTCAGTGCGCTGGGCGGTGGAGCAGGTGGACGAGGCCCTTGACGCTGCAGATGAACTCTCTCTGCTCTCCGCTCTGAAAATGCCATGTTTGGCCCTCAGGGGCCTCCGTGCTGAGAACGGCCCCTGGTACCTGGAGCAGCTGTCAGCCGACCGCCAGCAGAAGGCCCTGGTAATACTTTAAAGAGTTCTCTCCTGCTGATGTTCAGGTGTATATCAGTATGTAGTGTCTCTACTTTAAAGAGTCCTCTCCTGCTGATGTCCAGGTGTATATCAGTATGGAGTGTCTCTACTTTAAAGAGTCCTCTCCTGCTGATATTCAGGTGTATATCAGTATGTAGTGTCTCTACTTTAAAGAGTCCTCTCCTCTGGTGTTCAGGTGTATATCAGTATGTAGTGTCTCTACTTTAAAGAGTTCTCTCCTGCTGATGTTCAGGTGTATATCAGTATGGAGTGTCTCTACTTTAAAGAGTCCTCTCCTGCTGATGTTCAGGTGTATATCAGTATGTAGTGTCTCTACTTTAAAGAGTCCTCTCCTCTGGTGTTCAGGTGTATATCAGTATGTAGCGTCTCTACTTTAAAGAGTCCTCTCCTGCTGATGTTCAGGTGTATATCAGTATGTAGTGTCTCTACTTTAAAGAGTCCTCTCCTCTGATGTTCAGGTGTATATCAGTACGTAGTGTCTCTACTTTAAAGAGTCCTCTCCTCTGATGTTCAGGTGTATATCCGTATGTAGTGTCTCTACTTTAAAGAGTCCTCTCCTGCTGATGTTCAGATGTATATCAGTATGAAATGTCTCTACTTTAAAGAGTGCTCTCCTGCTGATGTTCAGGTGTATATCAGTATGAAGTGTCTCTACTTTAAAGAGTCCTCTCCTGCTGATGTTCAGGTGTATATCAGTGTGTAGTGTCTCTACTTTAAAGAGTCCTCTCCTCTGATGTTCAGGTGTATATCAGTATGTAGTGTCTCTACTTTAAAGAGTCCTCTCCTGCTGATGTCCAGGTGTATATCAGTATGAAGTGTCTCTACTTTAAAGAGTGCTCTCCTGCTGATGTTCAGGTGTATATCAGTATGTAGTGTCTCTACTTTAAAGAGTTCTCTCCTTCAGGCTGAAGGCTGTGTGGACCCTCTGGAGCCGGAGGAGCTTCAGGAAGGGATCAGTTTCTCCAACAAGGAGGTCCAGAGGAACCAGAGCAGTGAGTCCTCTCTGATCACACCGGTTAGACACCTTCAGGAGACATGCTAATGTGTGTGTGTGTGTGTGTGTGCGCATGTGTAGTGCATGCAGCTCTGCAGAGTGTGAACACCTGTCTGGGTCTCAATGACCCCCGGAGGACCCTCAATGCTCTGATGACCTCTGACCTCCAGCTGCCGGAGGTCTTCCCCTCCGCCGCCGCCCTGTACCATCGAGAGCTGCAGCTGCTGCAGAGACGCACTGCACAGGTACACCTGAGACATCACACCTGAGCACACACCTGAGCACACACCTGAGATATCACACCTGAGCACACACCTGAGATATCACACCTGAGATATCACACCTGAGATATCACACCTGAGATATCACACCTGAGCATATCACACCCGAGATATCACACCTGAGATATCACACCTGAGATATCACACCTGAGATATCACACCTGAGATATCACACCTGAGCACACACCTGAGATATCACACCTGAGATATCACACCTGAGATATCACACCTGAGCATATCACACCCGAGATATCACACCTGAGATATCACACCTGAGATATCACACCTGAGATATCACACCTGAGATATCACACCTGAGCACATCACACCTGAGCACATCACACCTGAGATATCACACCTGAGCACATCACACCTGAGATATCACACCTGAGCACATCACACCTGAGCACATCACACCTGAGCACATCACACCTGAGATATCACACCTGAGATATCACACCTGAGATATCACACCTGAGATATCACACCTGAGATATCACACCTGAGCACACACCTGAGATATCACACCTGAGATATCACACCTGAGCATATCACACCCGAGATATCACACCTGAGATATCACACCTGAGATATCACACCTGAGATATCACACCTGAGATATCACACCTGAGATATCACACCTGAGCACATCACACCTGAGCACATCACACCTGAGATATCACACCTGAGCACATCACACCTGAGCACATCACACCTGAGCACATCACACCTGAGATATCACACCTGAGACATCACACCTGAGACATCACACCTGAGACATCACACCTGAGACATCACACCTGAGACATCACACCTGAGACATCACACCTGAGATATCACACCTGAGATATCACACCTGAGCACATCACACCTGAGATATCACACCTGAGATCATCACACCTGAGCACATCACACCTGAGATCATCACACCTGAGCACATCACACCTGAGATATCACACCTGAGATATCACACCTGAGCACATCACACCTGAGATATCACACCTGAGCACATCACACCTGAGCACATCACACCTGAGCACATCACACCTGAGATATCACACCTGAGCACATCACACCTGAGCACATCACACCTGAGCACATCACACCTGAGATATCACACCTGAGACATCACACCTGAGACATCACACCTGAGACATCACACCTGAGACATCACACCTGAGACATCACACCTGAGACATCACACCTGAGATATCACACCTGAGATATCACACCTGAGCACATCACACCTGAGATATCACACCTGAGATCATCACACCTGAGCACATCACACCTGAGATCATCACACCTGAGCACATCACACCTGAGATATCACACCTGAGATATCACACCTGAGCACATCACACCTGAGATATCACACCTGAGATATCACACCTGAGACATCACACCTGAGACATCACACCTGAGACATCACACCTGAGATATCACACCTGAGACATCACACCTGAGATATCACACCTGAGATATCACACACCTCAGGACCTACCTGAGGATAATGTTACAGTGTTTCTCACAGATCTGAAATATACTCGGGCGGGGGGGGGGTGGGGCGTCGGAAAAAGAAAAAAAAACGCCATGTTTATTTATTGACTCCTGGATAATCATTGTGCGCAGAGATGGCGCTGTTCGTCAGAGCACTTCATCCTTCTGGGAAGTCATGAAGAACAGCTCCAACGCCGTGTGCATGGGGACGCCTCGGTGCTGCTCCATTCGCTGCCCGGGTTTCCCACAGATCTGAAATAGCGCTTGTCAGCAGACCCTTCACGCGATGGCAGGGCGAGCAGGTGCAGGCAGGGCCCGTAGTGATCGCCCTGCTGCCCACACATGGACACATGGACACGGGATGTCTTTAGGAACCTATCCATGTGATCTTTAGTGGGGGTCGACCTCAAATCCTCTAGGGGGTCCAGGGGCATGCCCCGGTAAGATTTTATTTTGTATGTTGGAGTTAAAGGCATCAATCTGGTGCACTTTGAGGGGAAATAAAGAGACTAGATCTATGGAACACCTATATTAAACAGGACTGTATACATTTCAATAATCATAAAATCATGGCCATAACCAACAACAACAACAACAACAACATACCATTTCCAATATGAAAAAAACCTTTTTTCACCTTAATATGTGTTCCATACCTGGAGACCACACCGTCTGAGCCCCACTGAGAACTGAGACTAAGTGATCTGTCTCAACCCTCAGAGTCCTTCACCTCGCCTGAGCTGAGCTGAGCTGGAGTGACACAGACCAATCAAGGGCTCTGATGTATGATCTGTGTGAGGCAGGCCACTTCACAGGCCAGAAGGAGGCGAGATCAGAGCAAGGGAGCGAGGGATCATTGTCCACACGTTAATCGATCGCAGATGGCGTCGTGGGCACGGGCGAATAAAAAAAAATTATTAAAAAATTATTATTAAAAGAAAACCCTAAATGGGTCGCGAACTATACCGTTAATATACCCGGGCGGCCGTTAGTATACCTGGGCGGCCGTTAGTATACCTGGGCGGCCGTTAGTATACCTGGGCGGCCGTTAGTATACCTGGGCGGGCCGTTAGTATACCTGGGCGGCCGTTAATATACCCGGGCGGCCGTTAGTATACCTGGGCGGCCGTTAATATACCCGGGCGGCCGTTAGTATACCCGGGCGGCCGTTAGTATACCCGGGCGGGCCGTTGATATACCTGGGCGGCCGTTGATATACCCGGGCGGGCCGTTGATATACCGGGGCGGCCGTTAATATACCCGGGCGGCCGTTGATATACCTGGGCGGCCGTTAGTATACCTGGGCGGCCGTTAGTATACCTGGGCGGCCGTTAATATACCCGGGCGGCCGTTAGTATACCTGGGCGGCCGTTAGTATACCCGGGCGGCCGTTAGTATACCCGGGCGGCCGTTAGTATACCCGGGCGGCCGTTAGTATACCCGGGCGGCCGTTAGTATACCCGGGCGGCCGTTAGTATACCCGGGCGGCCGTTAGTATACCCGAGCGGCCGTTAGTATACCCGGGCGGCCGTTAATATACCCGGGCGGCCGTTAATATACCCGGGCGGCCGTTAATATACCCGGGCGGCCCGCCCAAGTATAGTCTGTGTGGGAAACCCTGTGTTATATGTACTTTCTGTCTCCACAGGGGGCGCTGCAGCAGGAGGAGCTGTTTGTTGCCGTGGAGATGCTGTCAGCTGTCGCTCTCATCAATCAGGCGCTGGAGGCGGGACATATGCAGGAGTTCAGCTTCTCATTGGTCAGTCCGTCTGCAGGCCTCTCTGAGGTGGAGCCCACCTTGCTGCACAGGTACACACACACACACACACCGTGCTGCACAGGTACACACACACACACCCTCCCTGCTGCACAGGTACACACACACACACACACACCGTGCTGCACAGGTACACACACACACACACACACACCGTGCTGCACTGGTACACATAAACACCCTACAGTATGATGATGTGGTGATTTGTTCTTCAGGTACTTTGAGAGTCTGCAGGTGAAGCAGCAGCAGAGCAGAGAGCTGCTGACCTGGAATCAGCTGCAGGAAGGAATCAACGCCATCAACGAGTCGGTGCAGGGCGAGCACCAACGTGAGCCCCACACACACACACACACACACACACACACACACACACACACACACACACACACTGACCCCTGTACCCTCTGCCCCTCAGAGCTGCAGTGTGTGGGGCTGATCAACTCGGCCGTGCTCAGAGGAGACGCTCAGAAGCTGCTCTCTGCTCTGCTGCTGCCCTCCTGTGGCCTGGAGGAGGTTCTACCTGCCAACACCTGCAGATACCTGAGCCTGCTGACCAGAGCCCAGCAGCACCGGGCCCAGGTAACACACACACACACACACACACACAGGTAGTTGTGTTGCAGATGTCAAAGAGCACAACTCTGATATTGATTTTAAACATTCAGGTTATTCAAAGTTTTTAAGCCAAAGTCATGTGTCCTCTTGTTGCCCAATCAGGTGAGCAGGGAGCCAGGTGCTGAGCTGTGGTTGGCTGACATCCAGGAAGCTGTGAAGACAGCCAATCAGGAGAGTCGGAGAGCCCTGAAGTGTGAGTGATTGGATTGTAATGAATGTCTGATGTGGTTTAGTGTTCTTACCTGTGTGTTAATGACGCTGCTGCGTGTCAGTGGGCCTGTCGCTGGCTGCAGTGAACCAGGCGGTGAAGGAGGACAAGGTGAAGCAGACCATGCGTGTGCTGATGTTACCTGAGCTGCACCTGCAGGACGTCCTCACCTGCTGCGCCGCGCAGTACCAGAGAGAGCTGCACTGCAGGGTGGAGCCCAGGAGCCTCTCAGGTACGCTACACCTGCAGGACCTACACCTGCAGGACCTACACCTGCATATATACACCTGCAGGACCTACACCTGCAGGACCTACACCTGCATATATACACCTGCAGGACCTACACCTGCAGGACCTACACCTGCAGGACCTACACCTGCATATATACACCTGCAGGACCTACACCTGCAGGACCTACACCTGCAGGACCTACACCTGCATATATACACCTGCAGGACCTACACCTGCAGGACCTACACCTGCATATATACACCTGCAGGACCTACACCTGCAGGACCTACACCTGCAGATATACACCTGCAGGACCTACACCTGCAGGACCTACACCTGCAGGACCTACACCTGCAGGACCTACACCTGCAGATATACACCTGCAGGACCTACACCTGCAGGACCTACACCTGCAGGACCTACACCTGCAGGACCTACACCTGCAGATATACACCTGCGGCAACACCTGAGGGCAACACCTGAGACACTGACGGCCCCTACACACGGCGGCGTGCGTTGAAGCTTCTGCCCACTCACTTTGACGTCACGCTTCGCCCCACTGCATTGTGGGAGCAAAGTAGAGCAATGTTCTACTTTTGAAGCTTCGACGGAGCGTCAGCCAATCAAATCATATGCCAGTACAAGCTCTAGCCAATCAAACCGCTGCTTGTGTGTCCGGGGCGGGAGATCCATGTGATTGGTTGTTGGTCTCACCTGAGACACTGAGAGAGTGTTACCTGTCCTAATGGACGCCTCACCTGTCTCCAGGTGACGGCAGGAGTCCGTGGGTTCGGGTCCGGCTGGAGGACGGGTCTTGGTATTACCTGCACCTGACGCGGCTCGAGGGCGCCTGGGAGCAGCCTGCAGGCTTCAGGCAGAACCAGGTGTTCCTGGACCGGGGGCAGATACAGGTGAGCCCCCCCCTCAGTTTCAGATACAGGTGAGCCCCCCCCTCAGTTTCAGATACAGGTGAGCCCCCCCCTCAGTTTCAGATACAGGTGAGCCCCCCCCTCAGTTTCAGATACAGGTGAGCCCCCCCCTCAGTTTCAGATACAGGTGAGCTCAGTTTCAGATACAGGTGAGCCCCCCCTCAGTGGCAGATACAGGTGAGACCCCCCCCCTCAGTTTCAGATACAGGTGAGCTCAGTTTCAGATACAGGTGAGCCCCCCCCTCAGTGGCAGATACAGGTGAGACTCAGTTTCAGATACAGGTGAGCTCAGTTTCAGATACAGGTGATCCCCCCCCTCAGTGGCAGATACAGGTGAGCCCCCCCCCTCAGTGGCAGATACAGGTGAGCTCAGTTTCAGATACAGGTGAGCCCCCCCTCAGTGGCAGATACAGGTGAGCCCCCCCCTCAGTGGCAGATACAGGTGAGACCCCCCCCCCTCAGTTTCAGATACAGGTGAGCCCCCCCCCCTCAGTTTCAGATACAGGTGAGCCCCCCCCCCTCAGTGGCAGATACAGGTGAGCCCCCCCCTCAGTGGCAGATACAGGTGAGCCCCCCCCCTCAGTAACAGATACAGGTGAGCCCCCCCTCAGTAACAGATACAGGTGAGCCCCCCCCCTCAGTTTCAGATACAGGTGAGCCCCCCCCTCAGTTTCAGATACAGGTGAGCCCCCCCCCCTCAGTTTCAGATACAGGTGAGCCCCCCCCCCTCAGTTTCAGATACAGGTGAGCCCCCCTCAGTTTCAGATACAGGTGAGCCCCCCCCCTCAGTTTCAGATACAGGTGAGCCCCCCCTCAGTTTCAGATACAGGTGAGCCCCCCCCTCAGTGTCAGATACAGATGAGCCCCCCCCCTCAGTATCAGATACAGGTGAGCCCCCCCCCCTCAGTATCAGATACAGGTGAGCCCCCCCCCCTCAGTGGCAGATACAGGTGAGCCCCCCCCCCTCAGTTTCAGATACAGGTGATCCCCCCCCTCAGTTTCAGATACAGGTGATCCCCCCCCCTCAGTTTCAGATACAGGTGAGCCCCAGTGGCAGATACAGGTGAGCCCCCCCCTCAGTGTCAGATACAGATGAGCTCAGTATCAGATACAGGTGAGCCCCCCCCCCTCAGTGGCAGATACAGGTGAGCCCCCCCTCAGTTTCAGATACAGGTGAGCTCAGTGGCAGATACAGGTGAGCCCCCCCCTCAGTATCAAATACAGGTGAGCCCCCCCCCCTCAGTTTCAGATACAGGTGAGCCCCCCCTCAGTGTCAGATACAGATGAGCCCTCAGTATCAGATACAGGTGAGCACCCCCCCCCCTCAGTGGCAGATACAGGTGAGCCCCCCCCCCTCAGTTTCAGATACAGGTGAGCCCCCCCCCCTCAGTTTCAGATACAGGTGAGCCCCCCCCTCAGTGGCAGATACAGGTGAGCCCCCCCTCAGTGGCAGATACAGGTGAGCTCAGTGGCAGATACAGGTGAGCCCCCCTCAGTTTCAGATACAGGTGAGCCCCCCCCTCAGTTTCAGATACAGGTGAGCTCAGTGGCAGGTACAGGTGAGCCCCCCCCTCAGTATCAGATACAGATGAGCCCCCCCTCAGTTTCAGATACAGGTGAGCCCCCCCTCAGTAACAGATACAGGTGAGCCCCCCCTCAGTTTCAGATACAGGTGAGCCCCCCCTCAGTAACAGATACAGGTGAGCCCCCCCCCTCAGTTTCAGATACAGGTGATCCCCCCCCCTCAGTAACAGATACAGGTGAGCCCCCCCCCCTCAGTATCAGATATAGGTGAGCCCCTCAGTGGCAGATACAGGTGAGCCCCCCCCCCTCAGTGGCAGATACAGGTGAGCCCCCCCCCTCAGTTTCAGATACAGGTGAGCCCCCCCCTCAGTTTCAGATACAGGTGAGCCCCCCCCCCTCAGTAACAGATACAGGTGAGCCCCCCCCCTCAGTAACAGATACAGGTGAGCCCCCCCTCAGTTTCAAATACAGGTGAGCCCTCCCCCCTCAGTTTCAGATACAGATGAGCATCAGTATCAGATACAGGTGAGCCCCCCTCACACACTGTCCCCGGCCTGTGATTGGTCAGCAGCAGTGATGTCACCCCCCCCCTCCTCTCCACAGGAAGTGGTGAGCAGCGTCTCGGCCTCTTCTCGCCGCGGCGCCCTCTGGAGGGGAAGTGAAGAACTGATCACTCGCCTGCAGGCGCTGAGTCGAGGTTTCCTGCTCCGACAGCAGATGCAGGCGCGCCACCGTTACCTGGGCAACAACACAGCCTCTGTGGTCATCATACAGGTGAGCTCCTCATACGGGCGAGGTCCTCATACGGGCGAGGTCCTCATACGGGCGAGGTCCTCATACGGGCGAGGTCCTCATACGGGCAAGGTCCTCATACGGGCGAGCTCAGCTCCTCATACGGGCGAGGTCCTCATACGGGCGAGCTCAGCTCCTCATACAGGTGAGCTCCTCATACAGGTGAGCTCCTCATACGGGCGAGGTCCTCATACGGGCGAGGTCCTCATACGGGCGAGGTCCTCATACGGGCGAGGTCCTCATACGGGCGAGGTCCTCATACGGGCGAGGTCCTCATACGGGCGAGGTCCTCATACGGGCGAGCTCCTCATACGGGCGAGCTCCTCATACGGGGGATGGGAACGATTATTCGAAATGATTCAGGTATTCGAATACGAGTTATGAATATTTTTATAAAACGCTGTGAGGGACCGCTCTCCGGCCCCTCACAGCGGGCAGAGCTGCAGATCTCTCTCTCTCGTGTCCGGTTAGACTTCACTCGCGTTTATGTCCAAATCCATCAGATCTAGTTCTAGCCAATGATACGGCTGCTGCCCCTCCCTACACGCAGACCACGCAGACTCAAACCTCATCTGAGGCGCAAATGCGCTCCGCAGCCGCTGCGAGGTTCCGGCGCCAACAGCGTGCTCCCCCGCCCCCCGTCAACACTAGCGACACATGGCCAGCCTAAACAACAATAAGCGCTGCTTGGCAACCGTGTGTGGCGGGAAAGTGCGGAGACATTTTGACTGGAGAGATGTAGCTTTGCCGGTATTCAACATATCTTACCAGTCATAGTCCGGTGATTATTTACACTCCAAGAAGAGTTACATTTATATATACTTGCTAGACCCGCAACCTGCGTTCCAGCTGAGGGTCTTCTCTCCAGCTGATTGTGAATCGCCTCCACACTGAAAGCTGGAGGCCTATAGCTGTCAAACTGTGATCACCAGTTCAATACATTTGACTAATTCAACTTGGTTTCTACTCTCATTTGAACATGTGTGTTTTTACAAAAGCTCTTGGGTAAAAAAATAAAAGATTTTACCCAAACATTTTTTTAGAGGATATGTACATTTCGGATAACCGGTTCACCGTTTTTGGGGGGGGTCGAATATTCGAATATACATTTGCTTTCAAATTCCCATCCCTACCTCGTACGGGCGAGGTCCTCGTACGGGCGAGCTCTTCACACGGGCGAGGTCCTCACACGATACTCTGCTGCCCCCTGCTGGTCCTACTGGTTTCATGATACTCACTGGTTCCTGTCTCGGGTTCAGGCTCACTGGAGGAGGGTTCTGCAGCAGAGGGTTTACCGGCAGAGGCTGCAGGTGCTCTACCTGAACTGGAGAGCCGTGGTCAAGGTAAGACCATCAGAGAGAGATATCAGACACCATCAGAGTGTGTGTTATCAGAGTGTGTGTTATCAGAGTGTGTTGTGTGTTACAGATCCAGGCGATGTTCAGGATGTGGTCGGCCCGCAGGAAGTACCGAGCTCGGCTCAGCTTCTTCAGGCGTCAGGTGAAAAAACAGTTTGTTTTAACCTCCCCTGCAGAACATGTGTCTGTAGACCCCCCCTCTGATGGGGGGTGTGTGTGTGTGTGTGCGTGCAGGTGGGCGCTGTGGTGAAGATCCAGGCCTTCTTCAGGGCCAGCCAGGCGCGGGGGGAGTACAGGATGCTGGGTGAGATCCTTAAGCCCCTCCCCCACCTGTTGTCAGTCCTATTATGCCCCTCCCTCACGTGCTGTCAGTCTGATTAAGCCACGCCCACTTGTTGGCAGACTTATTAAGCCCCTCCTCCCATCACCTGTCACAGTGCACTCGACCACGCCCCCCCTGTCGGTGGTCAGGAAGTTTCTTCACCTGTTGGACCTGGGGGACGGTGACATCAGAGAGGAGGCGGAGCTTCTGCGTCTGAGGGAGGAGGTGGTGAGGAGCATCCGGTCCAATCGGCAGCTGGAGGCCGACCTGCACCTGATGGACCTTAAGATCGGCCTGCTGGTGCGAAACAGGGCTACGCTGCAGGTAAATACAGGTGCTCAGGTACACACTGCAGGTAAATACAGGTGCTCAGGTACACACTGCAGGTAAATACAGGTGCTCAGGTACACACTGCAGGTAAATACAGGTGCTCAGGTACACACTGCAGGTAAATACAGGTGCTCAGGTACACACTGCAGGTAAATACAGGTGCTCAGGTACACACTGCAGGTAAATACAGGTGCTCAGGTACATACTGCAGGTAAATACAGGTGCTCAGGTACATACTGCAGGTAAATACAGGTGCTCAGGTACATACTGCAGGTAAATACAGGTGCTCAGGTACATACTGCAGGTAAATACAGGTGCTCAGGTACATACTGCAGGTAAATACAGGTGCTTAGGTACATACTGCAGGTAAATACAGGTGCTCAGGTACATACTGCAGGTAAATACAGGTGCTCAGGTACATACTGCAGGTAAATACAGGTGCTCAGGTACATACTGCAGGTACATACAGGTGCTCAGGTACACACTGCAGGTAAATACAGGTGCTCAGGTACACACTGCAGGTAAATACAGGTGCTTAGGTACATACTGCAGGTACATACAGGTGCTCAGGTACACACTGCAGGTAAATACAGGTGCTCAGGTACACACTGCAGGTAAATACAGGTGCTCAGGTACACACTGCAGGTAAATACAGGTGCTCAGGTACACACTGCAGGTAAATACAGGTGCTTAGGTACATACTGCAGGTACATACAGGTGCTCAGGTACACACTGCAGGTAAATACAGGTGCTCAGGTACACACTGCAGGTAAATACAGGTGCTCAGGTACACACTGCAGGTAAATACAGGTGCTCAGGTACACACTGCAGGTAAATACAGGTGTTGAGGTACATACTGCAGGTAAATGCAGGTGCTCAGGTACATACTGCAGGTAAATACAGGTGCTCAGGTACACACTGCAGGTAAATACAGGTGCTCAGGTACACACTGCAGGTAAATACAGGTGCTCAGGTACACACTGCAGGTAAATACAGGTGCTCAGGTACACACTGCAGGTAAATGCTCAGGTACAAACTGCAGGTACATACTGCAGGTACATACTGCAGGTAAATACAGGTGCTCAGGTACATACTGCAGGTACATACTGCAGGTACATACTGCAGGTAAATACAGGTGCTCAGGTACACACTGCAGGTAAATACAGGTGCTCAGGTACACACTGCAGGTAAATACAGGTGCTTAGGTACACACTGCAGGTAAATACAGGTGCTCAGGTACATACTGCAGGTAAATACAGGTGCTCAGGTACATACTGCAGGTACATACTGCAGGTAAATACAGGTGCTCAGGTACATACTGCAGGTAAATACAGGTGCTCAGGTACATACTGCAGGTAAATACAGGTGCTCAGGTACATACTGCAGGTAAATACAGGTGCTCAGGTACATACTGCAGGTAAATACAGGTGCTCAGGTACATACTGCAGGTAAATACAGGTGCTCAGGTACATACTGCAGGTACATACTGCAGGTAAATACAGGTGCTCAGGTACATACTGCAGGTAAATACAGGTGCTCAGGTACATACTGCAGGTAAATACAGGTGCTCAGGTACACACTGCAGGTACATACAGGTGATCAGGTACATACTGCAGGTAAATACAGGTGCTCAGGTACATACTGCAGGTACATACTGCAGGTAAATACAGGTGCTCAGGTACATACTGCAGGTAAATACAGGTGCTCAGGTACATACTGCAGGTAAATACAGGTGCTCAGGTACATACTGCAGGTACATACAGGTGATCAGGTACATACTGCAGGTAAATACAGGTGCTCAGGTACATACTGCAGGTAAATACAGGTGATTAGGTACATACTGCAGGTACATACTGCAGGTACATACAGGTGATTAGGTACATACTGCAGGTAAATACAGGTGCTCAGGTACACACTGCAGGTAAATACAGGTGCTCAGGTACACACTGCAGGTAAATACAGGTGCTCAGGTACACACTGCAGGTACATACAGGTGCTCAGGTACATACTGCAGGTACATACAGGTGATTAGGTACATACTGCAGGTAAATACAGGTGCTCAGGTACATACTGCAGGTAAATACAGGTGCTCAGGTACATACTGCAGGTACATACTGCAGGTACATACTGCAGGTACATACAGGTGATTAGGTACATACTGCAGGTAAATACAGGTGCTCAGGTACACACTGCAGGTAAATACAGGTGCTCAGGTACATACTGCAGGTACATACAGGTGCTCAGGTACATACTGCAGGTACATACAGGTGCTCAGGTACATACTGCAGGTACATACAGGTGATTAGGTACATACTGCAGGTAAATACAGGTAACAACAGCTGCTCAGGTAAATAAAGCTGCTCAGATTGAGGTTGCTCATGTACCTGAACAGGTATTTGTCTCTCACCTGTCTCTCTGTGTGTGAACAGGAAGTGGTGTCTCACTGTAAGAAGCTGACGAGGAAGAACAAGGAGCAGCTGTCGGACATGATGGACGTTGAGAGGAGTAAAGGTCTGAAGGCTCTGAGCCGCGAGAGGAGGGAGAGACTGGAGGCCTACCAGCACCTGTTCTACCTGCTGCAGGTAACACCTGGTCTACCTGCTGGTCTACCTGCTGCAGGTAACACCTGGTCTACCTGCTGCAGGTAACACCTGGTCTACCTGCTGCAGGTAACACCTGGTCTACCTGCTGGTCTACCTGCTGCAGGTAACACCTGGTCTACCTGCTGCAGGTAACACCTGTTCTACCTGCTGGTCTACCTGCTGCAGGTAACACCTGTTCTACCTGCTGGTCTACCTGCTGCAGGTAACACCTGGTCTACCTGCTGGTCTACCTGCTGCAGGTAACACCTGGTCTACCTGCTGCAGGTAACACCTGTTCTACCTGCTGGTCTACCTGCTGCAGGTAACACCTGTTCTACCTGCTGGTCTACCTGCTGCAGGTAACACCTGTTCTACCTGCTGGTCTACCTGCTGCAGGTAACACCTGTTCTACCTGCTGCAGGTAACACCTGGTCTACCTGCTGCAGGTAACACCTGGTCTACCTGCTGGTCTACCTGCTGCAGGTAACACCTGTTCTACCTGCTGCAGGTAACACCTGTTCTACCTGCTGGTCTACCTGCTGCAGGTAACACCTGTTCTACCTGCTGGTCTACCTGCTGCAGGTAACACCTGGTCTACCTGCTGGTCTACCTGCTGCAGGTAACACCTGGTCTACCTGCTGCAGGTAACACCTGTTCTACCTGCTGGTCTACCTGCTGCAGGTAACACCTGTTCTACCTGCTGGTCTACCTGCTGCAGGTAACACCTGTTCTACCTGCTGGTCTACCTGCTGCAGGTAACACCTGTTCTACCTGCTGCAGGTAACACCTGGTCTACCTGCTGCAGGTAACACCTGTTCTACCTGCTGGTCTACCTGCTGCAGGTAACACCTGTTCTACCTGCTGCAGGTAACACCTGGTCTACCTGCTGCAGGTAACACCTGGTCTACCTGCTGCAGGTAACACCTGGTCTACCTGCTGCAGGTAACACCTGGTCTACCTGCTGCAGGTAACACCTGTTCTACCTGCTGCAGGTAACACCTGGTCTACCTGCTGCAGGTAACACCTGGTCTACCTGCTGCAGGTAACACCTGGTCTACCTGCTGCAGGTAACACCTGTCTACCTGCTGCAGGTAACACCTGGTCTACCTGCTGCAGGTAACACCTGGTCTACCTGCTGCAGGTAACACCTGGTCTACCTGCTGGTCTACCTGCTGCAGGTAACACCTGTTCTACCTGCTGGTCTACCTGCTGCAGGTAACACCTGGTCTACCTGCTGGTCTACCTGCTGCAGGTAACACCTGGTCTACCTGCTGGTCTACCTGCTGCAGGTAACACCTGGTCTACCTGTGTTTCAGACCCAGCCCCTCTACCTGGCCCAGCTGATCTTCCTGATGCCTCAGAGCCGCTCCACCTGCTTCATGGAGATGTTGGTGTTCAGCCTGTTCAACTACGGCTCGGACTGCAGAGCTGCCTTCCTGCTGCTGCAGCTGTTCACTGAGGCTCTGCGCTACGAGATCAGGTGCTCCACCTGCTCCACCCTAAGACCACCCGCTCCACCCTAAGACCACCCTAAGACCACCCGCTCCACCCTAAGACCACCCTAAGACCACCCGCTCCACCCTAAGACCACCCGCTCCACCCTAAGACCACCCGCTCCACCCTAAGACCACCCGCTCCACCCTAAGACCACCCGCTCCACCCTAAGACCACCCGCTCCACCCTAAGACCACCCGCTCCACCCTAAGACCACCCGCTCCACCCTAGACCACCCGCTCCACCCTAAGACCACCCGCTCCACCCTAAGACCACCCGCTCCACCCTAAGACCACCCGCTCCACCCTAAGACCACCCGCTCCACCCTAAGACCACCCGCTCCACCCTAAGACCACCCGCTCCACCCTAAGACCACCCGCTCCACCCTAAGACCACCCGCTCCACCCTAAGACCACCCGCTCCACCCTAAGACCACCCTAAGACCACCTGCTAGTTAACATGTATTAACGATATGTCTGGTTTCATGTCCTATAGTTTACATTGGAATGATTTCAAAGCTGTTTTTATTCAACGAGTGTGCAGTTTGACGTGTCGCCGGCCGCGTAACCGATGTTCGTTGATCAATGCCGACAAACAGCTTTGGGTCGGTCCAGCCGTCTTTGTCCGTCAGCCTTGTTCGTAACTGCGAAAACAAAATGTTCCCAAACCGGAGACTTCAACGATGCTGGAGGATTTTCAGCTCAACTTTCATCTGCGTTCGCCATTTCGACAGTTCCTCAAATGACGGACTACATTTGAACGCATCCCTCTGACCAGCTCTCTATGCCTCTCGTCCAATGAAATGACTTGCTCGCTCGATGAACCCAATGTGAGCAATTACCTGAGGTTACCGTACTTTTCGGACTATAAGCCGTGACTTTTCCCCCATTTTTGTGTACAGCTAACGGCCACTAGGGACCTCCTAGATCTATGGATTGTACAGGTAAAATTAACCACCTTTAACGCTACGGGCTCTAGGACCGGTCCGCGCCCGCCACCTTCAAGCGGCGGGCTCCAGCAGGAAAAGCTGGAGGCCGGAAAAGAGCGAGACAGGTAGCGCGCCAAAGTGAAAGTGGAACCGAGAGACGGAACGAGAGCGAGGCAGACGGACAATTCAGCTGCTGCGGCTCATATGCCGGTGCGCTTTATAGTCCGAAAAGTACGGTTCTTCCAAGAAGTTGTTCTCAATTTTTTACGTTTAACGTTATATTCGTTCGGTACACTTCGGTACACACGTAGGGCCGATACCGAATAATGTCGGTACGGGCACGTATACCGTTACACCCCTACTATCTAAGCACTCAGAGTCCTTATCCTCACTGAGCCTCTCAGTCTGCCAGGAGAGCTCTCCTCCACCCTGGTTGTAGAAACATCTACTTCTTATATCTGTTAGCGCAGCTAGCACCGGATGCTAATAACAACAGCGCCGGTACCGGTGCGCCCTCTCTCTCGCTCCCACGCTGGCTGTGAGCTGCGGGCGCCTGATAAGCCAACATCCCCCACTTTCATCACTTGCAGCGCCCATCGTACAGGGCAGATGGAAAGTGTAACCGGGGTGAAAAGGGTGTTACATTGACTTCATTATGAATGTTGTTACATCAGGATGAGCGCCAACGGTCAAAATGTTTTCCCCCCTCCCAGAGCTACCAGCCCCCCAGATCTGGCCGCCTATGCCAAAAATCGGCCCTGCCAGTACATACAGTGGCAATGTCTCAAAATATTTTTATTTTGTGGGTACCTGGCTGCGCCCCCTAGCATATAGGGGAAACACTGGTGTGTGTGATGAAGGATCATAATGAACTGTGTGTGTGTGTCTGCTGTGACGGAGGCAGGCTGAAGGTGGAGCAGCCTCAGGACGTGGTCACCGGGAACCCCACCGTCATCAAGATGCTGGTGAACTTCTACCGCTCGGCCCGTGGGCAAAGCGCCCTGAAGGAGACTCTGGGCCCCGCGCTGCACGACCTGCTGCAGGAGCCGGCCCCCAGCATCAGGACCGACCCTGTGGACGTCTATAAGACCTGGATCAACCAGACGGAGAGCAACACGGGGACCAGGAGGTGGAGATAACACACACACACACACACACACACACACACACACACACACTACCACAGGTGCAGTAACCCTCTCTTGTTGCAGCTCTCTGCCGTACGAGGTCTCCGCTGCCGACGCTCTGCTCCACCCGGAGGTTCAGAGACGCATCGACATCGCCATCATCAACTTAAAGAACCTGACGGAGCGCGTGTTCAAGGCCATCACCTCCAACCTGCACAAACTGCCGTAAGTCTGTCCCCAACCTGCACAAACTACCGTAAGTCTGTCCCCAACCTGCACAAACTACCGTAAGTCTGTCCCCAAACTGCTCAAACTGCCGTAAGTCTGTCCCCAAACTGCTCAAACTGCCGTAAGTCTGTCCCCAACCTGCACAAACTGCCGTAAGTCTGTCCCCAACCTGCTCAAACTGCCGTAAGTCTGTCCCCAAACTGCTCAAACTACCGTAAGTCTGTCCCCAACCTGCACAAACTACCGTAAGTCTGTCCCCAAACTGCTCAAACTGCCGTAAGTCTGTCCCCAAACTGCCGTAAGTCTGTCCCCCAACCTGCACAAACTGCCGTAAGTCTGTCCCCAACCTGCACAAACTGCCGTAAGTCTGTCCCCCAACCTGCACAAACTACCGTAAGTCTGTCCCCCAACCTGCTCAAACTGCCATAAGTCTGTCCCCAACCTGCCGTAAGTCTGTCCCCAACCTGCTCAAACTACCATAAGTCTGTCCCCCAACCTGCACAAACTACCGTAAGTCTGTCCCCCAACCTGCTCAAACTGCCATAAGTCTGTCCCCAACCTGCTCAAACTACTTTAAGTCTGTCCCCCAACCTGCACAAACTACCGTAAGTCTGTCCCCCAACCTGCTCAAACTGCCATAAGTCTGTCCCCCAACCTGCACAAACTACCGTAAGTCTGTCCCCAACCTGCACAAACTACTTTAAGTCTGTCCCCCAACCTGCACAAACTACCGTAAGTCTGTCCCCCAACCTGCACAAACTACCGTAAGTCTGTCCCCCAACCTGCTCAAACTGCCATAAGTCTGTCCCCCAACCTGCACAAACTACCGTAAGTCTGTCCCCCAACCTGCACAAACTGCCGTAAGTCTGTCCCCAACCTGCACAAACTGCCGTAAGTCTGTCCCCCAACCTGCTCAAACTACCGTAAGTCTGTCCCCCAACCTGCACAAACTGCCATAAGTCTGTCCCCAAACTGCCGTAAGTCTGTCCCCCAACCTGCACAAACTACCGTAAGTCTGTCCCCCAACCTGCTCAAACTGCCATAAGTCTGTCCCCAAACTGCCGTAAGTCTGTCCCCCAACCTGCACAAACTACCGTAAGTCTGTCCCCCAACCTGCACAAACTGCCGTAAGTCTGTCCCCAACCTGCAAAAACTGCCGTAAGTCTGTCCCCAAACTGCCGTAAGTCTGTCCCCAAAATGCCGTAAGTCTGTCCCCAACCTGCACAAACTACCGTAAGTCTGTCCCCCAACCTGCACAAACTGCCGTAAGTCTGTCCCCAACCTGCACAAACTGCCGTAAGTCTGTCCCCAACCTGCACAAACTGCTGTAAGTCTGTCCCCAACCTGCACAAACTACCGTAAGTCTGTCCCCCAACCTGCACAAACTGCCGTAAGTCTGTCCCCAACCTGCAAAAACTGCCGTAAGTCTGTCCCCAACCTGCACAAACTGCTGTAAGTCTGTCCCCAACCTGCACAAACTACCGTAAGTCTGTCCCCCAACCTGCACAAACTGCCGTAAGTCTGTCCCCAACCTGCACAAACTGCCGTAAGTCTGTCCCCAACCTACACAAACTGCCGTAAGTCTGTCCCCAAACTGCCGTAAGTCTGTCCCCCAACCTGCACAAACTACCGTAAGTCTGTCCCCCAACCTGCACAAACTGCCGTAAGTCTGTCCCCAACCTACACAAACTGCCGTAAGTCTGTCCCCCAACCTGCACAAACTACCGTAAGTCTGTCCCCAACCTGCTCAAACTACCGTAAGTCTGTCCCCCAACCTGCACAAACTGCCGTAAGTCTGTCCCCAAACTGCCGTAAGTCTGTCCCCCAACCTGCACAAACTACCGTAAGTCTGTCCCCCAACCTGCACAAACTGCCGTAAGTCTGTCCCCAACCTACACAAACTGCCGTAAGTCTGTCCCCCAACCTGCACAAACTGCCGTAAGTCTGTCCCCCAACCTGCACAAACTACCGTAAGTCTGTCCCCCAACCTGCACAAACTGCCGTAAGTCTGTCCCCAACCTGCACAAACCACCGTAAGTCTGTCCCCAACCTGCACAAACTACCGTAAGTCTGTCCCCAACCTGCACAAACTGCCGTAAGTCTGTCCCCAAACTGCCGTAAGTCTGTCCCCCAACCTGCACAAACTACCGTAAGTCTGTCCCCCAACCTGCACAAACTGCCGTAAGTCTGTCCCCAACCTGCACAAACCACCGTAAGTCTGTCCCCAACCTGCACAAACTGCCGTAAGTCTGTCCCCAACCTGCACAAACCACCGTAAGTCTGTTCCCCAACCTGCACAAACTACCGTAAGTCTGTCCCCCAACCTGCACAAACTGCCGTAAGTCTGTCCCCAACCTGCACAAACTACCGTAAGTCTGTCCCCAACCTGCACAAACTGCCGTAAGTCTGTCCCCAAACTACCGTAAGTCTTTCCCCCAACCTGCACAAACCACCGTAAGTCTGTCCCCAACCTGCACAAACTACCGTAAGTCTGTCCCCCAACCTGCACAAACTGCCGTAAGTCTGTCCCCAAACTACCGTAAGTCTTTCCCCCAACCTGCACAAACTACCGTAAGTCTGTCACCCAACCTGCACAATCTGCCGTAAGTCTGAACCGTTGCAGTTGTGTACCTTGTCTTGTACTGTGTTGCAGGTATGGTCTGTGTGTGTACTGTGTAGTGTGTGTGTTGCAGGTATGGTCTGTGTGTGTAATGTGTGTGTGTGTGTGTGTGTGTTGCAGGTATGGTCTGCGCTACACAGCGAAGGTTCTGAGAGACTCTCTGCAGGAGAAGTTTCCTGAAGCCAGCGAGGACGAGCTATACAAGGTGAGCTCCAGGAGTTAGACTGAGCCCTGATAGCAGAATCCAGAGTAGAGACTGGTCCTGAGGAGGAGGTGTGTTGCTCCTCTCCAGGAGTTAGACTGAGCCCTGAGAGCAGAATCCAGAGTAGAGACCGGTCCTGAGGAGGTGGTGTGTTGCTCCTCTCCAGGAGTTAGACTGAGCCCTGAGAGCAGAATCCAGAGTAGAGACCGGTCCTGAGGAGGAGGTGTGTTGCTCCTCTCCAGGAGTTAGACTGAGCCCTGAGAGCAGAATCCAGAGTAGAGACCGGTCCTGAGGAGGAGGTGGGGTGTTGCTCCCTCTCCAGGAGTTAGACTGAGCCCTGAGAGCAGAATCCAGAGTAGAGACCGGTCCTGAGGAGGAGGTGTGTTGCTCCTCTCCAGGAGTTGAGACTGAGCCCTGAGAGCAGAATCCAGAGTAGAGACCGGTCCTGAGGAGGTGTGTTGCTCCTCTCCAGGAGTTAGACTGAGCCCTGAGAGCAGAATCCAGAGTAGAGTCCGGTCCTGAGGAGGAGGTGTGTTGCTCCTCTCCAGGAGTTAGACTGAGCCCTGAGAGCAGAATCCAGAGTAGAGACCGGTCCTGAGGAGGAGGTGTGTTGCTCCTCTCCAGGAGTTAGACTGAGCCCTGAGAGCAGAATCCAGAGTAGAGACCGGTCCTGAGGAGGAGGTGTGTTGCTCCTCTCCAGGAGTTAGACTGAGCCCTGAGAGCAGAATCCAGAGTAGAGACCGGTCCTGAGGAGGTGGTGTGTTGCTCCTCTCCAGGAGTTAGATTGAGCCCTGAGAGCAGAATCCAGAGTAGAGACCGGTCCTGAGGAGGAGGTGTGTTGCTCCTCTCCAGGAGTGAGACTGAGCCCTGAGAGCAGAATCCAGAGTAGAGACCGGTCCTGAGGAGGAGGTGTGTTGCTCTCTCCAGGAGTTAGACTGAGCCCTGAGAGCAGAATCCAGAGTAGCGACCGGTCCTGAGGAGGAGGTGGTGTGTTGCTCCTCTCCAGGAGTTAGACTGAGCCCTGAGAGCAGAATCCAGAGTAGCGACCGGTCCTGAGGAGGAGGTGTGTTGCTCCTCTCCAGGAGTTAGACTGAGCCCTGAGAGCAGAATCCAGAGTAGCGACCGGTCCTGAGGAGGAGGTGGTGTGTTGCTCCTCTCCAGGAGTTAGACTGAGCCCTGAGAGCAGAATCCAGAGTAGAGACCGGTCCTGAGGAGGTGGTGTGTTGCTCCTCTCCAGGAGTTAGACTGAGCCCTGAGAGCAGAATCCAGAGTAGAGACCGGTCCTGAGGAGGAGGTGTGTTGCTCCTCTCCAGGAGTTAGACTGAGCCCTGAGAGCAGAATCCAGAGTAGAGACCGGACCTGAGGAGGAGGAGGAGGAGGAGGAGGTGGTGTGTTGCTTCTCTCCAGGAGTTAGACTGAGCCCTGAGAGCAGAATCCAGAGTAGAGACCGGTCCTGAGGAGGAGGTGGTGTGTTGCTCCTCTCCAGGAGTTAGACTGAGCCCTGAGAGCAGAATCCAGAGTAGAGACCGGTCCTGAGGAGGTGGTGTGTTGCTCCTCTCCAGGAGTTAGACTGAGCCCTGAGAGCAGAATCCAGAGTAGAGACCGGTCCTGAGGAGGTGTGTTGCTCCTCTCCAGGAGTTAGACTGAGCCCTGAGAGCAGAATCCAGAGTAGAGTCCGGTCCTGAGGAGGAGGTGTGTTGCTCCTCTCCAGGAGTTAGACTGAGCCCTGAGAGCAGAATCCAGAGTAGAGACCGGTCCTGAGGAGGAGGTGTGTTGCTCCTCTCCAGGAGTTAGACTGAGCCCTGAGAGCAGAATCCAGAGTAGAGACCGGTCCTGAGGAGGAGGTGTGTTGCTCCTCTCCAGGAGTTAGACTGAGCCCTGAGAGCAGAATCCAGAGTAGAGACCGGTCCTGAGGAGGTGGTGTGTTGCTCCTCTCCAGGAGTTAGACTGAGCCCTGAGAGCAGAATCCAGAGTAGAGACCGGTCCTGAGGAGGAGGTGTGTTGCTCCTCTCCAGGAGTGAGACTGAGCCCTGAGAGCAGAATCCAGAGTAGAGACCGGTCCTGAGGAGGAGGTGTGTTGCTCTCTCCAGGAGTTAGACTGAGCCCTGAGAGCAGAATCCAGAGTAGCGACCGGTCCTGAGGAGGAGGTGTGTTGCTCCTCTCCAGGAGTTAGACTGAGCCCTGAGAGCAGAATCCAGAGTAGAGACCGGACCTGAGGAGGAGGAGGAGGAGGAGGAGGTGGTGTGTTGCTTCTCTCCAGGAGTTAGACTGAGCCCTGAGAGCAGAATCCAGAGTAGAGACCGGTCCTGAGGAGGAGGAGGTGGTGTGTTGCTCCTCTCCAGGAGTTAGACTGAGCCCTGAGAGCAGAATCCAGAGTAGAGACCGGTCCTGAGGAGGTGGTGTGTTGCTCCTCTCCAGGAGTTAGACTGAGCCCTGAGAGCAGAATCCAGAGTAGAGACCGGTCCTGAGGAGGTGGTGTGTTGCTCCTCTCCAGGAGTTAGACTGAGCCCTGAGAGCAGAATCCAGAGTAGAGACCGGTCCTGAGGAGGTGGTGTGTTGCTCCTCTCCAGGAGTTAGACTGAGCCCTGAGAGCAGAATCCAGAGTAGAGACCGGTCCTGAGGAGGAGGTGGGGTGTTGCTCCCCTCCAGGAGTTAGACTGAGCCCTGAGAGCAGAATCCAGAGTAGAGACCGGTCCTGAGGAGGTGGTGTGTTGCTCCTCTCCAGGAGTTAGACTGAGCCCTGAGAGCAGAATCCAGAGTAGAGACCGGTCCTGAGGAGGAGGTGTGTTGCTCCTCTCCAGGAGTTAGACTGAGCCCTGAGAGCAGAATCCAGAGTAGAGACCGGTCCTGAGGAGGAGGTGTGTTGCTCCTCTCCAGGAGTTAGACTGAGCCCTGAGAGCAGAATCCAGAGTAGAGACCGGTCCTGAGGAGGAGGGAGGTGGTGTGTTGCTCCTCTCCAGGAGTTAGACTGAGCCCTGAGAGCAGAATCCAGAGTAGAGACCGGTCCTGAGGGGAGGAGGTGGTGTGTTGCTCCTCTCCAGGAGTTAGACTGAGCCCTGAGAGCAGAATCCAGAGTAGAGACCGGTCCTGAGGAGGAGGTGGTGTGTTGCTCCTCTCCAGGAGTTAGACTGAGCCCTGAGAGCAGAATCCAGAGTAGAGACCGGTCCTGAGGAGGTGGTGTGTTGCTCCCAGTTTCATCCCCATCAGACTGTTAAACACCGGACCTTTTGAAACAACATCCATAACCTTCATCTGTCTGCAACGTACACATTATTTATCTAATATATCATATTCCAATTACTTGTACTATCAACCTACCATATATAGGCATTTAGCCATGCACGTGATACTGACGCACCTTTCATAACAAATAAGTGAGCCTTAAATGAATATATTTTAAACTATAGTGTGACTCACAACAATACCTGATTAATGAAGAGTGTAATCTACTTTATATTATTATAGGGCCTAACATTTAGTCAATAACAACAACATGAACATGGCTCTAACTATTTGAACCATCTGATCTGTGGTATTGTGTTTCTCTGTGGGAGGAGCCTGTGACCTCAGACGTTCACGGACACATCTACACTGTCGCTGCCCGGGGTTACGTCCTGTAACCCCGCCTCTATGAGTGTAGGCGCAGCCCTCGAAGGCGATCATACGAAATGGAACATTCATGCACACACCTCCACCCCTCAGACGGCACGCTCTGCTGTTCAGAGAGGTGCTGCATCCGTCGGTCAGGGTGTCTGAGGCTGTCAGCGTAGCTTTGCACACCGCTCTGCTTCATCGCTCCGCTTCACCGCTCCGCTTCACCGCTCTGCTCCGCTTCACCGCTCCGCTTCACCGCTCCGCTTCACCGCTCCGCTTCACCGCTCCGCTTCACCGCTCCGCTTCACCGCTCCGCTTCACCGATCTGCTCCGCTTCACCGCTCTGCTCTGCTTCACCGCTCCGCTTCACCGCTCCGCTTCACCGCTCCGCTTCACCGCTCCGCTTCACCGCTCCGCTTCACCGCTCCGCTTCACCGCTCCGCTTCACCGCTCCGCTTCACCGCTCCGCTTCACCGCTCCGCTTCACCGCTCTGCTCCGCTTCACCGCTCTGCTTCACCGCTCTGCTCTGCTTCACCGCTCTGCTCCGCTTCACCGCTCTGCTTCACCGCTCCGCTCTGCTCCGCTTCACCGCTCCGCTTCACCGCTCCGCTCTCGCTCCGCTTCACCGCTCCGCTTCACCGCTCTGCTCCGCTTCACCGCTCTGCTTCACCGCTCTGCTCCGCTTCACCGCTCTGCTTCACCGCTCCGCTCTGCTCCGCTTCACCGCTCTGCTTCACCGCTCTGCTCTGCTTCACCGCTCCGCTTCACCGCTCTGCTCCGCTTCACCGCTCTGCTTCACCGCTCTGCTTCACCGCTCTGCTCTGCTTCACCGCTCCGCTTCACCGCTCTGCTCCGCTTCACCGCTCTGCTTCACCGCTCTGCTTCACCGCTCTGCTCCGCTTCACCGCTCTGCTTCACCGCTCCGCTCCGCTTCACCGCTCTGCTTCACCGCTCCGCTTCACCGCTCTGCTCCGCTTCACCGCTCTGCTCCGCTTCACCGCTCTGCTTCACCGCTCCGCTTCACCGCTCTGCTCTGCTTCACCGCTCCGCTTCACCGCTCTGCTCTGCTTCACCGCTCCGCTTCACCGCTCTGCTCTCACCGCTCTGCTTCACCGCTCTGCTCTGCTTCACCGCTCTGCTTCACCGCTCTGCTTCACCGCTCTGCTTCACCGCTCCGCTTCACCGCTCCGCTTCACCGCTCTGCTTCACCGCTCTGCTCTGCTTCACCGCTCCGCTTCACCGCTCTGCTTCACCGCTCCGCTTCACCGCTCCGCTTCACCGCTCCGCTCTGTTTCGCCGCTCTCATCGATGTTGGAGTTATCTGTTCCTGCAGGGAGAGTCGCCAAAGGAATGTTGATGAACTTTGTATGATGACAATACAGATATGCTCTGTCCTGAACCTTGCCTCCTCCTGCTCCTCCTCCTCCTCCTCCTCCTCCCTCCTCCCCTCCTCCTCCTCCTCCTCCTCCTCCTCCTCCTCCTCAGATCGTGGGGAACCTGGTCTACTATCGATACATGAACCCAGCCATCGTGGCTCCGGACGGCTTCGAGGTGTTGCAGCGCAGCGCGGGGAGCAGCCTGCAGCCCGAACAGCGCCACCTGCTGGGCTGCATCGCCCGCATGCTGCAGCAGGCCGCCGCCAACAAGCTGTTCCCCGGGGAGGGAGACCACCTGCAGACCCTGAACCGGTTCATCAGCCAAACCCACCTCAAGTTCAGGTGGGGGGCCGTCACCCTGAGAGATCTCTAGAGTCCTCACGTTCAGGTGGGGGGCCGTCACCCTGAGAGATCTCTAGAGTCCTCACGTTCAGGTGGGGGGGCCGTCACCCTGAGAGATCTCTAGAGTCCTCACGTTCAGGTGGGGGGGCCGTCACCCTGAGAGATCTCTAGAGTCCTCACGTTCAGGTGGGGGGCCGTCACCCTGAGAGATCTCTAGAGTCCTCACGTTCAGGTGGGGGGGCCGTCACCCTGAGAGATCTCTAGAGTCCTCACGTTCAGGTGGGGGGCCGTCACCCTGAGAGATCTCTAGAGTCCTCACGTTCAGGTGGGGGGGCCGTCACCCTGAGAGATCTCTAGAGTCCTCACGTTCAGGTGGGGGGCCGTCACCCTGAGAGATCTCTAGAGTCCTCACGTTCAGGTGGGGGGCCGTCACCCTGAGAGATCTCTAGAGTCCTCACGTTCAGGTGGGGGGCCGTCACCCTGAGAGATCTCTAGAGTCCTCACGTTCAGGTGGGGGGCCGTCACCCTGAGAGATCTCTAGAGTCCTCACGTTCAGGTGGGGGGGCCGTCACCCTGAGAGATCTCTAGAGTCCTCACGTTCAGGTGGGGGGCCGTCACCCTGAGAGATCTCTAGAGTCCTCACGTTCAGGTGGGGGGCCGTCACCCTGAGAGATCTCTAGAGTCCTCACGTTCAGGTGGGGGGCCGTCACCCTGAGAGATCTCTAGAGTCCTCACGTTCAGGTGGGGGGGCCGTCACCCTGAGAGATCTCTAGAGTCCTCACGTTCAGGTGGGGGGCCGTCACCCTGAGAGATCTCTAGAGTCCTCACGTTCAGGTGGGGGGCCGTCACCCTGAGAGATCTCTAGAGTCCTCACGTTCAGGTGGGGGGCCGTCACCCTGAGAGATCTCTAGAGTCCTCACGTTCAGGTGGGGGGGCCGTCACCCTGAGAGATCTCTAGAGTCCTCACGTTCAGGTGGGGGGCCGTCACCCTGAGAGATCTCTAGAGTCCTCACGTTCAGGTGGGGGGCCGTCACCCTGAGAGATCTCTAGAGTCCTCACGTTCAGGTGGGGGGGCCGTCACCCTGAGAGATCTCTAGAGTCCTCACGTTCAGGTGGGGGGCCGTCACCCTGAGAGATCTCTAGAGTCCTCACGTTCAGGTGGGGGGCCGTCACCCTGAGAGATCTCTAGAGTCCTCACGTTCAGGTGGGGGGCCGTCACCCTGAGAGATCTCTAGAGTCCTCACGTTCAGGTGGGGGGCCGTCACCCTGAGAGATCTCTAGAGTCCTCACGTTCAGGTGGGGGGCCGTCACCCTGAGAGATCTCTAGAGTCCTCACGTTCAGGTGGGGGGCCGTCACCCTGAGAGATCTCTAGAGTCCTCACGTTCAGGTGGGGGGGCCGTCACCCTGAGAGATCTCTAGAGTCCTCACGTTCAGGTGGGGGGGCCGTCACCCTGAGAGATCTCTAGAGTCCTCACGTTCAGGTGGGGGGGCCGTCACCCTGAGAGATCTCTAGAGTCCTCACGTTCAGGTGGGGGGGCCGTCACCCTGAGAGATCTCTAGAGTCCTCACGTTCAGGTGGGGGGCCGTCACCCTGAGAGATCTCTAGAGTCCTCACGTTCAGGTGGGGGGCCGTCACCCTGAGAGATCTCTAGAGTCCTCACGTTCAGGTGGGGGGCCGTCACCCTGAGAGATCTCTAGAGTCCTCACGTTCAGGTGGGGGGCCGTCACCCTGAGAGATCTCTAGAGTCCTCACGTTCAGGTGGGGGGCCGTCACCCTGAGAGATCTCTAGAGTCCTCACGTTCAGGTGGGGGGCCGTCACCCTGAGAGATCTCTAGAGTCCTCACGTTCAGGTGGGGGGCCGTCACCCTGAGAGATCTCTAGAGTCCTCACGTTCAGGTGGGGGGGCCGTCACCCTGAGAGATCTCTAGAGTCCTCACGTTCAGGTGGGGGGCCGTCACCCTGAGAGATCTCTAGAGTCCTCACGTTCAGGTGGGGGGCCGTCACCCTGAGAGATCTCTAGAGTCCTCACGTTCAGGTGGGGGGCCGTCACCCTGAGAGATCTCTAGAGTCCTCACGTTCAGGTGGGGGGCCGTCACCCTGAGAGATCTCTAGAGTCCTCACGTTCAGGTGGGGGGCCGTCACCCTGAGAGATCTCTAGAGTCCTCACGTTCAGGTGGGGGGCCGTCACCCTGAGAGATCTCTAGAGTCCTCACGTTCAGGTGGGGGGCCGTCACCCTGAGAGATCTCTAGAGTCCTCACGTTCAGGTGGGGGGCCGTCACCCTGAGAGATCTCTAGAGTCCTCACGTTCAGGTGGGGGGGCCGTCACCCTGAGAGATCTCTAGAGTCCTCACGTTCAGGTGGGGGGCCGTCACCCTGAGAGATCTCTAGAGTCCTCACGTTCAGGTGGGGGGGCCGTCACCCTGAGAGATCTCTAGAGTCCTCACGTTCAGGTGGGGGGCCGTCACCCTGAGAGATCTCTAGAGTCCTCACGTTCAGGTGGGGGGCCGTCACCCTGAGAGATCTCTAGAGTCCTCACGTTCAGGTGGGGGGCCGTCACCCTGAGAGATCTCTAGAGTCCTCACGTTCAGGTGGGGGGCCGTCACCCTGAGAGATCTCTAGAGTCCTCACGTTCAGGTGGGGGGCCGTCACCCTGAGAGATCTCTAGAGTCCTCACGTTCAGGTGGGGGGCCGTCACCCTGAGAGATCTCTAGAGTCCTCACGTTCAGGTGGGGGGCCGTCACCCTGAGAGATCTCTAGAGTCCTCACGTTCAGGTGGGGGGGCCGTCACCCTGAGAGATCTCTAGAGTCCTCACGTTCAGGTGGGGGGCCGTCACCCTGAGAGATCTCTAGAGTCCTCACGTTCAGGTGGGGGGCCGTCACCCTGAGAGATCTCTAGAGTCCTCACGTTCAGGTGGGGGGCCGTCACCCTGAGAGATCTCTAGAGTCCTCACGTTCAGGTGGGGGGCCGTCACCCTGAGAGATCTCTAGAGTCCTCACGTTCAGGTGGGGGGCCGTCACCCTGAGAGATCTCTAGAGTCCTCACGTTCAGGTGGGGGGCCGTCACCCTGAGAGATCTCTAGAGTCCTCACGTTCAGGTGGGGGGCCGTCACCCTGAGAGATCTCTAGAGTCCTCACGTTCAGGTGGGGGGCCGTCACCCTGAGAGATCTCTAGAGTCCTCACGTTCAGGTGGGGGGCCGTCACCCTGAGAGATCTCTAGAGTCCTCACGTTCAGGTGGGGGGCCGTCACCCTGAGAGATCTCTAGAGTCCTCACGTTCAGGTGGGGGGCCGTCACCCTGAGAGATCTCTAGAGTCCTCACGTTCAGGTGGGGGGGCCGTCACCCTGAGAGATCTCTAGAGTCCTCACGTTCAGGTGGGGGGCCGTCACCCTGAGAGATCTCTAGAGTCCTCACGTTCAGGTGGGGGGCCGTCACCCTGAGAGATCTCTAGAGTCCTCACGTTCAGGTGGGGGGCCGTCACCCTGAGAGATCTCTAGAGTCCTCACGTTCAGGTGGGGGGCCGTCACCCTGAGAGATCTCTAGAGTCCTCACGTTCAGGTGGGGGGCCGTCACCCTGAGAGATCTCTAGAGTCCTCACGTTCAGGTGGGGGGCCGTCACCCTGAGAGATCTCTAGAGTCCTCACGTTCAGGTGGGGGGGCCGTCACCCTGAGAGATCTCTAGAGTCCTCACGTTCAGGTGGGGGGCCGTCACCCTGAGAGATCTCTAGAGTCCTCACGTTCAGGTGGGGGGCCGTCACCCTGAGAGATCTCTAGAGTCCTCACGTTCAGGTGGGGGGCCGTCACCCTGAGAGATCTCTAGAGTCCTCACGTTCAGGTGGGGGGCCGTCACCCTGAGAGATCTCTAGAGTCCTCACGTTCAGGTGGGGGGCCGTCACCCTGAGAGATCTCTAGAGTCCTCACGTTCAGGTGGGGGGCCGTCACCCTGAGAGATCTCTAGAGTCCTCACGTTCAGGTGGGGGGCCGTCACCCTGAGAGATCTCTAGAGTCCTCACGTTCAGGTGGGGGGCCGTCACCCTGAGAGATCTCTAGAGTCCTCACGTTCAGGTGGGGGGGCCGTCACCCTGAGAGATCTCTAGAGTCCTCACGTTCAGGTGGGGGGCCGTCACCCTGAGAGATCTCTAGAGTCCTCACGTTCAGGTGGGGGGCCGTCACCCTGAGAGATCTCTAGAGTCCTCACGTTCAGGTGGGGGGCCGTCACCCTGAGAGATCTCTAGAGTCCTCACGTTCAGGTGGGGGGCCGTCACCCTGAGAGATCTCTAGAGTCCTCACGTTCAGGTGGGGGGCCGTCACCCTGAGAGATCTCTAGAGTCCTCACGTTCAGGTGGGGGGCCGTCACCCTGAGAGATCTCTAGAGTCCTCACGTTCAGGTGGGGGGCCGTCACCCTGAGAGATCTCTAGAGTCCTCACGTTCAGGTGGGGGGCCGTCACCCTGAGAGAGATCTCTAGAGTCCTCACGTTCAGGTGGGGGGCCGTCACCCTGAGAGATCTCTAGAGTCCTCACGTTCAGGTGGGGGGCCGTCACCCTGAGAGATCTCTAGAGTCCTCACGTTCAGGTGGGGGGCCGTCACCCTGAGAGATCTCTAGAGTCCTCACGTTCAGGTGGGGGGCCGTCACCCTGAGAGATCTCTAGAGTCCTCACGTTCAGGTGGGGGGCCGTCACCCTGAGAGATCTCTAGAGTCCTCACGTTCAGGTGGGGGGCCGTCACCCTGAGAGAGATCTCTAGAGTCCTCACGTTCAGGTGGGGGGGCCGTCACCCTGAGAGATCTCTAGAGTCCTCACGTTCAGGTGGGGGGCCGTCACCCTGAGAGATCTCTAGAGTCCTCACGTTCAGGTGGGGGGCCGTCACCCTGAGAGATCTCTAGAGTCCTCACGTTCAGGTGGGGGGGCCGTCACCCTGAGAGATCTCTAGAGTCCTCACGTTCAGGTGGGGGGGCCGTCACCCTGAGAGATCTCTAGAGTCCTCACGTTCAGGTGGGGGGCCGTCACCCTGAGAGATCTCTAGAGTCCTCACGTTCAGGTGGGGGGCCGTCACCCTGAGAGATCTCTAGAGTCCTCACGTTCAGGTGGGGGGCCGTCACCCTGAGAGAGATCTAGAGTCCTCACGTTCAGGTGGGGGGCCGTCACCCTGAGAGAGATCTAGAGTCCTCACGTTCAGGTGGGGGGCCGTCACCCTGAGAGATCTCTAGAGTCCTCACGTTCAGGTGGGGGGCCGTCACCCTGAGAGATCTCTAGAGTCCTCACGTTCAGGTGGGGGGCCGTCACCCTGAGAGATCTCTAGAGTCCTCACGTTCAGGTGGGGGGGCCGTCACCCTGAGAGAGATCTAGAGTCCTCACGTTCAGGTGGGGGGCCGTCACCCTGAGAGATCTCTAGAGTCCTCACGTTCAGGTGGGGGGCCGTCACCCTGAGAGATCTCTAGAGTCCTCACGTTCAGGTGGGGGGGCCGTCACCCTGAGAGATCTCTAGAGTCC
This sequence comes from Champsocephalus esox, assembly GCA_036324585.1. Taxonomy (NCBI): domain Eukaryota; kingdom Metazoa; phylum Chordata; class Actinopteri; order Perciformes; family Channichthyidae; genus Champsocephalus; species Champsocephalus esox. Next base: position 295,535 of record JAULUE010000070.1, on the reverse strand, counting down.
TCACGTTCAGGTGGGGGGGCCGTCACCCTGAGAGATCTCTAGAGTCCTCACGTTCAGGTGGGGGGCCGTCACCCTGAGAGATCTCTAGAGTCCTCACGTTCAGGTGGGGGGCCGTCACCCTGAGAGATCTCTAGAGTCCTCACGTTCAGGTGGGGGGCCGTCACCCTGAGAGATCTCTAGAGTCCTCACGTTCAGATGGGGTCCTCTCACGTTCAGGTTGGGGGCCCCTCACGTTCAGGTGGGGGCCCCTCACGTTCAGGTTGGGGGCCCCTCACGTTCAGGTTGGGGGCCCCTCACCTGAATGGGGGCCCCTCACGTTCAGGTGAGGGGCCCCCACGTTCAGGTGAGGGGTCCCCTCACGTTCAGGTGGGGGGCCCCTCACGTTCAGGTGGGGGGCCCCTCACGTTCAGGTGAGGGGGCCCCTCACGTTCAGGTGGGGGCCCCTCACGTTCAGGTGGGGGCCCCTCACGCTGAGAGAGAGACTCAATGTGAACCCTGTCGAGAGATCTACTAACTAACTATATACAGAGTGATCGTGTTCAGGGTTAGGGTACACAACATCTCACTGTGTGTGTGTGTGTGTGTGTGTGTGTGTGTGTCTACCTGGTGTGTGTGTGTGTGTGTGTTACAGGAAGTTTCTGCACGGTGTGTGTGACGTCCCTGAGCCCGAGGACAGGTTCAACATGGATGAGTTCTCTGAGCTGCTCATCGTCAACAAACCCGTTGTTTACATCTCCGTCAGTGAGCTGCGCAACACACACCAGGTACACACACACACACACACACACACACCAGGTACACACACACACACACACACACACACCAGGTACACACACACACACACACACACACACACCAGGTACACACACACACACACACACACACACACACACACACACACACACACACACACACACACCAGGTACACACACACACACACACACCAGGTACACACACACACACTAGGTACACACACACGTACACACACACACACCAGGTACACACACACACACCAGACACACACACACAGCACACACCAGGTACACACACGCACACACACACACACGCACACACCAGGTACACGCACACACCAGACACACACACCAGACACACACACACACACACACACACACACACCAGGTACACACACACACCAGACACACACACACACACACACACACACCAGGTACACACACACACACACACACACACACACACACACACACACCAGGTACACCACACACACACACACACACACCAGGTACACACACACACACACACCAGGTACACACACACACACACCAGGTACACACACACACACCAGGCACACACACCAGACACACACACCAGGCACACACACCAGGTATACACACACACACACACACACACACCAGGTACACACACACACACACACACAGTACACACACACACACACACACACACACACACACACCAGGTACACACACACCAGACACACACACACACACACACATCAGGTACACACACACACACACACACACACACACACGGTACTCTCTCCTCGGTTAGAGCTCCTCCAGAGAGCCTCCTCTCTCCTCGATTAGAGCTCCTCCAGAGAGCCTCCTCTCTCCTCTCTCCTCGGTTAGAGCTCCTCCAGAGAGCCTCCTCTCTCCTCTCTCCTCGGTTAGAGCTCCTCCAGAGAGCCTCCTCTCTCCTCTCTCCTCGGTTAGAGCTCCTCCAGAGAGCCTCCTCTCTCCTCTCTCCTCTCTCCTCCTCTCTCCTCTCTCCTCGGTTAGAGCTCCTCCAGAGAGCCTCCTCTCTCCTCTCTCCTCGGTTAGAGCTCCTCCAGAGAGCCTCCTCTCTCCTCTCTCCTCGGTTAGAGCTCCTCCAGATAGCCTCCTCTCTCCTCTCTCCTCGGTTAGAGCTCCTCCAGAGAGCCTCCTCTCTCCTCTCTCCTCGGTTAGAGCTCCTCCAGAGAGCCTCCTCTCTCCTCGGTTAGAGCTCCTCCAGAGAGCCTCGGTGTGCATTTAGAGAAATGAGATGTCCTTCAACATGGCGCGCTGAAATTCATTTCCGGGTCACTACCGGAGGGCCGAGGAGTCGAGGAGGGGATTGATGAAATGAGACACGGCCACTGACTCTGAGACATTGCATCACTTCCTGCTTCCCTTTCACAATAAAAGCACAGATGCTGTGTGTGTGTGTTGCAGCTGTTGTTGGAGCACCAGGAGGTTTTGTGTCCCGACCCCTCCGACCCCCTCAGGCAGCTGCTGAAGGACCTGGGATCAGTGCCAGGCCTACAGGAGCTCAGCGGTACTACACTAATACTACTTTGTAATACTGCTACTAAGCCCACGAACACTGCGTCGTGTGTAACATCATGTGATGAATAATAATCAACGTGTTCCTCAGGCGATGCGTCAGCTGACTCTGAAGTTTCTCTGACGCTCACCAACAAGTTCGACATCTTCAACGAGTCCAACGACCAACCAGACACCAGAGGCCTGCTGCTCAGGTAGCTTAGCATGTTAGCTTTCGCTGCTCAGGTAGCTTAGCATGTTAGCTTTCGCTGCTCAGGTAGCTTAGCATGTTAGCTTTCGCTGCTCAGGTAGCTTAGCATGTTAGCTTTCGCTGCTCAGGTAGCTTTGCATGTTAGCTTTCGCTGCTCAGGTAGCTTTGCATGTGAGCTTTAGCTGCTCAGGTAGCTTAGCATGTTAGCTTTCGCTGCTCAGGTAGCTTTGCATGTGAGCTTTAGCTGCTCAGGTAGCTTAGCATGTTAGCTTTAGCTGCTCTGGTAGCTTAGCATGTTAGCTTTAGCTTCTCTGGTAGCTTAGCATGTTAGCTTTAGCTGCTCTGGTAGCTTAGCATGTGAGCTTTAGCTGCTCAGGTAGCTTAGCATGTGAGCTTTAGCTGCTCAGGTAGCTTAGCATGTTAGCTTTAGCTGCTCTGGTAGCTTAGCATGTTAACTTTAGCTGCTCAGGTAGCTTAGCATGTGAGCTTTAGCCGCTCAGGTAGCTTAGCATGTTAGCTTTAGCTGCTCTGATAGCTTAGCATGTTAGCTTTAGCTGCTCAGATAGCTTAGCATGTTAGCTTTAGCTGCTCTGGTAGCTTAGCATGTTAGCTTTAGCTGCTCTAGTAGCTTAGCATGTTAGCTTTAGCTTCTCTGGTAGCTTAGCATGTTAGCTTTAGCTGCTCTGGTAGCTTAGCATGTTAGCTGTATCTGCTCTGGTAGCTTAGCATGTTAGCTTTAGCTTCTCTGGTAGCTTAGCACGTGAGCTATAGCTGCTCAGGTAGCTTAGCATGTTAGCTTTAGCTGCTCTGATAGCTTAGAATGTTAGCTTTAGCTGCTCTGGTAGCTTAGCATGTTAGCTTTAGCTGCTCTGGTAGCTTAGCATGTTAGCTTTAGCTGCTCTGGTAGCTTAGCATGTTAGCTTTAGCTTCTCTGGTAGCTTAGCATGTTAGCTTTAGCTGCTCTGGTAGCTTAGCATGTTAGCTTTATCTGCTCTGGTAGCTTAGCATAGCAGCTTCACCCTCACTAATCACATTTTATTTTGAATGTCAGCACAAAACAGCTGATCATTGATGTCATCAGGACGCAGCCGGGCGACTCGCTGAGAGAAATCCTGAGAGGGGGCGTGTCACAGGACCAGGTACACACACAGCAACACACACAGCAACACACACCGCAACACACACAGCAACACACACAGAAACACACACAGAGCCAGACACACTGTTGAGCCCCAGCTGACTCTGGCCCCGCCCCCCCAGGAGCTGAGCCATGATTGGCTGCTGCAGAGACGGGCTCAGCAGGATGCTCTGCGGCCTCGGCAGCTGCAGAGGAACGAGTCTCTGGCTGCCAACGGGCGGCTGCGTCTGCACGAGAAGAAGAAGAAGATTCTGAGGAACCTGCGCAGGCTGCAGGGGGTCCTGGGGGAGGAGGGCGAGGACCACATGCTGCAGATCATCGCCAAGGTGACCACACACACACACACACACACACACACACCATCAGAATCAGGTTCATCACCAGGTAGGTTGACTTGGTGTCGTGGTGCATACCTAAAAGTAAAACAAACATTAAAAACAGACAGAGAACTATTTTCAGAAAACTATGATAACATAAAAAAATATAGTAAAATATAACTTTGAAATAAAATGGAATAAAATGTGCAGTAGTAAAAAAGACAGGGGGGGGGGCTGGGGTGCCAGCCAGTCGAGCGCCATGGACTGGCTGGGCAGCCCTGAACTAGAGCCTCTCGTCCAACATCGACATTCTGAAAAAAACTACATTTGTAAGACCAACTTCATATTTCAGTAAGATTAGGAGTGGGATAAAGGCTGCTTTAATGTATCATACTTTAGTGTATCTGTGTATCTGTGTATAGTGTATCTGTGTATCTGTGTATCTGTGTATCTGTGTATAGTGTATCTGTGTATCTGTGTATCTGTGTATCTGTGTATAGTGTATAGTGTATCTGTGTATCTGTGTATAGTGTATAGTGTATCTGTATATAGTGTATCTGTGTATCTGTGTATAGTGTATAGTGTATCTGTGTATAGTGTATCTGTGTATCTGTGTATAGTGTATCTGTGTATAGTGTATCTGTGTATAGTGTATCTGTGTATAGTGTATCTGTGTATCTGTGTATCTGTGTATAGTGTATCTGTGTATAGTGTATCTGTGTATAGTGTATCTGTGTATCTGTGTATCTGTGTATAGTGTATAGTGTATCTGTGTATAGTGTATCTGTGTATAGTGTATCTGTGTATAGTGTATCTGTGTATCTGTGTATCTGTATATAGTGTATAGTGTATCTGTGTATAGTGTATAGTGTATCTGTGTATAGTGTATAGTGTATCTGTGTATCTGTGTATAGTGTATCTGTGTATCTGTGTATAGTGTATCTGTGTATAGTGTATCTGTGTATCTGTGTATCTGTGTATCTGTGTATAGTGTATCTGTGTATCTGTGTATCTGTGTATAGTGTATCTGTGTATAGTGTATAGTGTATCTGTGTATCTGTGTATAGTGTATAGTGTATCTGTGTATAGTGTATAGTGTATCTGTGTATCTGTGTATCTGTGTATAGTGTATCTGTGTATAGTGTATCTGTGTATAGTGTATCTGTGTATAGTGTATAGTGTATCTGTGTATAGTGTATCTGTGTATCTGTGTATAGTGTATAGTGTATCTGTGTATAGTGTATAGTGTATCTGTGTATCTGTGTATCTGTGTATAGTGTATCTGTGTATCTGTGTATAGTGTATAGTGTATCTGTGTATCTGTGTATCTGTGTATAGTGTATCTGTGTATAGTGTATCTGTGTATCTGTGTATCTGTATATAGTGTATCTGTGTATAGTGTATCTGTGTATCTGTGTATAGTGTATCTGTGTATAGTGTATCTGTGTATAGTGTATAGTGTATCTGTGTATCTGTGTATAGTGTATCTGTGTATCTGTGTATCTGTGTACAGAAAGGGAAAGAATCCAGGAAATCACTTTGTAGGATTTGTAATGAATTAATTTGAAAATGATGGAAAATAAGTACTTGGTCAGTAACAAAAGTTCATCTCAATCCTTTGTTATTACCCTTTGTTGGCGATGGCAGAGGTCAAACGTGTTCTGTAGTCTCCACGAGGTGTTCACTGTGGCTGGTGCGTTGGCCCGTTCCTCCATGCAGACCTCCTCCAGGGCAGTGATGCTTTGGGGCTGTCGCTAGGCAACACGGACTTTCAACTCCCTCCACAGATGTTCTGTGGGGTTGAGATCTGGGGACTGGCTAGGCCACTCCAGGACCTTGAAATGCTTCTTACGAAGCCACTCCTCGTTGCCCGGGCGGTGTGTTTGGGATCATTGTCATGCTGAAAGACCCAGCCACGTTTCATCTTCAATGCCCTTGCTGATGGAAGGAGGTTGTCACTCAAAATCTCACGACACATGGCACCATTCATTCTTTCCTCTCCACGGATCAGTCGTCCTGGTCCCTCTGCAGAAAGCCCCAGAGCACGATACAGATACACAGATACACTATATACAGATACACAGATACACTATACACAGATACACTATACACAGATACACTATACACAGATACACTATATACAGATACACTATATACAGATACACAGATACACTATACACAGATACACTATATACAGATACACTATATACAGATACACTATATACAGATACAGTGGGGCAAAAAAGTATTTAGTCAGACTGCATCTGCAACAGGTAAGCAGCTCGGTGTGAAGAAATCAACTGTGGGAGCAATTATTAGAACATGGAACACATACAAGACCACTGATAATCTCCCTCGATCTGGGGCTCCACGCAAGACCTCCCCCGTGGGGTCAAAGTGTATCTGTGTATCTGTGTATAGTGTATCTGTGTATAGTGTATCTGTGTATAGTGTATCGTGTATAGTGTATCTGTGTATAGTGTATCTGTGTATAGTGTATCTGTGTATAGTGTATCTGTGTATAGTGTATCTGTGTATCGTGTATCTGTGTATAGTGTATCTGTGTATAGTGTATCTGTGTATCTGTGTATCTGTGTATCTGTGTATAGTGTATCTGTGTATCTGTGTATAGTGTATCTGTGTATAGTGTATAGTGTATCTGTGTATCTGTGTATCTGTGTATCTGTGTATCTGTGTACAGAAAGGGAAAGAATCCAGGAAATCACTTTGTAGGATTTGTAATGAATTAATTTGAAAATGATGGAAAATAAGTACTTGGTCAGTAACAAAAGTTCATCTCAATCCTTTGTTATTACCCTTTGTTGGCGATGGCAGAGGTCAAACGTGTTCTGTAGTCTCCACGAGGTGTTCACTGTGGCTGGTGCGTTGGCCCGTTCCTCCATGCAGACCTCCTCCAGAGCAGTGATGCTTTGGGGCTGTCGCTAGGCAACACGGACTTTCAACTCCCTCCACAGATGTTCTGTGGGGTTGAGATCTGGGGACTGGCTAGGCCACTCCAGGACCTTGAAATGCTTCTTACGAAGCCACTCCTTCGTTGCCCGGGCGGTGTGTTTGGGATCATTGTCATGCTGAAAGACCCAGCCACGTTTCATCTTCAATGCCCTTGCTGATGGAAGGAGGTTGTCACTCAAAATCTCACGACACATGGCACCATTCATTCTTTCCTCTCCACGGATCAGTCGTCCTGGTCCCTCTGCAGAAAGCCCCAGAGCACGATACAGATACACAGATACACTATATACAGATACACAGATACACTATACACAGATACACTATACACAGATACACTATACACAGATACACTATATACAGATACACTATATACAGATACACTATATACAGATACACAGATACACTATACACAGATACACTATATACAGATACACTATATACAGATACACTATATACAGATACACTATACACAGATACACTATACACAGATACACTATACACAGATACACTATATACAGATACACTATATACAGATACACAGATACACTATACACAGATACACTATATACAGATACACTATATACAGATACACTATATACAGATACAGTGGGGCAAAAAAGTATTTAGTCAGACTGCATCTGCAACAGGTAAGCAGCTCGGTGTGAAGAAATCAACTGTGGGAGCAATTATTAGAACATGGAACACATACAAGACCACTGATAATCTCCCTCGATCTGGGGCTCCACGCAAGACCTCCCCCGTGGGGTCAAAGTGTATCTGTGTATCTGTGTATAGTGTATCTGTGTATAGTGTATCTGTGTATAGTGTATCTGTGTATAGTGTATCTGTGTATAGTGTATCTGTGTATAGTGTATCTGTGTATAGTGTATCTGTATATAGTGTATCTGTGTATCTGTATATAGTGTATCTGTATATAGTGTATCTGTGTATCTGTATATAGTGTATCTGTGTATCTGTATATAGTGTATCTGTATATAGTGTATCTGTGTATCTGTGTATAGTGTATCTGTGTATAGTGTATCTGTGTATAGTGTATCTGTGTATCTGTATATAGTGTATCTGTGTATCTGTGTATAGTGTATCTGTGTATAGTGTATCTGTGTATAGTGTATCTGTGTATCTGTGTATCTGTGTATAGTGTATATAGTGTATCTGTGTATAGTGTATATAGTGTATCTGTGTATAGTGTATATAGTGTATCTGTGTATAGTGTATCTGTGTATAGTGTATCTGTGTATCTGTATATAGTGTATAGTGTGTATCTGTGTATAGTGTATCTGTGTATAGTGTATCTGTGTATCTGTGTATAGTGTATCTGTGTATCTGTGTATAGTGTATCTGTGTATCTGTATATAGTGTATAGTGTGTATCTGTGTATAGTGTATCTGTGTATAGTGTATCTGTGTATAGTGTATCTGTGTATAGTGTATCTGTGTATAGTGTATCTGTGTATAGTGTATCTGTATATAGTGTATCTGTGTATCTGTGTATAGTGTATATAGTGTATCTGTGTATCTGTATATAGTGTATAGTGTATATAGTGTATCTGTGTATCTGTGTATAGTGTATCTGTGTATAGTGTATCTGTGTATAGTGTATCTGTGTATCTGTGTATAGTGTATCTGTGTATAGTGTATCTGTGTATAGTGTATCTGTGTATCTGTGTATAGTGTATCTGTGTATCTGTGTATAGTGTATCTGTGTATAGTGTATCTGTGTATCTGTGTATAGTGTATCTGTGTATAGTGTATCTGTGTATCTGTGTATAGTGTATCTGTGTATCTGTATATAGTGTATCTGTATATAGTGTATCTGTGTATCTGTGTATAGTGTATCTGTGTATAGTGTATCTGTGTATAGTGTATCTGTGTATAGTGTATAGTGTATCTGTGTATCTGTGTATAGTGTATCTGTGTATCTGTATATAGTGTATCTGTGTATAGTGTATCTGTGTATAGTGTATCTGTGTATCTGTATATAGTGTATCTGTATATAGTGTATCTGTGTATCTGTGTATCTGTGTATAGTGTATATAGTGTATCTGTGTATCTGTATATAGTGTATAGTGTATATAGTGTATCTGTGTATCTGTATATAGTGTATCTGTGTATAGTGTATCCAGGGTTGGGTTGTAACGGAATACATGTTAAAACACATCAGCCTGCGGTCGCTCTTTAGTCTTACTAATGATTATTTCTGAAGGACAGAAGGCGACACGCCCGTTCTAAGCCGTGTCCTCACTCCTCACATCCCAAGCTGCATCCTCAAAAAGTGTATCATGTTGTTACATCGTTTCAGATGTGATGTTTCAGTGTGCTCTTGATACGCCATTACAACAGTAACAACACGTTCAGTTTCCTTTTGCTTTGTGTGTCTCCTGTTCAGCAGAACATCCATCTGATGGAAAAAGAAAGTATCCAAAAGTAATCTGATTACGTTTTTTAAGACGCGTAACTGTACTGTATTCGGATTACTTTCAGAGCCATGTAATCGGTAATCAGTAACTGATTACATTTACAAAGCAACCCTCCCAACCCTGAGTGTATCTGTGTATCGTGTGTGTGTATATTTATATATGTGTATAACCCCTGCAGGACATCCGTCAGCAGCGTCTGCACCGTCAGCGGCGCGGCGGCGAGCTGCAGAAACTGCATCAGACTCTGAGCAGCCTGCAGCTGAAGAGCCGCCATCACTGTGAGCAGGTGGACTACTACAGGCATTACATCACTTCCTGTCTGGACCACCTGACCACCGACAGGTCAGCATCATCTTCTTCATCATCATCATCATCGTCGTTATTATCAAAGGACACACAGCTAATGCACTGAGCTCAGCAGTTTAATGGGAGTTCTGTTTAACCTTTAAATACCAAGTATGTGCCATATATACATATATATATGTATATATATATATATATATATATATATGTATATAAATATTTATATGTGTATATATATGGCACATACTTATGCCGTTAATAACTGATCAATATATACCTGCTGCTAAATCATCAGAACTGTTACAGGATGTGTATTTTGTAAATGGTTGTATTTGGTGATCTCTCACATGTTGTGTCTGCATGCTTCTTAGTTAACCTGAAGCTGTCGGTGGCTCTTTCTGCTGGAACAACGTACATGTCCCCTCTGTGGGACAAATAGCGAGCCACCGCTATGCTAGCAGCAGCTTTGCTAACGATGCTAAGAGCAGAATCAGGGTTATGCACCGGTAGGTTGACGGTCAGTGAATGGTTTGGTGACGAGTGGATATTTAATTATCGTTCTGAAATTGAAATAAGAGGCATTTTTCTTTATCATGGTCAAACTGGGATTTACTACTTTAAAAACGGGTTAGGGGTTTTATTTTGAGTTGGTCACATGTTGGTCACATGTTGGTCACATGTTGGTCATGTGTTGGTCACGTGTTCGTCACGTGTTGGTCACATGTTCGTCACGTGTTGGTCACCTGTTGGTCACCTGTTGGTCACCTGTTGGTCACGTGTTGGTCACATGTTGGTCATGTGTTGGTCATGTGTTGGTCACATGTTGGTCACATGTTGGTCACATGTTGGTCATGTGTTGGTCACATGTTGGTCACATGTTGGTCACATGTTGGTCATGTGTTGGTCACATGTTGGCCATGTGTTGGTTGTATGTTGGTCATGTGTTGGTCACGTGTTGGTCACGTGTTGGTCACGTGTTCGTCACGTGTTGGTCACGTGTTGGTCACGTGTTGGTCACGTGTTGGCCGTGTGTTGGTTGTATGTTGGTCACCTGTTGGTCACATGTTGTGTTGGTCATGTGTTGGTCACGTGTTGGTCATGTGTTGGTCACATGTTGGTCACATGTTGGTCACATGTTGGTCATGTGTTGGTCACATGTTGGTCACATGTTGGTCATGTGTTGGTCACATGTTGGCCATGTGTTGGTTGTATGTTGGTCATGTGTTGGTCACGTGTTCGTCACGTGTTGGTCACGTGTTGGTCATGTGTTGGTCACGTGTTCGTCACGTGTTGGTCACGTGTTGGTCATGTGTTGGTCACGTGTTGGCCGTGTGTTGGTTGTATGTTGGTCACCTGTTGGTCACCTGTTGGTCACATGTTGGTCATGTGTTGGTCACGTGTTCGTCACGTGTTGGTCACCTGTTGGTTGTATGTTGGTCACCTGTTGGTTGTATGTTGGTCACATGTTGGTCATGTGTTGGTCACGTGTTGGCCATGTGTTGGTTGTATGTTGGTCACCTGTTGGTCACCTGTTGGTCACCTGTTGGTCATGTGTTGGTCATGTGTTGGTCACATGTTGGTCATGTGTTGGTCATGTGTTGGTCACATGTTGGTCACATGTTGGTCACATGTTGGTCATGTGTTGGTCACATGTTGGTCACATGTTGGTCACATGTTGGTCATGTGTTGGTCACATGTTGGCCATGTGTTGGTTGTATGTTGGTCATGTGTTGGTCACGTGTTCGTCACGTGTTGGTCACGTGTTGGTCATGTGTTGGTCACGTGTTGGTCACGTGTTGGTCACGTGTTGGTCATGTGTTGGTCACGTGTTGGTCACGTGTTGGCCGTTGTTGGTGTATGTTGGTCACCTGTTGGTCACATGTTGGTCATGTGTTGGTCACGTGTTCGTCACGTGTTGGTCACCTGTTGGTTGTATGTTGGTCACCTGTTGGTTGTATGTTGGTCACCTGTTGGTCACATGTTGGTCATGTGTTGGTCACGTGTTGGCCATGTGTTGGTTGTATGTTGGTCACATGTTGGTCACCTGTTGGTCACATGTTGGTCATGTGTTGGTCACGTGTTCGTCACGTGTTGGTCACCTGTTGGTCACCTGTTGGTCACATGTTGGTCATGTGTTGGTCACGTGTTCGTCACGTGTTGGTCACCTGTTGGTTGTATGTTGGTCACCTGTTGGTCACATGTTGGTCATGTGTTGGTCACGTGTTGGTTGTATGTTGGTCACCTGTTGGTCACATGTTGGTTGTATGTTGGTCACGTGTTGGTCACGAGTTGGTCACGTGTTGGTCACGTGTTGGTTGTATGTTGGTCACGTGTTGGTCACGTGTTGGTTGTATGTTGGTCACATGTTGGTTGTATGTTGGTCACAAGTTGGTCACGTGTTGGTTGTATGTTGGTCACGTGTTGGTCATGTGTTGCAGTAAATCGACCAATAAGAAGGCAGCAGAGAAGAAGAAGAAGCTTCCTGCTCTGAGCTACAGCGCCGCCCGGCTGCAGGAAAAGGGAGTTCTGCTGGAGATCCAGGACCTGCCGCCAACACAGTGAGAACTACCGTACATATTAATAACTGTTGCTACCGTACGTATTAATAACTGTTGCTACCGTACATATTAATAACTGTTGCTGCCGTACGTATTAATAACTGTTGCTGCCGTACATATTAATAACTGTTGTTACCGTACATATTAATAACTGTTGCTACCGTACATATTAATAACTGTTGCTGCCGTACGTATTAATAACTGTTGCTACCGTTCGTATTAATAACTGTTGCTACCGTACATATTAATAACTGTTGCTGCCGTACGTATTAATAACTGTTGCTGCCGTACATATTAATAACTGTTGCTACCGTACATATTAATAACTGTTGCTACCGTACATATTAATAACTGTTGCTACCGTACATATTAATAACTGTTGCTACCGTACATATTAGTAACTGTTGCTGCCGTACGTATTAATAACTGTTGCTACCGTACATATTAATAACTGTTGCTGCCGTACGTATTAATAACTGTTGCTGCCGTACGTATTAATAACTGTTGCTACCGTACATATTAATAACTGTTGCTACCGTACATATTAATAACTGTTGCTACCGTACGTATTAATAACTGTTGCTACCGTACGTATGAATAACTGTTGCTACCGTACATATTAATAACTGTTGCTACCGTACTATTAATAACTGTTGCTGCCGTACGTATTAATGTCTGTTGCTACCGTACGTATTAATAACTGTTGCTACCGTACGTATTAATAACTGTTGCTACCGTACGTATTAATAACTGTTGCCGTACGTATTAATAACTGTTGCCGTACGTATTAATAACTGTTGCTGCCGTACATATTAATAACTGTTGCTACCGTACATATTAATAACTGTTGCTACCGTACGTATTAATAACTGTTGCTACCGTACTATTAATAACTGTTGCTACCGTACATATTAGTAACTGTTGCTGCCGTACGTATTAATAACTGTTGCTACCGTACATATTAATAACTGTTGCTGCCGTACGTATTAATAACTGTTGCTGCCGTACATATTAATAACTGTTGCTACCGTACGTATTAATAACTGTTGCTACCGTACGTATGAATAACTGTTGCTACCGTACATATTAATAACTGTTGCTACCGTACATATTAATAACTGTTGCTGCCGTACGTATTAATAACTGTTGCTACCGTACGTATTAATAACTGTTGCTACCGTACGTATGAATAACTGTTGCTACCGTACGTATTAATAACTGTTGCCGTACGTATTAATAACTGTTGCTACCGTACGTATTAATAACTGTTGCTACCGTACGTATGAATAACTGTTGCTACCGTACGTATTAATAACTGTTGCTACCGTACGTATTAATGTCTGTTGCTACCGTACGTATTAATAACTGTTGCTACCGTACGTATTAATAACTGTTGCTACCGTACATATTAATAACTGTTGCTACCGTACGTATTAATAACTGTTGCTGCCGTACGTATTAATAACTGTTGCTACCGTACATATTAATAACTGTTGCTGCCGTACGTATTAATAACTGTTGCTACCGTACGTATTAATAACTGTTGCTACCGTACATATTAATAACTGTTGCTACCGTACGTATTAATAACTGTTGCTGCCGTACATATTAATAACTGTTGCTGCCGTACGTATTAATAACTGTTGCTGCCGTACATATTAATAACTGTTGCTGCCGTACGTATTAATAACTGTTGCTACCGTACGTATTAATAACTGTTGCTGCCGTACGTATTAATAACTGTTGCTACCGTACGTATTAATAACTGTTGCTACCGTACATATTAATAACTGTTGCTACCGTACGTATGAATAACTGTTGCTACCGTACATATTAATAACTGTTGCTACCGTACATATTAATAACTGTTGCTGCCGTACGTATTAATCTGTTGCTACCGTACGTATTAATAACTGTTGCTACCGTACGTATTAATAACTGTTGCTACCGTACGTATTAATAACTGTTGCTACCGTACGTATTAATAACTGTTGCTACCGTACGTATTAATAACTGTTGCTACCGTACGTATTAATAACTGTTGCTACCGTACGTATTAATAACTGTTGCTACCGTACGTATTAATCTGTTGCTACCGTACGTATTAATAACTGTTGCTACCGTACGTATTAATAACTGTTGCTACCGTACATATTAATAACTGTTGCTGCCGTACGTATTAATAACTGTTGCTACCGTACGTATTAATAACTGTTGCTGCCGTACTATTAATAACTGTTGCTACCGTACGTATTAATAACTGTTGCTGCCGTACGTATTAATAACTGTTGCTACCGTACGTATTAATAACTGTTGCTACCGTACATATTAATAACTGTTGCTACCGTACGTATTAATAACTGTTGCTACCGTACATATTAATAACTGTTGCTGCCGTACGTATTAATAACTGTTGTGCCGTACGTATTAATAACTGTTGCTACCGTACATATTAATAACTGTTGCTGCCGTACGTATTAATAACTGTTGCTACCGTACGTATTAATAACTGTTGCTACCGTACATATTAATAACTGTTGCTACCGTACGTATTAATAACTGTTGCTACCGTACGTATTAATAACTGTTGCTACCGTACATATTAATAACTGTTGCTGCCGTACATATTAATAACTGTTGCTGCCGTACGTATTAATAACTGTTGCTACCGTACGTATTAATAACTGTTGCTGCCGTACGTATTAATAACTGTTGCTGCCGTACGTATTAATAACTGTTGCTGCCGTACATATTAATAACTGTTGCTACCGTACGTATTAATAACTGTTGCTGCCGTACGTATTAATAACTGTTGCTACCGTACGTATTAATAACTGTTGCTACCGTACGTATTAATAACTGTTGCTACCGTACGTATTAATAACTGTTGCTACCGTACGTATTAATAACTGTTGCTACCGTACATATTAATAACTCGTGTCTTTACCGTAACTCGTGTCTTTACCGTAACTCGTGTCTTTACCGTAACTCGTGTCTTTACCGTAACTCGTGTCTCTACCGTAACTTGTGTCTCTACCGTAACTCGTGTCTTTACCGTACCTCGTGTCTCTACCGTAACTCGTGTCCGGTCTGTTCCAGGTTCAGGAACGTGGTGTTCGACATCGTGCCCGGCCCGGAGAGAGGGAGCTTCACCGTCAAAGCTCGGTTCCTGGGAGTGGAGATGGAGGAGTTCCTGCTGCAGTACCAGGTACAACCAGGCCAGATACTGAGCTGAACCAGGCCAGATCCTGAACTGAACCAAACCAGATCCTGAGCTGAACCAGGCCAGATACTGAGCTGAACCAGGCCATCTGAGCCAGATCCTGAACCAGATCCTGAACCAGATCCTGAACCAGATCCTGAGCTGAACCAGGCCAGATACTGAGCTGAACCAGGCCAGATCCTGAGCCAGATACTGAGCTGAACCAGGCCAGATACTGAGCCAGATACTGAGCTGAACCAGGCCAGATACTGAACCAGATACTGAGCTGAACCAGGCCAGATACTGAGCCAGATAATGAGCTGAACCAGGCCAGATACTGAACCAGATACTGAGCTGAAACAGGCCAGATACTGAACCAGATACTGAGCTAAATACTGAGCTGAACCAGGCCAGATACTGAGCTGAACCGGGCCAGATACTGAGCTAAATACTGAGCCAGATCCTGAGCTAAACCAGGCCAGATACTGAACCAGATACTGAGCTGAACCAGGCCAGATACTGAACCAGATACTGAGCCAGATTCTGAGCTGAACCAGGCCAGATACTTTGCGAAATACTGAGCTGAACCAGGCCAGATACTGAGCTGAACCAGGCCAGATACTGAGTCAGATCCTGAGCTGAACCAGGCCAGATACTGAGCTGACCCAGGCCAGATACTGAGCTAAATACTGAACTGAACTAGGCCAGATACTGAGCTAAATACTGAGCTGAACCAGGCCAGATACTGAGCTAAATACTGAGCCAGATTCTGAGCTAAACCAGGCCAGATACTGAACCAGATATTGAGCTGAACCAGGCCAGATACTGAACCAGATACTGAGCCAGATACTAAGCTGAACCAGGCCAGATACTGAGCTAAATACTGAGCCAGATCCTGAGCTGAACCAGGCCAGATACTGAACCAGATACTGAGCTGAACCAGGCCAGATACTGAGCTAAACCAGGCCAGATACTGAACCAGATCCTGAGCTAAATACTGAGCCAGATCCTGAGCTGAACCAGGCCAGATACTGAGCTGAACTAGGCCAGATCCTGAGCCAGATCCTGAGCTGAACCAGGACAGATCCTGAGCTGAACCAGGCCAGATACTGAACCAGATCCTGAGCTGAACCAGGCCAGATACTGAGCTAAATACTGAGCAGAGCACAATAAATGTAATGTTATTAAAACCTGTGTTTGTTTAGGACCTGCTGCAGCTGCAGTATGAAGGCGTGGCGGTGATGAAGATGTTCGACAAAGCGAAGATCAACGTCAACCTGCTCATCTTCCTCCTCAACAAAAAGTTCTTCAAGAAATGAACCGAGTGAAGCTCCCACCTCTCACTCCTATCTCTGATGATATACAGCAGAGTGAAGCTCTCACCTTTCACTCCTATCTCTGATGATATACAGCAGAGTGAAGCTCTCACCTTTCACTCCTATCTCTGATGATATACAGCAGAGTGAAGCTCTCACCTTTCACTCCTATCTCTGATGATATACAGCAGAGTGAAGCTCTCACCTCTCACTCCTATCTCTGATGATATACAGCAGAGTGAAGCTCTCACCTCTCACTCCTATCTCTGATGATATACAGCAGAGTGAAGCTCTCACCTCTCACTCCTATCTCTGATGATATACAGCAGAGTGAAGCTCCCACCTCTCACTCCTATCTCTGATGATATACAGCAGAGTGAAGCTCTCACCTCTCACTCCTATCTCTGATGATATACAGCAGAGTGAAGCTCTCACCTCTCACTCCTATCTCTGATGATATACAGCAGAGTGAAGCTCTCACCTCTCACTCCTATCTCTGATGATATACAGCAGAGTGAAGCTCTCACTCCTATCTCTGATGATATACAGCAGAGTGAAGCTCTCACCTCTCACTCCTATCTCTGATGATATACAGCAGAGTGAAGCTCCACCTCTCACTCCTATCTCTGATGATATACAGCAGAGTGAAGCTCTCACCTTCACTCCTATCTCTGATGATATACAGCAGAGTGAAGCTCTCACCTCTCACTCCTATCTCTGATGATATACAGCAGAGTGAAGCTCTCACCTTTCACTCCTATCTCTGATGATATACAGCAGAGTGAAGCTCTCACCTCTCACTCCTATCTCTGATGATATACAGCAGAGTGAAGCTCTCACCTCTCACTCCTATCTCTGATGATATACAGCAGAGTGAAGCTCTCACTCCTATCTCTGATGATATACAGCAGAGTGAAGCTCCACCTCTCACTCCTATCTCTGATGATATACAGCAGAGTGAAGCTCTCACCTCTCACTCCTATCTCTGATGATATACAGCAGAGTGAAGCTCTCACCTCTCACTCCTATCTCTGATGATATACAGCAGAGTGAAGCTCTCACCTCTCACTCCTATCTCTGATGATATACAGCAGAGTGAAGCTCTCACCTTTCACTCCTATCTCTGATGATATACAGCAGAGTGAAGCTCTCACCTCTCACTCCTATCTCTGATGATATACAGCAGAGTGAAGCTCTCACCTCTCACTCCTATCTCTGATGATATACAGCAGAGTGAAGCTCTCACCTCTCACTCCTATCTCTGATGATATACAGCAGAGTGAAGCTCTCACCTCTCACTCCTATCTCTGATGATATACAGCAGAGTGAAGCTCTCACCTTTCACTCCTATCTCTGATGATATACAGCAGAGTGAAGCTCTCACCTCTCACTCCTATCTCTGATGATATACAGCAGAGTGAAGCTCTCACCTCTCACTCCTATCTCTGATGATATACAGCAGAGTGAAGCTCTCACCTCTCACTCCTATCTCTGATGATATACAGCAGAGTGAAGCTCTCACCTCTCACTCCTATCTCTGATGATATACAGCAGAGTGAAGCTCTCACCTCTCACTCCTATCTCTGATGATATACAGCAGAGTGAAGCTCTCACCTCTCACTCCTATCTCTGATGATATACAGCAGAGTGAAGCTCTCACCTCTCACTCCTATCTCTGATGATATACAGCAGAGTGAAGCTCTCACCTCTCACTCCTATCTCTGATGATATACAGCAGAGTGAAGCTCTCACCTCTCACTCCTATCTCTGATGATATACAGCAGAGTGAAGCTCTCACTCCTATCTCTGATGATATACAGCAGAGTGAAGCTCTCACCTCTCACTCCTATCTCTGATGATATACAGCAGAGTGAAGCTCTCACCTCTCACTCCTATCTCTGATGATATACAGCAGAGTGAAGCTCTCACCTCTCACTCCTATCTCTGATGATATACAGCAGAGTGAAGCTCTCACCTTTCACTCCTATCTCTGATGATATACAGCAGAGTGAAGCTCTCACCTCTCACTCCTATCTCTGATGATATACAGCAGAGTGAAGCTCTCACCTCTCACTCCTATCTCTGATGATATACAGCAGAGTGAAGCTCTCACTCCTATCTCTGATGATATACAGCAGAGTGAAGCTCTCACCTCTCACTCCTATCTCTGATGATATACAGCAGAGTGAAGCTCTCACCTCTCACTCCTATCTCTGATGATATACAGCAGAGTGAAGCTCTCACCTCTCACTCCTATCTCTGATGATATACAGCAGAGTGAAGCTCTCACTCCTATCTCTGATGATATACAGCAGAGTGAAGCTCTCACCTCTCACTCCTATCTCTGATGATATACAGCAGAGTGAAGCTCTCACCTCACTCCTATCTCTGATGATATACAGCAGAGTGAAGCTCTCACCTCTCACTCCTATCTCTGATGATATACAGCAGAGTGAAGCTCTCACCTCTCACTCCTATCTCTGATGATATACAGCAGAGTGAAGCTCTCACCTCTCACTCCTATCTCTGATGATATACAGCAGAGTGAAGCTCCACCTCTCACTCCTATCTCTGATGATATACAGCAGAGTGAAGCTCTCACCTCTCACTCCTATCTCTGATGATATACAGCAGAGTGAAGCTCTCACCTCTCACTCCTATCTCTGATGATATACAGCAGAGTGAAGCTCTCACCTTTCACTCCTATCTCTGATGATATACAGCAGAGTGAAGCTCTCACCTTCACTCCTATCTCTGATGATATACAGCAGAGTGAAGCTCTCACCTCTCACTCCTATCTCTGATGATATACAGCAGAGTGAAGCTCTCACCTCTCACTCCTATCTCTGATGATATACAGCAGAGTGAAGCTCTCACCTCTCACTCCTATCTCTGATGATATACAGCAGAGTGAAGCTCACTCTCACTCCTATCTCTGATGATATACAGCAGAGTGAAGCTCTCACCTTTCACTCCTATCTCTGATGATATACAGCAGAGTGAAGCTCTCACCTCTCACTCCTATCTCTGATGATATACAGCAGAGTGAAGCTCTCACCTTCACTCCTATCTCTGATGATATACAGCAGAGTGAAGCTCTCACTCCTATCTCTGATGATATACAGCAGAGTGAAGCTCTCACCTCTCACTCCTATCTCTGATGATATACAGCAGAGTGAAGCTCTCACTCCTATCTCTGATGATATACAGCAGAGTGAAGCTCTCACCTTTCACTCCTATCTCTGATGATATACAGCAGAGTGAAGCTCTCACCTCTCACTCCTATCTCTGATGATATACAGCAGAGTGAAGCTCTCACTCCTATCTCTGATGATATACAGCAGAGTGAAGCTCTCACTCCTATCTCTGATGATATACAGCAGAGTGAAGCTCTCACCTCTCACTCCTATCTCTGATGATATACAGCAGAGTGAAGCTCTCACCTCTCACTCCTATCTCTGATGATATACAGCAGAGTGAAGCTCTCACCTCTCACTCCTATCTCTGATGATATACAGCAGAGTGAAGCTCACCCTCACTCCTATCTCTGATGATATACAGCAGAGTGAAGCTCTCACCTCTCACTCCTATCTCTGATGATATACAGCAGAGTGAAGCTCTCACCTCTCACTCCTATCTCTGATGATATACAGCAGAGTGAAGCTCTCACCTCTCACTCCTATCTCTGATGATATACAGCAGAGTGAAGCTCTCACCTCTCACTCCTATCTCTGATGATATACAGCAGAGTGAAGCTCTCACCTCTCACTCCTATCTCTGATGATATACAGCAGAGTGAAGCTCTCACCTCTCACTCCTATCTCTGATGATATACAGCAGAGTGAAGCTCTCACCTCTCACTCCTATCTCTGATGATATACAGCAGAGTGAAGCTCTCACCTCTCACTCCTATCTCTGATGATATACAGCAGAGTGAAGCTCTCACCTCTCACTCCTATCTCTGATGATATACAGCAGAGTGAAGCTCTCACCTCTCACTCCTATCTCTGATGATATACAGCAGAGTGAAGCTCTCACCTCTCACTCCTATCTCTGATGATATACAGCAGAGTGAAGCTCTCACCTCTCACTCCTATCTCTGATGATATACAGCAGAGTGAAGCTCCACCTCTCACTCCTATCTCTGATGATATACAGCAGAGTGAAGCTCTCACCTCTCACTCCTATCTCTGATGATATACAGCAGAGTGAAGCTCTCACCTCTCACTCCTATCTCTGATGATATACAGCAGAGTGAAGCTCTCACCTCTCACTCCTATCTCTGATCATATACAGAAGCATCTCTGTTTGTGTATCATTACTTATCAATCATGAACTTTATTGACACTTTTGTTGTTGTTGTTGTTGTTGTTGTTGTTGTTGTTGTTGTTACATTATCTCCAAAGCTGAGTTACATGTGAATGTGTTATTGCACGTTACCAAGGGAACCGCATAGATGAATGATCATGATACAGATGACTCCCCTTCTACACCTGCGTTGTCCCTGACTACAGAGCGAGACGTCCTGCTGCTCCTGTCTCTGTTCACATGACGCCAATAACTACATATTGTTGTCACTTCCTGTTTGTTTTCAGCTCATTAAATATCTGAACATCCTTACCTGTTGTTTCTCATTCATTGAACCTGGTATTAGACAGGAAGTCATTCACCTGCGAACACCTGGAGCTTTCATGAATCATGTTTTATTCCACATTTTCAGAACGGAGTAAAAGAAGAAAAATATATCACAGATTCATCAGACGTTTCTATCTGCTAACAGGCTTA
Organism: Champsocephalus esox; assembly: GCA_036324585.1. Lineage (NCBI taxonomy): Eukaryota > Metazoa > Chordata > Actinopteri > Perciformes > Channichthyidae > Champsocephalus > Champsocephalus esox. The sequence continues at coordinate 274,016 of JAULUE010000070.1, read as the reverse complement.
CAAAAATACTCATTTGTTTTAAACTTCAAGTATCTGCGTACAACAAGCTCCACCACCAGTCCATCTGGTTTCATCCAGTTCAACTGTAATCGTGTAGAATGCAGTCTGAACCCGTTTAATCTGGTTTGATCCTGTTTGAACCAGTTGGATCAGGTTCAATCCAGTTAAACCATGCTATTCCAATTTGCTCCATTTATAGCGGGTTTGATTCAAAGAGAACCAGTTTAGTCCTGTTCAAACCAGTTCAAACCAAGATATACCATGCTATTCCAATTTGCTCCATTTATAGCGGGTTTGATTCAAAGGGAACCAGTTTAGTCCTGTTCAAACCAGTTCAAACCAAGATATACCATGCTATTCCAATTTGCTCCATTTATAGCGGGTTTGATTCAAAGAGAACCAGTTTAGTCCTGTTCAAACCAGTTCAAACCAAGATATACCATGCTATTCCAATTTGCTCCATTTATAGCGGGTTTGATTCAAAGAGAACCAGTTTAGTCCTGTTCAAACCAGTTCAAACCAAGATATACCATGCTATTCCAATTTACTCCATTTATAGCGGGTTTGATTCAAAGGGAACCAGTTTAGTCCTGTTCAAACCAGTTCAAACCAAGATATACCATGCTATTCCAATTTGCTCCATTTATAGCGGGTTTGATTCAAAGAGAACCAGTTTAGTCCTGTTCAAACCAGTTCAAACCAAGATATACCATGCTATTCCAATTTGCTCCATTTATAGCGGGTTTGATTCAAAGAGAACCAGTTTAGTCCTGTTCAAACCAGTTCAAACCAAGATATACCATGCTATTCCAATTTGCTCCATTTATAGCGGGTTTGATTCAAAGAGAACCAGTTTAGTCCTGTTCAAACCAGTTCAAACCAAGATATACCATGCTATTCCAATTTACTCCATTTATAGCGGGTTTGATTCAAAGAGAACCAGTTTAGTCCTGTTCAAACCAGTTCAAACCAAGATATACCATGCTATTCCAATTTACTCCATTTATAGCGGGTTTGATTCAAAGGGAACCAGTTTAGTCCTGTTCAAACCAGTTCAAACCAAGATATACCATGCTATTCCAATTTGCTCCATTTATAGCGGGTTTGATTCAAAGGGAACCAGTTTAGTCCTGTTCAAACCAGTTCAAACCAAGATATACCATGCTATTCCAATTTGCTCCATTTATAGCGGGTTTGATTCAAAGAGAACCAGTTTAGTCCTGTTCAAACCAGTTCAAACCAAGATATACCATTGTATTCTCATTTAATCCAGCGAAACTGGTTTAACTCAGTTTGGATAAACTGAATCCAGTGTAAACAGTCCTTCACATCTTAATGGCACACACGTTTTCTCCTCTGTTCAAAGTGTCAACAGGAAGCTTCTTAAAAACATTTCAGTCGCAGTCAAACTTTAGAAACAATCAAAGATTCAGAGACGCTCGTTTCAGATCAACTTTACAAAAACAGAGTTTAACGTGTTTTCCTCTCTGCATGGAGAGAACCCTAACCCTGTCCCATTTACGGCTATCCTGGCTATCTGTATCTGTATCTGTAGCTATCTGTATCTGTATCTGTAGCTATCTGTATCTGTAGCTATCTGTAGCTATCTGTATCTGTAGCTATCTGTATCTGTATCTGTAGCTATCTGTATCTGTAGCTATCTGTAGCTATCTGTATCTGTAGCTATCTGTATCTGTATCTGTATCTGTATCTGTAGCTATCTGTAGTATCTGTAGCTATCTGTATCTGTAGCTATCTGTATCTGTATCTGTATCTGTATCTGTAGCTATCTGTAGCTATCTGTATCTGTAGCTATCTGTAGCTATCTGTATCTGTATCTGTAGCTATCTGTAGTTATCTGTAGCTATCTGTATCTGTAGTTATCTGTATCTGTAGTTATCTGTAGTTATCTGTATCTGTAGCTATCTGTAGTTATCTGTATCTGTAGTTATCTGTAGCTATCTGTATCTGTATCTGTAGCTATCTGTAGTTATCTGTAGCTATCTGTATCTGTAGTTATCTGTATCTGTAGTTATCTGTAGCTATCTGTATCTGTAGCTATCTGTATCTGTAGCTATCTGTATCTGTAGTTATCTGTAGCTATCTGTATCTGTATCTGTATCTATCTCTAGTTATCTGTATCTGTATCTGTATCTGTAGCTATCTGTAGTTATCTGTAGCTATCTGTATCTGTAGCTATCTGTATCTGTAGCTATCTGTAGCTATCTGTATCTGTAGCTATCTGTAGCTATCTGTATCTGTAGCTATCTGTAGCTATCTGTATCTGTAGCTATCTGTATCTGTAGCTATCTGTAGCTATCTGTATCTGTAGCTATCTGTAGCTATCTGTATCTGTAGCTATCTGTAGCTATCTGTATCTGTAGCTATCTGTAGATATCTGTATCTGTAGGTATCTGTAGCTATCTGTGGCTATCTGTATCTGTAGCTATCTGTATCTGTAGCTTTCTGGGGCTATCTGTAGCTATCTGTAGTTATCTGTCACATCTGTAGCTATCTGTATTGTAGCTATCTGTATCTGTAGCTATCTGTATCTGTAGTTATCTGTAGCTATCTGTAGCTATCTGTATCTGTAGCTATCTGTATCTGTAGTTATCTGTAGCTATCTGTATCTGTAGTTATCTGTAGCTATCTGTATCTGTAGTTATCTGTATCTGTAGCTATCTGTATCTGTAGCTATCTGTAGTTATCTGTAGCTATCTGTATCTGTAGCTATCTGTATCTGTATCTGTAGCTATCTGTAGTTATCTGTAGCTATCTGTATCTGTATCTGTAGCTATCTGTAGTTATCTGTAGCTATCTGTATCTGTAGCTATCTGTATCTGTAGCTATCTGTAGCTATATGTATCTGTAGCTATCTGTATCTATCTGTATCTGTAGCTATCTGTAGCTATCTGTAGCTATCTGTATCTGTAGCTATCTGTATATATCTGTATCTGTAGCTATCTGTGGCTATCTGTATCTGTAGCTATCTGTCAACATCTGTAGCTTTCTGGGGCTATCTGTAGTTATCTGTCAACATCTGTAGCTATCTGTATCTGTAGCTATCTGTATCTGTAGCTATCTGTATCTGTAGCTATCTGTATCTGTAGTTATCTGTAGCTATCTGTATCTGTAGCTATCTGTATCTGTAGTTATCTGTAGCTATCTGTATCTGTAGTATCTGTAGCTATCTGTAGCTATCTGTAGCTATCTGTATCTGTAGTTATCTGTATCTGTAGCTATCTGTATCTGTAGCTATCTGTAGTTATCTGTATCTGTATCTGTAGCTATCTGTATCTGTAGCTATCTGTATCTGTAGTTATCTGTATCTGTAGCTATCTGTAGCTATCTGTAGTTATCTGTATCTGTAGCTATCTGTGGCTATCTGTAGTTATCTGTATCTGTAGTTATCTGTAGCTATCTGTAGCTATCTGTAGCTATCTGTAGTTATCTGTAACATCTGTAGCTATCTGTAGCTATCTGTAGTTATCTGTAGCTATCTGTAGCTATCTGTAGTTATCTGTATCTGTAGCTATCTGTAGCTATCTGTAGTTATCTGTCAACATCTGTAGCTATCTGTGGCTATCTGTAGTTATCTGTCACATCTGTAGCTATCTGTGGCTATCTGTATCTGTGGCTATCTGTAGCTATCTGTAGTTATCTGTAGCTATCTGTATCTGTAGCTATCTGTAGCTATCTGTAGCTATCTGTAGTTATCTGTATCTGTAGCTATCTGTGGCTATCTGTAGTTATCTGTATCTGTAGTTATCTGTAGCTATCTGTAGCTATCTGTAGCTATCTGTATCTGTAGCTATCTGTAGTTATCTGTATCTGTAGCTATCTGTGGCTATCTGTATCTGTAGTTATCTGTAGCTATCTGTAGCTATCTGTATCTGTAGCTATCTGTAGCTATCTGTATCTGTAGCTATCTGTAGCTATCTGTAGCTATCTGTAGCTATCTGTATCTGTAGCTATCTGTAGCTATCTGTAGCTATCTGTAGTTATCTGTCACATCTGTAGCTATCTGTAGCTATCTGTAGTTATCTGTAGCTATCTGTAGTTATCTGTATCTGTAGCTATCTGTAGTTATCTGTATCTGTAGCTATCTGTAGCTATCTGTAGTTATCTGTACATCTGTAGCTATCTGTAGCTATCTGTATCTGTAGCTATCTGTAGTTATCTGTAGTTATCTGTATCTGTAGCTATCTGTAGTTATCTGTATCTGTAGCTATCTGTAGTTATCTGTAGTTATCTGTATCTGTAGCTATCTGTAGTTATCTGTATCTGTAGCTATCTGTAGCTATCTGTAGTTATCTGTATCTGTAGCTATCTGTAGTTATCTGTATCTGTAGCTATCTGTAGTTATCTGTATCTGTAGCTATCTGTAGCTATCTGTAGTTATCTGTATCTGTAGCTATCTGTAGTTATCTGTATCTGTAGCTTATCTGTAGTTATCTGTATCTGTAGCTATCTGTAGTTATCTGTAGTTATCTGTATCTGTAGCTATCTGTAGTTATCTGTAGTTATCTGTATCTGTAGCTATCTGTAGTTATCTGTATCTGTAGCTATCTGTAGCTATCTGTAGTTATCTGTATCTGTGGCTATCTGTAGTTATCTGTAGTTATCTGTATCTGTAGCTATCTGTAGTTATCTGTAGTTATCTGTATCTGTAGCTATCTGTAGTTATCTGTATCTGTGGCTATCTGTAGTTATCTGTAGTTATCTGTATCTGTAGCTATCTGTAGTTATCTGTATCTGTAGCTATCTGTAGTTATCTGTAGTTATCTGTATCTGTAGCTATCTGTAGTTATCTGTATCTGTAGCTATCTGTAGCTATCTGTAGTTATCTGTATCTGTAGCTATCTGTAGTTATCTGTATCTGTAGCTATCTGTAGTTATCTGTATCTGTAGCTATCTGTAGCTATCTGTAGTTATCTGTATCTGTAGCTATCTGTAGTTATCTGTATCTGTAGCTATCTGTAGTTATCTGTATCTGTAGCTATCTGTAGTTATCTGTAGTTATCTGTATCTGTAGCTATCTGTAGTTATCTGTAGTTATCTGTATCTGTAGCTATCTGTAGTTATCTGTATCTGTAGCTATCTGTAGCTATCTGTAGTTATCTGTATCTGTGGCTATCTGTAGTTATCTGTAGTTATCTGTATCTGTAGCTATCTGTAGTTATCTGTAGTTATCTGTATCTGTAGCTATCTGTAGTTATCTGTATCTGTAGCTATCTGTAGTTATCTGTAGTTATCTGTATCTGTAGCTATCTGTAGTTATCTGTATCTGTAGCTATCTGTAGTTATCTGTAGTTATCTGTATCTGTAGCTATCTGTAGTTATCTGTATCTGTAGCTATCTGTAGCTATCTGTAGTTATCTGTATCTGTAGCTATCTGTAGTTATCTGTATCTGTAGCTATCTGTAGTTATCTGTATCTGTAGCTATCTGTAGCTATCTGTAGTTATCTGTATCTGTAGCTATCTGTAGTTATCTGTATCTGTAGCTATCTGTAGTTATCTGTATCTGTAGCTATCTGTAGTTATCTGTATCTGTGCTATCTGTAGTTATCTGTAGTTATCTGTATCTGTAGCTATCTGTAGTTATCTGTATCTGTAGCTATCTGTAGTTATCTGTATCTGTAGCTATCTGTAGTTATCTGTATCTGTAGCTATCTGTAGCTATCTGTAGTTATCTGTCTACATCTGTAGCTATCTGTATCTGTGGCTATCTGTAGTTATCTGTCAACATCTGTAGCTTTCTGGGGCTATCGGTAGTTAGCTTATTCGATACTTCTTTAAATATCATCCTTCATTCAGGTCCCTTTAACCTGTTAGCATGTTAGCAGCTAGCACTCAGGTTCTGTGGAGAGCAGGCCTTACAGGGACCGCAAACCTGAGCCAGCTCGCAGGTCTCGGTCTGGGGCCCTGTCGTTGAGGTTCATGCTGTGTCTGACCAGGTTCTGGATCTGATCCGGGTTCTGGATCTGATCCGGAACCAGCCAGGGCTGCCGACCTTTGAGTTCAGCTCGGAGTGAGATTCATGTGTGCAGTGTTACAAATGATCGAACTGACGAACTCGGGTTTCCCGTGAACGTACCGGGCGCTGCAGCGGAACGCGCACGCAGACAGGGTACCCGCGACTCCTACACTATCGAAGGCTCGATAATCAGCTCCCGGCATATCGGTGTCAGCAGAGGTCCGGTGCTGCTTTACGAGGTGGGCGCATCACCTGGAGCGCTGATGGATCTCTCAACACCCAGACCAAACCACTTTATGGATATTTTACAAATCATTCACCTTTTAAACTGTTCTTGTTTTACTGTCGTATCGTTTCTCATGTATTCTCATAAACGGTACCAACGCGTTTGAGAGCCACTGAGATAACTAAAGTGACCTGACGAGCTGTAGTTCTCTCTCAGTCCGACAGAGAGCATGCGTTAGCGCAGCTAGCTGACCAGATGCTAACAACAGACTGTATGATAGTTATTTAAGATGATGCCGTATGATTTCCTCCCAGACCCCGTGCTGTAGCCACACACACTGACTGGCGGTGTGTGTGGCGAGTTTAGTACGCCGTGCGATGGGAGCTGCACTTTGCACACGGCCCCTGAGTGACGTGTCCGGCTCGGAGGACGGCGCCTATTGGCTTTTTTTGATCAAAATGTGATTGAAGTTCGTTGTCAACGTTACCACGGCACTTAGGAGACGTACTTTGTGTCTGAACAACGTTCCCGAGTTTTTGATCCGTGAAATCAGAATCTCCCGATATCGTTCCAACTTTATTTTAATATTTTTTTATATCCATTTATTTTGGACGGAAACTTAGCGCGAGGAAAGACGTGTGGCGCGAGTGTGTGAGATGTGGGTTCATTGCGTGAGGGTTGGCAGCCCTGGCTCAACTAGCACTTTGCTGGTCTCACTGAGATGAGGTCTCTGCAGGGACAGGAAGTAGGACTCCAGGGTGGTGGTCCTGGCTCTATTGCAGGTCTTTACAGTATTTACAGTCAGCAGGTTTTGGTTCAAACTGTCCACACAACGTCTTTGGAGTTTCATAAACAAGAAAACCAGGTTTCAAGTAACCCGGATCAGATCCAGAACCCGGGTCAGATCCAGAACCCGGATCAGATCCAGAACCTGGTCAGATCCAGAACCTGGTCAGATCCAGAACCCGGATCAGATCCAGAACCCGGATCAGATCCAGAACCTGGTCAGATCCAGAACCCGGATCAGATCCAGAACCTGGTCAGATCCAGAACCCGGATCAGATCCAGAACCCGGATCAGATCCAGAACCTGGTCAGATCCAGAACCCGGATCAGATCCAGAACCTGGTCAGATCCAGAACCTGGTCAGATCCAGAACCCGGATCAGATCCAGAACCTGGTCAGATCCAGAACCCGGATCAGATCCAGAACCCGGATCAGATCCAGAACCTGGTCAGTAAATAAAAACTCACAGGAACACAGCGATTATATGTGTGTAGTTACAGGAAGTACATCGCAGCAGGTCCACACGAGACCACATCCTGCAGGACAGGGATTATAAACATGACATCAGAGTCCACCTTCATCAGTCCTGCTTCAGGTTCCTCCGCTGACAGAAGCAGACCTCAGTGCAAAGTGTGCATCAGTAAACATGGACCAGGTTTCAGTCCGCAAGGGATTGAAGTTGTGAAGTGAGTCAAAACACGAGAGGAGAGGCTCCTCAGAGACCTACAGGTCTTTGGTCTGGACTGAAAGGGTCTGGTGGTCTTTAGTCTGGACTGAAAGGGTCCGATGGTCTTTGGTCTGGACTGAAAGGGTCTGGTGGTCTTTAGTCTGGACTGAAAGTGTCCGGTGGTCTTTGGTCTGGACTGAAAGGGTCTGGTGGTCTTTGGTCTGGACTGAAAGGGTCTGGTGGTCTTTGGTCTGGACTGAAAGGGTCTGGTGGTCTTTAGTCTGGACTGAAAGGGTCTGGTGGTCTTTAGTCTGGACTGAAAGGGTCTGGTGGTCTTTGGTCTGGACTGAAAGGGTCTGGTGGTCTTTAGTCTGGACTGAAAGGGTCTGGTGGTCTTTAGTCTGGACTGAAAGTGTCTGGTGGTCTTTAGTCTGGACTGAAAGGGTCTGGTGGTCTTTAGTCTGGACTGAAAGGGTCTGGTGGTCTTTAGTCTGGACTGAAAGTGTCTGGTGGTCTTTAGTCTGGACTGAAAGGGTCTGGTGGTCTTTAGTCTGGACTGAAAGGGTCTGGTGGTCTTTAGTCTGGACTGAAAGGGTCTGGTGGTCTTTAGTCTGGACTGAAAGTGTCCGGTTGTCTTTAGTCCTGACTGAGGCCTCAGAGGGGGTCCTGGTGGGTGTGGCCCCCTCCCCCCTTCTCGGTTCAGATGGTGATGATATGATGAAGCAGGTTTACAGTAAACCCCCCCTTACAGTCTACTTAATGCTTTGCCCCTCCTCAGTCCCCGCTGGACTCAAGGACCCTCTCCGCCAGGACCTCCTGGAAGGTGGAGAGCTGCTTCATCTGCTCGGTCTGCATCGAGTGCCTCCGCATCAGCTTCTTCTTCATCTTGAAGTCTGGACCCCGTTTGGGGGAGGCGGGGGCCACAGGGACCAGAATCTTGGGCCCAGCGTGGACCGGGGAGATGGGTTTTCCGTTGGCCCGGATGTCAGGGATGGGTCTCTGAGGGTTGATGTTGAGGGGGGGCAGGAAGCCGGGCCTGGTATGGGAGATGTGGTCCAGCAGGAGGGTCCCGGACCCCCGGCGCTCCAGGAGCCCCCGGCGGCGCAGGACGGGGGACACGGAGCTGGGGATGTTCTCCAGTGACTCCCTGGGGGACAGCAGAGACAAGGGGGACGCATTGAAGCGCCGCCGATCCACCGACACCCGGCCCGAGTCCGGAGACCCGGGACTGGACTCCGGACAGAGGTGGGTGTCGGACTCGTAGTGTTCCATGCGGGTCAGTTTGGGGTGGATCAGAGCCCGGGCCCCTCCTGGACCCCCAGCGTTCTCCTGGGTCTCCGGGGCCGTGTTCCTGCGGTACAGGATCTGGTGCTGCTGGACCTTGTCGGCCCAGGAGGCCCCGGAGAGAGGGGCGTAGTCCTCCGAGACGGACCGGTCCATCAGTTTTGGGGAACAGGGGTCGTGGGTCTCGATGCTGTGTCGCCGGGACAACCGCGGTCTGACCGGGTCTGTTAGAGACAAGCCGTTCATCTGGAATATGGTGCTGCTGCAGCCCCCATCCTCAAGACCCCCGTCCCTCAGAGGAACCAGCACTGAGGGGGCCACCAGACCCCCTTCCCCCGTAGGAACCAGCACCGAGGGGGCCACCAGACCCCAGGGCTCCGAGTTCAGCCTCTTCAGCAGCTTGCGGGGGGGGCGGCCTCTTGTCTGCCGGGGGTCTGGCTGAGGGCAGCGGCAGAGCCGTGGTCAGCGCAAAGCTAAAGATCCCATCCTGGTCTCCGGCCGGCGAGGAGGTTCGGATCTCCACGTCGGAGGGGGACATGCAGTCTGGAGCCAGCTTGTCCACGATGGCTGGGGAGGGGGGGGCGTTCAAGTACTGCTTGGTCTTCTTGGTGCCGGACGGAGACGTGTCAGAGGTGATGATTATCACTTCCTTCCCTTTGGCCTTGCAGGCGTCCAGCAGGACCTGCAGGGTGTCCCGGTCCCCCTTGT
>JAULUE010000070.1:256868-261868 GCA_036324585.1 Champsocephalus esox | reverse complement strand
AGTGACGCACACAGCTGGGAGACCAGGGGACACTAAAGAGTGACGCACACAGCTGGGGACCAGGGGACACTAAAGAGTGACGCACACAGCTGGGAGACCAGGGGACACTAAAGAGTGACGCACACAGCTGGAGACCAGGGGACACTAAAGAGTGATGCACACAGCTGGAGACCAGGGGACACTAAAGAGTGACGCACACAGCTGGAGACCAGGGGACACTAAAGAGTGACGCACACAGCTGGGAGACCAGGGGACACTAAAGAGTGAGCACACAGCTGGAGACCAGGGGACACTAAAGAGTGAGCACACAGCTGGAGACCAGGGGACACTAAAGAGTGACGCACACAGCTGGAGACCAGGGGACACTAAAGAGTGACGCACACAGCTGGGAGACCAGGGGACACTAAAGAGTGAGGCACACAGCTGGGAGACCAGGGGACACTAAAGAGTGAGCACACAGCTGGGGACCAGGGGACACTAAAGAGTGACGCACACAGCTGGGAGACCAGGGGACACTAAAGAGTGACGCACACAGCTGGAGACCAGGGGACACTAAAGAGTGATGCACACAGCTGGAGACCAGGGGACACTAAAGAGTGAGCACACAGCTGGAGACCAGGGGACACTAAAGAGTGACGCACACAGCTGGGAGACCAGGGGACACTAAAGAGTGACGCACACAGCTGGGAGACCAGGGGACACTAAAGAGTGACGCACACAGCTGGAGACCAGGGGACACTAAAGAGTGACGCACACAGCTGGAGACCAGGGGACACTAAAGAGTGACGCACACAGCTGGGAGACCAGGGGACACTAAAGAGTGACGCACACAGCTGGGAGACCAGGGGACACTAAAGAGTGACGCACACAGCTGGAGACCAGGGGACACTAAAGAGTGACGCACACAGCTGGGAGACCAGGGGACACTAAAGAGTGACGCACACAGCTGGAGACCAGGGGACACTAAAGAGTGACGCACACAGCTGGAGACCAGGGGACACTAAAGAGTGACGCACACAGCTGGGAGACCAGGGGACACTAAAGAGTGACGCACACAGCTGGGAGACCAGGGGACACTAAAGAGTGACGCACACAGCTGGGAGACCAGGGGACACTAAAGAGTGACGCACACAGCTGGGAGACCAGGGGACACTAAAGAGTGACGCACACAGCTGGGAGACCAGGGGACACTAAAGAGTGACGCACACAGCTGGGAGACCAGGGGACACTAAAGAGTGACGCACACAGCTGGGAGACCAGGGGACACTAAAGAGTGACGCACACAGCTGGAGACCAGGGGACACTAAAGAGTGACGCACACAGCTGGAGACCAGGGGACACTAAAGAGTGACGCACACAGCTGGAGACCAGGGGACACTAAAGAGTGACGCACACAGCTGGGGACCAGGGGACACTAAAGAGTGACGCACACAGCTGGAGACCAGGGGACACTAAAGAGTGACGCACACAGCTGGAGACCAGGGGACACTAAAGAGTGACGCACACAGCTGGAGACCAGGGGACACTAAAGAGTGACGCACACAGCTGGGAGACCAGGGGACACTAAAGAGTGACGCACACAGCTGGGGACCAGGGGACACTAAAGAGTGACGCACACAGCTGGGAGACCAGGGGACACTAAAGAGTGACGCACACAGCTGGAGACCAGGGGACACTAAAGAGTGACGCACACAGCTGGGAGACCAGGGGACACTAAAGAGTGAGGCACACAGCTGGAGACCAGGGGACACTAAAGAGTGACGCACACAGCTGGAGACCAGGGGACACTAAAGAGTGACGCACACAGCTGGGGACCAGGGGACACTAAAGAGTGACGCACACAGCTGGAGACCAGGGGACACTAAAGAGTGACGCACACAGCTGGAGACCAGGGGACACTAAAGAGTGACGCACACAGCTGGAGACCAGGGGACACTAAAGAGTGAGGCACACAGCTGGGAGACCAGGGGACACTAAAGAGTGACGCACACAGCTGGAGACCAGGGGACACTAAAGAGTGACGCACACAGCTGGAGACCAGGGGACACTAAAGAGTGACACACACAGCTGGGAGACCAGGGGACACTAAAGAGTGACGCACACAGCTGGGAGACCAGGGGACACTAAAGAGTGACGCACACAGCTGGGAGACCAGGGGACACGAAAGAGTGACGCACACAGCTGGAGACCAGGGGACACTAAAGAGTGACGCACACAGCTGGAGACCAGGGACACTAAAGAGTGACGCACACAGCTGGGAGACCAGGGGACACTAAAGAGTGACGCACACAGCTGGAGACCAGGGGACACTAAAGAGTGACGCACACAGCTGGAGACCAGGGGACACTAAAGAGTGACGCACACAGCTGGAGACCAGGGGACACTAAAGAGTGACGCACACAGCTGGGAGACCAGGGGACACTAAAGAGTGACGCACACAGCTGGGAGACCAGGGGACACTAAAGAGTGACGCACACAGCTGGAGACCAGGGGACACTAAAGAGTGAGCACACAGCTGGAGACCAGGGGACACTAAAGAGTGACGCACACAGCTGGGAGACCAGGGGACACTAAAGAGTGACGCACACAGCTGGAGACCAGGGGACACTAAAGAGTGACGCACACAGCTGGAGACCAGGGGACACTAAAGAGTGACGCACACAGCTGGGGACCAGGGGACACTAAAGAGTGACCACACAGCTGGAGACCAGGGGACACTAAAGAGTGAGGCACACAGCTGGAGACCAGGGGACACTAAAGAGTGAGCACACAGCTGGAGACCAGGGGACACTAAAGAGTGAGCACACAGCTGGGGACCAGGGGACACTAAAGAGTGACACACACAGCTGGAGACCAGGGGACACTAAAGAGTGACGCACACAGCTGGAGACCAGGGGACACTAAAGAGTGACGCACACAGCTGGAGACCAGGGGACACTAAAGAGTGACGCACACAGCTGGAGACCAGGGGACACTAAAGAGTGAGGCACACAGCTGGGAGACCAGGGGACACTAAAGAGTGACGCACACAGCTGGAGACCAGGGGACACTAAAGAGTGACGCACACAGCTGGGAGACCAGGGGACACTAAAGAGTGACGCACACAGCTGGGAGACCAGGGGACACTAAAGAGTGACGCACACAGCTGGAGACCAGGGGACACTAAAGAGTGAGGCACACAGCTGGAGACCAGGGGACACTAAAGAGTGACGCACACAGCTGGAGACCAGGGGACACTAAAGAGTGACGTACACAGCTGGAGACCAGGGGACACTAAAGAGTGACGCACACAGCTGGAGACCAGGGGACACTAAAGAGTGATGCACACAGCTGGGAGACCAGGGGACACTAAAGAGTGACGCACACAGCTGGGAGACCAGGGGACACTAAAGAGTGACGCACACAGCTGGGGACCAGGGGACACTAAAGAGTGACGCACACAGCTGGGAGACCAGGGGACACTAAAGAGTGACGCATACAGCTGGAGACCAGGGGACACTAAAGAGTGATGCACACAGCTGGGAGACCAGGGGACACTAAAGAGTGACGCACACAGCTGGGGACCAGGGGACACTAAAGAGTGACACACACAGCTGGAGACCAGGGTACACTAAAGAGTGACACACACAGCTGGAGACCAGGGGACACTAAAGAGTGAGGCACACAGCTGGAGACCAGGGGACACTAAAGAGTGAGGTACACAGCTGGAGACCAGGGGACACTAAAGAGTGACGCACACAGCTGGGGACCAGGGCAGGGGACACTAAAGAGTGACGCACACAGCTGGGAGACCAGGGCAGGGGACACTAAAGAGTGACGCACACAGCTGGAGACCAGGGGACACTAAAGAGTGACGCACACAGCTGAGGACCAGGGGACACTAAAGAGTGACGCACACAGCTGGGGACCAGGGGACACTAAAGAGTGACGCACACAGCTGGGGACCAGGGGACACTAAAGAGTGACGCACACAGCTGGGAGACCAGGGGACACTAAAGAGTGACGCACACAGCTGGGAGACCAGGGGACACTAAAGAGTGAGGCACACAGCTGGATACCAGGGGACACTAAAGAGTGACGCACACAGCTGGAGACCAGGGGACACTAAAGAGTGACGCACACAGCTGGGGACCAGGGGACACTAAAGAGTGACGCACACAGCTGGGGACCAGGGGACACTAAAGAGTGACGCACACAGCTGGGAGACCAGGGGACACTAAAGAGTGACGCACACAGCTGGGAGACCAGGGGACACTAAAGAGTGAGGCACACAGCTGGAGACCAGGGGACACTAAAGAGTGACACACACAGCTGGGAGACCAGGGGACACTAAAGAGTGACACACACAGCTGGGGACCAGGGGACACTAAAGAGTGACGCACACAGCTGGAGACCAGGGGACACGAAAGAGTGACACACACAGCTGGAGACCAGGGGACACGAAAGAGTGACGCACACAGCTGGAGACCAGGGGACACTAAAGAGTGACGCACACAGCTGGGGACCAGGGGACACTAAAGACTGATGCACACAGCTTGGAGACCAGGGGACACTAAAGAGTGACGCACACAGCTGGAGACCAGGGGACACTAAAGAGTGACGCACACAGCTGGAGACCAGGGGACACTAAAGAGTGACGCACACAGCTGGAGACCAGGGGACACTAAAGAGTGACGCACACAGCTGGAGACCAGGGGACACTAAAGAGTGACGCACACAGCTGGAGACCAGGGGACACTAAAGAGTGACGCACACAGCTGGAGACCAGGGGACACTAAAGAGTGACGCACACAGCTGGGGACCAGGGGACACTAAAGAGTGACGCACACAGCTGGGGACCAGGGGACACTAAAGAGTGACGCACACAGCTGGGGACCAGGGGACACTAAAGAGTGACGCACACAGCTGGAGACCAGGGGACACTAAAGAGTGACGCACACAGCTGGGGACCAGGGGACACTAAAGAGTGACGCACACAGGTGGGGACCAGGGGACACTAA
>JAULUE010000070.1:221868-251868 GCA_036324585.1 Champsocephalus esox | reverse complement strand
CACACACACACACACACACACACACACACACACACACTGTATGCTGTATGCATTCACGGAATTGCGATTAAAACAAGTTAATATTGATTTACAAAACTATCACCTTTCAATGTGAGAATGATCAGACCTGTATACTACTGCCAGGTACTAGAGTACACACATGTACTACTGCCAGGTACTAGAGTACACACATGTACTACTGCCAGGTACTAGAGTACACACATGTACTACTGCCAGGTACTAGAGTACACACATGTACTACTGCCAGGTACTAGAGTACACACATGTACTACTGCCAGGTACTAGAGTACACACATGTACTACTGCCAGGTACTAGAGTACACACATGTACTACTGCCAGGTACTAGAGTACACACATGTACTACTGCCAGGTACTAGAGTACACACATGTATACATACTACTGCCAGGTACTAGAGTACACACATGTATACATACTACTGCCAGGTACTAGAGTACACACATGTATATATACTACTGCCAGGTACTAGAGTACACACATGTATATATACTACTGCCAGGTACTAGAGTACACACATGTATATATACTACTGCCAGGTACTAGAGTACACACATGTATATATACTACTGCCAGGTACTAGAGTACACACATGTATATATACTACTGCCAGGTACTAGAGTACACACATGTACATATACTACTGCCAGGTACTAGAGTACACACATGTATATATACTACTGCCAGGTACTAGAGTACACACATGTACATATACTACTGCCAGGTACTAGAGTACACACATGTATATATACTACTGCCAGGTACTAGAGTACACACATGTATATATAGTACTGCCAGGTACTAGAGTACACACATGTATACATACTACTGCCAGGTACTAGAGTACACACATGTATATATACTACTGCCAGGTACTAGAGTACACACATGTATACATACTACTGCCAGGTACTAGAGTACACACATGTATATATACTACTGCCAGGTACTGCAGTACACCTCCTGGTCCCAGTCTACCTTCTGGTCCCAGTGTCCCAGTCCACCTCCTGGTCCCAGTGTCCCAGTCCAACTCCTGGTCCCAGTCCACCTCCTGGTCCCAGTCTACCTCCTGGTCCCAGTGTCCCAGTCCAACTCCTGGTCCCAGTCCACCTCCTGGTCCCGGGTCCACCTCCTGGTCCCAGTCTACCTCCTGGTCCCAGTGTCCCAGTCCACCTCCTGGTCCCAGTGTCCCAGTCCACCTCCTGGTCCCAGTGTCCCAGTCCACCTCCTGGTCCCAGTTCACCTCCTGGTCCAAGTTCACCTCCTGGTCCTAGTGTCCCAGTCCACCTCCTGGTCCCAGTCCACCTCCTGGTCCCGGTCTACCTCCTGGTCCCAGTCTACCTCCTGGTCCCAGTGTCCCAGTCCACCTCCTGGTCCCAGTCCACCTCCTGGTCCCAGTACTATATGGGTTAGAAGAATGCAGAGGCTGTGGGACCATGAAAGAGGGTTTCATCCTCCAACTCTATCTTCTACAGCAGAGGTTGGCAACAGGCGGACCGCGGTCCGGATCCGGACCCGGACGCAGACCTATACGGGCCCGGACCAATAATCAGAAGAGAGGAGAGAGAGATACAGAGAGAGAAACACAGAAGAGAGGAGAGAGAGATACAGAGAGAGAAACACAGAAGAGAGGAGAGAGAGATACAGAGAGAGAAACACAGAAGAGAGGAGAGAGAGATACAGAGAGAGAAACACAGAAGAGAGGAGAGAGAGATACAGAGAGAGAAACACAGAAGAGAGGAGAGAGAGATACAGAGAGAGAAACACAGAAGAGAGGAGAGAGAGATACAGAGAGAGAAACACAGAAGAGAGGAGAGAGAGATACAGAGAGAGAAACACAGAAGAGAGAGGAGAGAGAGATACAGGGAGAGAAACACAGAAGAGAGGAGAGAGAGATACAGGAGAGAAACACAGAGAGAGAGAGAGCAGCAGAAGAAGAGAGAGAGATACAGAGAGAAACAGGAGAGAGAGAGATACAGAGAAAACAGAAGAGAGGAGAGAGAGATACAGGGAGAGAAACACAGAAGAGAGGAGAGAGAGATACAGGGAGAGAAACACAGAAGAAGAGAGGAGAGAGAGATACAGAGAGAGAAACACAGAAGAGAGGAGAGAGAGATACAGAGAGAGAAACACAGAAGAGAGGAGAGAGAGATACAGAGAGAGAAACACAGAAGAAGAGAGGAGAGAGAGATACAGGGAGAGAAACACAGAAGAGAGGAGAGAGAGATACAGGGAGAGAAACACAGAAGAAGAGAGGAGAGAGAGATACAGAGAGAGAAACACAGAAGAGAGGAGAGAGAGATACAGAGAGAGAAACACAGAAGAAGAGAGGAGAGAGAGATACAGAGAGAGAAACACAGAAGAGAGGAGAGAGAGATACAGGGAGAGAAACACAGAAGAAGAGAGGAGAGAGAGATACAGAGAGAGAAACACAGAAGAGAGGAGAGAGAGATACAGAGAGAGAAACACAGAAGAGAGGAGAGAGAGATACAGAGAGAGAAACACAGAAGAAGAGAGGAGAGAGAGATACAGGGAGAGAAACACAGAAGAAGAGAGGAGAGAGAGATACAGAGAGAGAAACACAGAAGAGAGGAGAGAGAGATACAGAGAGAGAAACACAGAAGAAGAGAGGAGAGAGAGATACAGGGAGAGAAACACAGAAGAAGAGAGGAGAGAGAGATACAGAGAGAGAAACACAGAAGAGAGGAGATAGAGATACAGAGAGAGAAACACAGAAGAAGAGAGGAGAGAGAGATACAGAGAGAGAAACACAGAAGAAGAGAGAGAGAGAGATACAGAGAGAGAAACACAGAAGAAGAGAAGAGAGAGATACAGAGAGAGAAACACAGAAGAGAGGAGAGAGAGATACAGAGAGAGAAACACAGAAGAAGAGAGGAGAGAGAGATACAGAGAGAGAAACACAGAAGAAGAGAGGAGAGAGAGATACAGGGAGAGAAACACAGAAGAAGAGAGAGAGAGAGATACAGAGAGAGAAACACAGAAGAAGAGAGGAGAGAGAGATACAGGGAGAGAAACACAGAAGAGAGGAGAGAGAGATACAGGGAGAGAAACACAGAAGAAGAGAGGAGAAGAGATACAGGGAGAGAAACACAGAAGAAGAGAGAGAGAGAGATACAGAGAGAGAAACACAGAAGAAGAGAGGAGAGAGAGATACAGGGAGAGAAACACAGAAGAGAGGAGAGAGAGATACAGAGAGAGAAACACAGAAGAAGAGAGGAGAGAGAGATACAGGGAGAGAAACACAGAAGAGAGGAGAGAGAGATACAGGGAGAGAAACACAGAAGAAGAGAGGAGAGAGAGATACAGGGAGAGAAACACAGAAGAGAGGAGAGAGAGATACAGAGAGAGAAACACAGAAGAGAGGAGAGAGAGATACAGGGAGAGAAACACATAAGAAGAGAGGAGAGAGAGATACAGAGAGAGAAACACAGAAGAAGAGAGAGAGAGAGATACAGAGAGAGAAACACAGAAGAAGAGAGGAGAGAGAGATACAGAGAGAGAAACACAGAAGAAGAGAGGAGAGAGAGATACAGAGAGAGAAACACAGAAGAAGAGAGGAGAGAGAGATACAGGGAGAGAAACACAGAAGAGAGGAGAGAGAGATACAGGGAGAGAAACACATAAGAAGAGAGGAGAGAGAGATACAGAGAGAGAAACACAGAAGAAGAGAGGAGAGAGAGATACAGGGAGAGAAACACAGAAGAGAGGAGAGAGAGATACAGGGAGAGAAACACAGAAGAAGAGAGGAGAGAGAGATACAGAGAGAGAAACACAGAAGAAGAGAGGAGAGAGAGATACAGGGAGAGAAACACAGAAGAAGATAGAGAGATACAGAGAGAGAAACACAGAAGAAGAGAGAGAGAGATACAGGGAGAGAAACACAGAAGAAGAGAGGAGAGAGAGATACAGGGAGAGAAACACAGAAGAAGAGAGGAGAGAGAGATACAGAGAGAGAAACACAGAAGAAGAGAGGAGAGAGAGATACAGAGAGAGAAACACAGAAGAAGAGAGGAGAGAGAGATACAGAGAGAGAAACACAGAAGAAGAGAGGAGAGAGAGATACAGGGAGAGAAACACAGAAGAAGAGAGGAGAGAGAGATACAGAGAGAGAAACACAGAAGAGAGGAGAGAGAGATACAGAGAGAGAAACACAGAAGAAGAGAGGAGAGAGAGATACAGAGAGAGAAACACAGAAGAAGAGAGAGAGAGAGATACAGAGAGAGAAACACAGAAGAAGAGAGAGAGAGAGATACAGAGAGAGAAACACAGAAGAGAGAGAGAGAGAGATACAGAGAGAGAAACACAGAAGAAGAGAGGAGAGAGAGATACAGAGAGAGAAACACAGAAGAAGAGAGGAGAGAGAGATACAGGGAGAGAAACACAGAAGAGAGGAGAGAGAGATACAGGGAGAGAAACACAGAAGAAGAGAGGAGAGAGAGATACAGGGAGAGAAACACAGAAGAAGAGAGAGAGAGAGATACAGAGAGAGAAACACAGAAGAAGAGAGGAGAGAGAGATACAGGGAGAGAAACACAGAAGAGAGGAGAGAGAGATACAGAGAGAGAAACACAGAAGAAGAGAGGAGAGAGAGATACAGGGAGAGAAACACAGAAGAGAGGAGAGAGAGATACAGGGAGAGAAACACAGAAGAAGAGAGGAGAGAGAGATACAGGGAGAGAAACACAGAAGAGAGGAGAGAGAGATACAGAGAGAGAAACACAGAAGAGAGGAGAGAGAGATACAGGGAGAGAAACACAGAAGAAGAGAGGAGAGAGAGATACAGAGAGAGAAACACAGAAGAAGAGAGAGAGAGAGATACAGAGAGAGAAACACAGAAGAAGAGAGGAGAGAGAGATACAGAGAGAGAAACACAGAAGAAGAGAGGAGAGAGAGATACAGAGAGAGAAACACAGAAGAAGAGAGGAGAGAGAGATACAGGGAGAGAAACACAGAAGAGAGGAGAGAGAGATACAGGGAGAGAAACACAGAAGAAGAGAGGAGAGAGAGATACAGAGAGAGAAACACAGAAGAAGAGAGGAGAGAGAGATACAGGGAGAGAAACACAGAAGAGAGGAGAGAGAGATACAGGGAGAGAAACACAGAAGAAGAGAGGAGAGAGAGATACAGAGAGAGAAACACAGAAGAAGAGAGGAGAGAGAGATACAGGGAGAGAAACACAGAAGAAGAGAGAGAGATACAGAGAGAGAAACACAGAAGAAGAGAGAGAGAGATACAGGGAGAGAAACACAGAAGAAGAGAGGAGAGAGAGATACAGAGAGAGAAACACAGAAGAAGAGAGGAGAGAGAGATACAGAGAGAGAAACACAGAAGAAGAGAGGAGAGAGAGATACAGAAGAGAGGAGAGAGAGATACAGAGAGAGAAACACAGAAGAGAGGAGAGAGAGATACAGAGAGAGAAACACAGAAGAAGAGAGGAGAGAGAGATACAGGGAGAGAAACACAGAAGAAGAGAGGAGAGAGAGATACAGGGAGAGAAACACAGAAGAAGAGAGGAGAGAGAGATACAGAGAGAGAAACACAGAAGAGAGGAGAGAGAGATACAGAGAGAGAAACACAGAAGAGAGGAGAGAGAGATATAGGGAGAGAAACACAGAAGAAGAGAGGAGAGAGAGATACAGAGAGAGAAACACAGAAGAGAGGAGAGCGAGATACAGAGAGAGAAACACAGAAGAAGAGAGGAGAGAGAGATACAGGGAGAGAATCACAGAAGAAGAGAGGAGAGAGATACAGGGAGAGAAACACAGAAGAAGAGAGGAGAGAGAGATACAGAGAGAGAAACACAGAAGAGAGGAGAGAGAGATACAGAGAGAGAAACACAGAAGAAGAGAGGAGAGAGAGATACAGAGAGAGAAACACAGAAGAGAGGAGAGAGAGATACAGGGAGAGAAACACAGAAGAGAGGAGAGAGAGATACAGAGAGAGAAACACAGAAGAGAGGAGAGAGAGATACAGGGAGAGAAACACAGAAGAGAGGAGAGAGAGATACAGAGAGAGAAACACAGAAGAAGAGAGGAGAGAGATACAGAGAGAGAAACACAGAAGAGAGGAGAGAGAGAGACAGGGAGAGAAACACAGAAGAGAGGAGAGAGAGATACAGGGAGAGAAACACAGAAGAAGAGAGGAGAGAGAGATACAGGGAGAGAAACACAGAAGAAGAGAGGAGAGAGAGATACAGAGAGAGAAACACAGAAGAGAGGAGAGAGAGATACAGAGAGAGAAACACAGAAGAGAGGAGAGAGAGATACAGGGAGAGAAACACAGAAGAGAGGAGAGAGAGATACAGAGAGAGAAACACAGAAGAAGAGAGGAGAGAGAGATACAGGGAGAGAAACACAGAAGAAGAGAGGAGAGAGAGATACAGAGAGAGAAACACAGAAGAAGAGAGGAGAGAGAGATACAGAGAGAGAAACACAGAAGAGAGGAGAGAGAGATACAGAGAGAGAAACACAGAAGAAGAGAGGAGAGAGAGATACAGAGAGAGAAACACAGAAGAGAGGAGAGAGAGATACAGAGAGAGAAACACAGAAGAGAAGAGAGAGAGATACAGGGAGAGAAACACAGAAGAGAGGAGAGAGAGATACAGGGAGAGAAACACAGAAGAGAGGAGAGAGAGATACAGAGAGAGAAACACAGAAGAGAGGAGAGAGAGATACAGAGAGAGAAACACAGAAGAAGAGAGAGAGATACAGAGAGAGAAACACAGAAGAAGAGAGGAGAGAGAGATACAGAGAGAGAAACACAGAAGAAGAGAGGAGAGAGAGATACAGAGAGAGAAACACAGAAGAAGAGAGGAGAGAGAGATACAGGGAGAGAAACACAGAAGAGAGGAGAGAGAGATACAGAGAGAGAAACACAGAAGAGAGAGAGAGAGAGAGATACAGAGAGAGAAACAGAGAAGAGGAGAGAGAGATACAGGGAGAGAAACACAGAAGAGAGGAGAGAGAGATACAGAGAGAGAAACACAGAAGAGAGGAGAGAGAGATACAGAGAGAGAAACACAGAAGAAGAGAGGAGAGAGAGATACAGAGAGAGAAACACAGAAGAAGAGAGGAGAGAGAGATACAGAGAGAGAAACACAGAAGAAGAGAGGAGAGAGAGATACAGAGAGAGAAACACAGAAGAAGAGAGGAGAGAGAGATACAGGGAGAGAAACACAGAAGAAGAGAGGAGAGAGAGATACAGAGAGAGAAACACAGAAGAAGAGAGGAGAGAGAGATACAGAGAGAGAAACACAGAAGAGAGGAGAGAGAGATACAGGGAGAGAAACACAGAAGAGAGGAGAGAGAGATACAGGGAGAGAAACACAGAAGAGAGGAGAGAGAGATACAGAGAGAGAAACACAGAAGAAGAGAGAGAGATACAGAGAGAGAAACACAGAAGAGAGGAGAGAGAGATACAGAGAGAAACACAGAAGAAGAGAGAGAGAGATACAGAGAGAGAAACACAGAAGAAGAGAGGAGAGAGAGATACAGAGAGAGAAACACAGAAGAAGAGAGAGAGAGATACAGAGAGAGAAACACAGAAGAAGAGAGAGAGAGATACAGAGAGAGAAACACAGAAGAGAGGAGAGAGAGATACAGAGAGAGAAACACAGAAGAAGAGAGGAGAGAGAGATACAGAGAGAGAAACACAGAAGAAGAGAGAGAGAGATACAGAGAGAGAAACACAAAGAAGAGAGAGAGATACAGAGAGAAACACAGAAGAGAGGAGAGAGATACAGAGAGAAACACAGAAGAAGAGAGAGAGAGATACAGAGAGAGAAACACAGAAGAAGAGAGGAGAGAGAGATACAGAGAGAGAAACACAGAAGAGAGAGAGAGATACAGAGAGAAACACAGAAGAGAGAGAGAGATACAGAGAGAGAAACACAGAAGAAGAGAGGAGAGAGAGATACAGAGAGAGAAACACAGAAGAGAGGAGAGAGAGATACAGAGAGAGAGAAACACAGAAGAGAGGAGAGAGAGATACAGGGAGAGAAACACAGAAGAGAGGAGAGAGAGATACAGAGAGAGAAACACAGAAGAAGAGAGAGAGAGATACAGAGAGAGAAACACAGAAGAAGAGAGGAGAGGAGAGAGAGATACAGAGAGAGAAACACAGAAGAAGAGAGGAGAGAGAGATACAGAGAGAGAAACACAGAAGAAGAGAGAGAGAGATACAGAGAGAGAAACACAGAAGAAGAGAGGAGAGAGAGATACAGAGAGAGAAACACAGAAGAAGAGAGAGAGATACAGAGAGAGAAACACAGAAGAAGAGAGGAGAGAGAGATACAGAGAGAGAAACACAGAAGAGAGGAGAGAGAGATACAGGGAGAGAAACACAGAAGAGAGGAGAGAGAGATACAGGGAGAGAAACACAGAAGAAGAGAGAGAGAGAGATACAGAGAGAGAAACACAGAAGAAGAGAGAGAGAGATACAGAGAGAGAAACACAGAAGAAGAGAGGAGAGAGAGATACAGAGAGAGAAACACAGAAGAAGAGAGGAGAGAGAGATACAGAGAGAGAAACACAGAAGAGAGGAGAGAGAGATACAGAGAGAGAAACACAGAAGAAGAGAGGAGAGAGAGATACAGAGAGAGAAACACAGAAGAAGAGAGGAGAGAGAGATACAGAGAGAGAAACACAGAAGAAGAGAGAGAGAGAGATACAGAGAGAGAAACACAGAAGAGAGGAGAGAGAGATACAGGGAGAGAAACACAGAAGAGAGGAGAGAGAGATACAGAGAGAGAAACACAGAAGAAGAGAGGAGAGAGAGATACAGGGAGAGAAACACAGAAGAGAGGAGAGAGAGATACAGAGAGAGAAACACAGAAGAAGAGAGGAGAGAGAGATACAGAGAGAGAAACACAGAAGAAGAGAGGAGAGAGAGATACAGAGAGAGAAACACAGAAGAAGACGGAGAGAGAGATACAGGGAGAGAAACACAGAAGAAGAGAGGAGAGAGTGATACAGAGAGAGAAACACAGAAGAAGAGAGAGAGAGATACAGAGAGAGAAACACAGAAGAAGAGAGAGAGAGAGATACAGAGAGAGAAACACAGAAGAGAGGAGAGAGAGATACAGAGAGAGAAACACAGAAGAAGAGAGAGAGAGATACAGAGAGAGAAACACAGAAGAAGAGAGGAGAGAGAGAGAGATACAGAGAGAGAAACACAGAAGAAGAACGGAGAGAGAGATACAGGGAGAGAAACACAGAAGAAGAGAGGAGAGAGTGATACAGAGAGAGAAACACAGAAGAAGAGAGAGAGAGAGAGAGAGATACAGAGAGAGAAACACAGAATAAGAACGGAGAGAGAGATACAGGGAGAGAAACACAGAAGAGAGGAGAGAGAGATACAGAGAGAGAAACACAGAAAAGAGGAGAGAGAGATACAGAGAGAGAAACACAGAAGAAGAGAGAGAGATACAGAGAGAGAAACACAGAAGAAGAGAGGAGAGAGAGAGAGAGATACAGAGAGAGAAACACAGAATAAGAACGGAGAGAGAGATACAGGGAGAGAAACACAGAAGAGAGGAGAGAGAGATACAGGGAGAGAAACACAGAAGAAGAGAGGAGAGAGAGATACAGAGAGAGAAACACAGAAGAAGAGAGAGGGAGATACAGAGAGAGAAACACAGAATAAGAACGGAGAGAGAGATACAGAGAGAGAAACACAGAAGAGAGGAGAGAGAGATACAGAGAGAGAAACACAGAAGAAGAGAGGAGAGAGAGATACAGGGAGAGAAACACAGAAGAGAGGAGAGAGAGATACAGAGAGAGAGAAACACAGAAGAGAGGAGAGAGAGATACAGGGAGAGAAACACAGAAGAGAGGAGAGAGAGATACAGGGAGAGAAACACAGAAGAAGAGAGGAGAGAGAGATACAGAGAGAGAAACACAGAAGAAGAACGGAGAGAGAGATACAGGGAGAGAAACACAGAAGAAGAGAGAGAGAGATACAGAGAGAGAAACACAGAAGAAGAGAGGAGAGAGAGATACAGAGAGAGAAACACAGAAGAGAGGAGAGAGAGATACAGAGAGAGAGAAACACAGAAGAGAGGAGAGAGAGATACAGGGAGAGAAACACAGAAGAGAGGAGAGAGAGATACAGAGAGAGAAACACAGAAGAAGAGAGAGAGAGATACAGAGAGAGAAACACAGAAGAAGAGAGGAGAGAGGAGAGAGAGATACAGAGAGAGAAACACAGAAGAAGAGAGGAGAGAGAGATACAGAGAGAGAAACACAGAAGAAGAGAGAGAGAGATACAGAGAGAGAAACACAGAAGAAGAGAGGAGAGAGAGATACAGAGAGAGAAACACAGAAGAAGAGAGAGAGATACAGAGAGAGAAACACAGAAGAAGAGAGGAGAGAGAGATACAGAGAGAGAAACACAGAAGAGAGGAGAGAGAGATACAGGGAGAGAAACACAGAAGAGAGGAGAGAGAGATACAGGGAGAGAAACACAGAAGAAGAGAGAGAGAGAGATACAGAGAGAGAAACACAGAAGAAGAGAGAGAAAGATACAGAGAGAGAAACATAGAAGAAGAGAGGAGAGAGAGATACAGAGAGAGAAACACAGAAGAAGAGAGGAGAGAGAGATACAGAGAGAGAAACACAGAAGAGAGGAGAGAGAGATACAGAGAGAGAAACACAGAAGAAGAGAGGAGAGAGAGATACAGAGAGAGAAACACAGAAGAAGAGAGGAGAGAGAGATACAGAGAGAGAAACACAGAAGAAGAGAGGAGAGAGATACAGGGAGAGAAACACAGAAGAAGAGAGGAGAGAGAGATACAGGGAGAGAAACACAGAAGAAGAGAGGAGAGAGAGATACAGAGAGAGAAACACAGAAGAAGAGAGGAGAGAGAGATACAGGGAGAGAAACACAGAAGAGAGGAGAGAGAGATACAGAGAGAGAAACACAGAAGAAGAGAGGAGAGAGAGATACAGAGAGAGAAACACAGAAGAAGAGAGGGAGAGAGAGAGATACAGAGAGAGAAACACAGAAGAAGAACGAGAGAGAGATACAGGGAGAGAAACACAGAAGAGAGGAGAGAGTGATACAGAGAGAGAAACACAGAAGAAGAGAGGAGAGAGAGATACAGAGAGAGAAACACAGAAAAGAGGAGAGAGAGATACAGAGAGAGAAACACAGAAGAAGAGAGAGAGATACAGAGAGAGAAACACAGAAGAAGAGAGGAGAGAGAGAGAGAGAGATACAGAGAGAGAAACACAGAATAAGAACGGAGAGAGAGATACAGGGAGAGAAACACAGAAGAGAGGAGAGAGAGATACAGAGAGAGAAACACAGAAGAAGAGAGAGAGAGATACAGAGAGAGAAACACAGAATAAGAACGGAGAGAGAGATACAGAGAGAGAAACACAGAAGAGAGGAGAGAGAGATACAGAGAGAGAAACACAGAAGAAGAGAGGAGAGAGAGATACAGGGAGAGAAACACAGAAGAAGAACGGAGAGAGAGATACAGGGAGAGAAACACAGAAGAAGAGAGGAGAGAGAGATACAGAGAGAGAAACACAGAATAAGAACGGAGAGAGAGATACAGGGAGAGAAACACAGAAGAAGAGAGGAGAGAGAGCTAACCGAGGCTAACCAATGAGCTAACCGAGGCTAACCAACGAGCTAACCGAGGCTAACCAACGAGCTAACCGAGGCTAACCAACGAGCAAACCGAGGCTAACCAACGAGCTAACCGAGGCTAACCAACGAGCTAACCGAGGCTAACCAATGAGCTAACCAATGAGCTAACCGAGGCTAACCAATGAGCTAACCGAGGCTAACCAATGAGCTAACCGTGGCTAACCAATGAGCTAACCGTGGCTAACCAACGAGCTAACCGAGGCTAACCAATGAGCTAACCGAGGCTAACCAATGAGCACCTGCATGTGTGTGAGAATGGCCCTGACTCCATTTCAGCCCAGATCTAAACTCCTGGCAGGACAATAAGCTCCAGCTCAGTTCTCGCACTGAACAGATTAAAGTGAGAGAGGGACAGAAAGAGACACTTTGAAACTGTTCAATTGCTATGATGTAAAGACTGATATGTTCTATAATCGTCTGAAACTGTTGAGTCATGATGTGAAACGGTTAACAAAGAGAAAGGGAAACTCAAGCTGCTGCTACGCTTTATTTGATTTATCTCAAATGAAGCACTTTCAAGATGCTCATATTTTCAAAAGCTATTTTACTTATTTTCTCTATTTTATTTGTAAATGCAGCGCGAGAGGAACATCACACACGTCCACAGCGTTTACTGTATCTGTAGTTCACTGCTAATAGACAATAAATATTGTTGTTTTTGTACTTTCTTTATCTGATTGGCTGTCAGCTGTTGATGACATGCAGACGCTGATAAAGCTGCTTCAATATCACACTAATTCATGAAGCAGTCAGACACTTTGAAGTTCCGGACCTTTGCATGGGGACATTTTCTCTAACTGGACCTCGGTGAATTTGAGTTGAATACAGCTGTGTCTGCGCTCTGTACACACACTTCCTGCTCGGTACACACACTTCCTGCTCGGTACACACACTTCCTGCTCTGTACCACACTCCTCGGTACACACACTTCCTGCTCGGTACACACACTTCCTGCTCTGTACACACACTTCCTGCTCTGTCGAGTAAAGCTGCTCCAGAGCCACTATTTCAAGCATGCTATGTCATCGAGAGCCGCCGAAGGATTGTTCCAATATCCAGCATACTTGAATTCTACCGAGCCCGGCGTACTTCGTAACGAGAAATTTCGAGGCTGCACATGTGTAGACTGCACGGTCTTAAAATCCCCACAATGCTTTGCGCACGGACCAATTTCGCCAATCTGTGGCGGAAGATGTAAGGCGGGGCCTCTCATGTGACGCACACCTGCACACTTGCTCGCCTGTTCCACTCTTCGTTTTCCGAATGCCAGGAAGGATTCTTGCCTCGCTGCTGAAGCAAGACGCTCGGAAGACACGTGCTACCAAGCAAGCGTACTCCACATTGAGAAACTCCCCGTTTCTCCTAGGGACCTTCCTAACGGAGTGAGATGACCCGGAAGTACGTCAGTGGCAGCCATGATAAGAGCTGGTTCTCTAGACCAGCGGTTCTCAGCTGGTCAGGCCTCGGGAGGGACCCACTTTTCCCTTGTCAATAGATCGCGACCCGACACTTTGAACCACTCAAATCTATTCCACAACCCATGGATGTATAAAGAGTAGTTCTACCGCAATGTTATTCTCCGTGGGGACTTCCGGCAACCATCTAGATTCTGATGTTTTATTGAGAAGATTGAAAAAACCGTTTATGGTCTCCGGTACTTCCAGTCCAACGCCTACTGCATGCACAGCGTTAGAACATCGGGCCTTCAAAATAAAAGTGTGACTTTCCCCCCCAAAAAACGGGTCCGGGTAGTGACCCACCAGTTGAGAAACACTGCTCTAGATCAGTGGTTCCCAACCAGGGGGCCGCCAGGGGGCCGCCAGGGGGCCGCCAGGGGGCCGCCAGGCCTCAGATGATTTGAGGCCAAATATCATATTTAGATTTGTGCAACTTCCAACAGGAGTCATTTGGGGGGGCTCTTGGGGAACCAGTGCTCTCGATGATAGGAAAGGGTTACACTTCCTTTAGCTTCGGAACCACTGGACCTCCCTCACCGAAAGGAGAGGAGAAAATGCTGCCCCACAATGCCTTGCATCGGCCGTTCACGAAAACAACCGATGATGACCGAGAAATGATATCATGAAAGTTACGGTGCTTATTAAGCTTTTTAAAACGTATGTGGTAAGTTACAAAGTGCTTTGTTCTGAACATTCAGTTCAGTATTAGCCGCTTTAACACAAAGTAATTTGCCGTACTTAGAGTCCAGCACTTAGTGCCCCCATGGAACTAAGTTCAGATCGTGTTCACACCGGAATAAGTTCCCTGATGGAAGATTACGCAAATGAAGCCACTGACGTCACTTCTTCTTCTGCCACCCGAAGTCCCGGAGTTGGACTAAATCTCCAGAACGCCGACACCTCCTCATCTCCACTGCTCCCATAAGTTATTCTCTCTCCGTTGGTGCGCGGGGCTAATGCTAAAAATGCTAATGCCAGCAAATACAATGGCGGCTCTCAGAGTTGTACGGGGCGTGGTGTCAGGGATGAGCGAAGCAGGCAGGACCCAAACGCAGATCTCTCAGAAAAAACAAACTGAAACCGAACAGAACTCTTCCGCGTCAACAAGGAACTCACAAAGACTCACAGAAAGCACAGAACCTAAATGCACACCGGACTAATCAAAGAAACGAGAGACGGGTGAGGAGGGAGGAGAAAACACAGGGGCACCAGGCAGGAAGGGGAGGCGAAGACTTTTCAAAATAAAACAGGAAACCAAAGACAGAAAGACACACACACAGATCGCGACGCGTGGTTTGCAATTCGCCCCAAAATTCCAGGCGCTAACTAAACGGGAAAAGTACTCCGGTGTGAAAGCGCCTATTATAACAAAGAGAGAAATAAGAACGTTAGTTTTCACTGAAAGGATCAAATGAAGTCTCTCAGTCTTCACTGAGCTGTGGGGTTTGTTCAGCTTCTAGAGATGTCTGAATGGTGATACACACAGAGACAGATGTTCAGGACTAACGTTCATAATAAATACATCTGGATTGATTTAAGATCTTCAGTCATCGATCATCGTTGGATCGTGGGTGTCTTCAGTTCATCGATCACGTGTTGGATCGTGGTGTTAACGTGGACCGGAGGGAGAGGGGGACGAGCAGCAGCTAGAATATGTTTCTCTGTTGTCTCGTTCACAAAGCAGAGCAGCAGCATCAGAGCACGGTGCAGAGTCTCAGATGAGTTCACAGCAGTCCCTCGTTCTTATTGAGCATCCATGTTGTAGTCCGCTGGATAGAAAACTGTGGTTTCCATGGTTACCCCACAGCAGCAGACGCACATTCAGGACGTCCGCTGGCGCATCAGAAACACGTCGATAGTGAAGTGCAGTCGATTCTCTAAAGTACCGCAGTCTCCTATCCACTATCCCTTAACCCCGTGACCTTTCACTCAGAGGTCAAGGAATAGGAGATAGGGTTAGAACTTAGGAGCTGATCTTTGGACAATTGGACCGCAACCCTGCTCTGTACACACACTTCCTGCTCTGTACACACACTTCCTGCTCTGTACACACACTTCCTGCTCTGTACACACACTTCCTGCTCTGCACACACACTTCCTGCTCTGTACACACACTTCCTGCTCTGCACACACACTTCCTGTTACCCTGTCAGTGTGTCCTAAAGCTGCGGCGTTGTTGGTGTTTAACAAGACACGCTGGCGAGGAGGCGGGGCTTATCTCCATGTGTATACCAACAACAACAACAACAACAACAACAACAGTATTTTGATGTCAACATGTATCAGAATACCGAGAGTTCAAGATCAACAGTATTTCTGTAAACACACACACACACACACACACACACACACACACCCCGAGCCCCGGACACACATTTATTTATTGTTGGTGTGTATTTGGTGAATCGTGGTTAACCGCCACTAAGACAGATGTGTGTGTGTGTGTGTGTGTGTGTGTGTGTGTGTGTGTGTCACCGTGGGAACGCTTCTGCAGGAATCCAGCACATCAGTTACCATGGAAACTGAGTTACCATAATAGCAACAGTCTGATTTATTCCTGCCAGCACTGAGTCTTATATAAACACTTATATTTATGTAAGCATGACGTCATCACTCCACCTGCTGACTCTACAGCTGAGGGTCAAAGTTCAACGACCGGCTGAGTTCACCGCTGCAGCCAATCAGAGGAGAGCAAGCATCTTCTTCTTCTTCTTCTTCTGCTGCTGCTCGTCTCTGCTGGATCATGCAAACCAAAGGAAGCCCCTCCTGGTAAGACCCTTTATGAATGAATGTTCTGTGGTTCCTCGCGTTCTCTCTGATCTGTGGTTCCTCGCGTTCTCTCTGATCTGTGGTTCCTCGCGTTCTCTCTGATCTGTGGTTCCTCGCGTTCTCTCTGATCTGTGGTTCCTCGCGTTCTCTCTGATCTGTGGTTCCTCGCGTTCTCTCTGATCTGTGGTTCCTCGCGTTCTCTCTGATCTGTGGTTCCTCGCGTTCTCTCTGATCTGTGGTTCCTCGCGTTCTCTCTGATCTGTGGTTCCTCGCGTTCTCTCTGATCTGTGGTTCCTCGCGTTCTCTCTGATCTGTGGTTCCTCGCGTTCTCTCTGATCTGTGGTTCCTCACGTTCTCTCTGATCTGTGGTTCCTCACGTTCTCTCTGATCTGTGGTTCCTCACGTTCTCTCTGATCTGTGGTTCCTCGCGTTCTCTCTGATCTGTGGTTCCTCACGTTCTCTCTGATCTGTTGTTCCTCACGTTCTCTCTGATCTGTTGTTCCTCACGTTCTCTCTGATCTGTGGTTCCTCACGTTCTCTCTGATCTGTGGTTCCTCGCGTTCTCTCTGATCTGTGGTTCCTCACGTTCTCTCTGATCTGTGGTTCCTCGCGTTCTCTCTGATCTGTGGTTCCTCGCGTTCTCTCTGATCTGTGGTTCCTCGCGTTCTCTCTGATCTGTGGTTCCTCGCGTTCTCTCTGATCTGTGGTTCCTCGCGTTCTCTCTGATCTGTGGTTCCTCGCGTTCTCTCTGATCTGTGGTTCCTCACGTTCTCTCTGATCTGTGGTTCCTCGCGTTCTCTCTGATCTGTGGTTCCTCACGTTCTCTCTGATCTGTGGTTCCTCGCGTTCTCTCTGATCTGTGGTTCCTCGCGTTCTCTCTGATCTGTTGTTCCTCACGTTCTCTCTGATCTGTGGTTCCTCGCGTTCTCTCTGATCTGTGGTTCCTCGCGTTCTCTCTGATCTGTGGTTCCTCGCGTTCTCTCTGATCTGTGGTTCCTCACGTTCTCTCTGATCTGTGGTTCCTCACGTTCTCTCTGATCTGTGGTTCCTCACGTTCTCTCTGATCTGTGGTTCCTCACGTTCTCTCTGATCTGTTGTTCCTCACGTTCTCTCTGATCTGTGGTTCCTCACGTTCTCTCTGATCTGTGGTTCCTCACGTTCTCTCTGATCTGTGGTTCCTCACGTTCTCTCTGATCTGTGGTTCCTCACGTTCTCTCTGATCTGTGTAAAATAAAATAAATATAAATAAAGCTTGAGTTGTTATCTGCCCCGACCTTTAAACCTTCGGTGTTTCCAGTTTTCTGAGAAAGGGTCCCGCAGATAAAACTGTGAATGATCTGTGGACGTCAGCGAGTTCACTTCACGAGTCAAAACTCTCTATCTGCACATATATATAGATACCTGTATATCCTCAAATCAACATCTATACGTATATTCAATTCAAGGCTTTATCATCGTGTAGCAGCTACACTGAAGTCCTCCAACAATGCAACATGAATATACACTGAACAAAAATATAAATACAACACTTTAGTTTTTGCTCATGAGATGAACTCAAAGATCTAAAACATGTTCTATAAACACAAAATAACCATTTCTCTCAATATTGTTCTCAGATCTGAAACAATGTGTGACAGTGAGCACTTCTCCTTTGCCGAGAGAATCCATCCCACCTCACAGGCGTGGCATATCAAGATGCTGATTAGACAGCATGGTTATTGCACAGGTGTGCTTTAGGCTGGCCATAATAAAAGGCCACTCTAAAATGTGCAGTTTTATCACACAGCACAATGCCACAGATGTCCCAAGTTTTGAGGGAGCGTGCAGTCGGCATGCTGACAGCAGGAACGTCCACCAGAGCTGTTGCCCGTGAATTGAAGGTTCATTTCTCCATAAGCCGTCTCCAAAGGCGTTTCAGAGACTTAGGCAGTACATCCAACCGGCCTCACGACCGCAGACCACGTGTAACCACACCAGCCCAGGACCTCCACATCCAGCATGTTCACCTCCAAGATCGTCTGAGACCAGCCACTCGGACAGCTGCTGCAGCAATCGCTTTGCAAAACCAAAGACTTTCTGCTGTCAGAAACCGTCTCAGGGAAGCTCATCTGCATGCTCGTCGTCCTCATCGGGGTCTCCACCTGACTCCGGTTCGTCGTCGTAACCGACTTGAGTGGGCAAATGCTCACATTGGATGGCGTCTGGCACGTTGGAGAGGCGTTCTCTTCACGGATGAATCCCGGTGTTCCCTGTTCAGGGCAGATGGCAGACGGCGTGTGTGGCGTCGTGTGGGTGAGGGGTGTTCTGATGTCCATGTTGTGAATGGAGTGGCCCATGGTGGTGGTGGGGTTACGGTATGGGCAGGCGTATGGACGACGAACACAGGTGCATTTTATTGATGGCGTTGTGAATGCAGAGATACCGTGACGAGATCCTGAGGCCCGTTGTCGTGCCATTCGTCCACGACCATCACCTCACGTTGCAGCGTGATGATGCACGGCCCCATGTTGCGAGGATCTGTACACAGTTCCTGGAGGCTGAAAACATCCCAGTTCTTGCACGGCCAGCATGCTCACCGGACATGTCCCCCATTGAGCATGTTTGGGACGCTCTGGATCGGCGTGTACGACAGCGTGTTCCAGCTCCTGCCGACATCCAGCAGCTTGGCAGCCATTGAAGAGGAGTGGACCAACATTCCACAGGATCACCAACCTGATCAACTCTATGCCACGGAGACGTGTTGCACTGCGTGAGGCACATGGTGGTCACACCAGATACTGCCTGGGTTTCGGACCCCCCCAATAAAGCAAAACTGCACGTTTCAGAGTGGCCTTCTATGGTGGCCAGCCTAAGGCACACCTGTGCAATAACCATGCTGTCTGATCAGCATCTTGATATGCCACGCCTGGGAGGTGGGATGGATTATCTCGGCAAAGGAGAAGTGCTCACTGTCACACATTGTTTCAGATCTGAGAACAATATTTGAGAGAAATGGTTATTTTGTGTTTGTAGAACATGTTTTAGATCTTTGAGTTCATCTCATGAGCAAAAACTAAAGTGTTGCGTTTATATTTTTGTTCAGTGTAGAAAAGACATAGAACACATAAAATAGATATCTCAGTTCCTTAGAGTCAGGTGATATCTCAGTTCCATAGAGTCAGGTGATATCTCAGTTCCATAGAGTCAGGTGATATCTCAGTTCCTTAGAGTCAGGTGATATCTCAGTTCCATAGAGTCAGGTGATATCTCAGTTCCATAGAGTCAGGTGATATCTCAGTTCCATAGAGTCAGGTGATATCTCAGTTCCATAGAGTCAGGTGATATCTCAGTTCCATAGAGTCAGGTGATATCTCAGTTCCATAGAGTCAGGTGATATCTCAGTTCCATAGAGTCAGGTGATATCTCAGTTCCATAGAGTCAGGTGATATCTCAGTTCCATAGAGTCAGGTGATATCTCAGTTCCTTAGAGTCAGGTGATATCTCAGTTCCATAGAGTCAGGTGATATCTCAGTTCCTAGAGTCAGGTGATATCTCAGTTCCTTAGAGTCAGGTGATATCTCAGTTCCATAGAGTCAGGTGATATCTCAGTTCCTATAGAGTCAGGTGATATCTCAGTTCCATAGAGTCAGGTGATATCTCAGTTCCTAGAGTCAGGTGATATCTCAGTTCCATAGAGTCAGGTGATATCTCAGTTCCATAGAGTCAGGTGATATCTCAGTTCCATAGAGTCAGGTGATATCTCAGTTCCATAGAGTCAGGTGATATCTCAGTTCCTTAGAGTCAGGTGATATCTCAGTTCCATAGAGTCAGGTGATATCTCAGTTCCTTAGAGTCAGGTGATATCTCAGTTCCTTAGAGTCAGGTGATATCTCAGTTCCATAGAGTCAGGTGATATCTCAGTTCCTTAGAGTCAGGTGATCTCAGTTCCTAGAGTCAGGTGATATCTCAGTTCATAGAGTCAGGTGATATCTCAGTTCCATAGAGTCAGGTGATATCTCAGTTCCATAGAGTCAGGTGATATCTCAGTTCCATAGAGTCAGGTGATATCTCAGTTCCATAGAGTCAGGTGATATCTCAGTTCCTTAGAGTCAGGTGATATCTACAGTTCCATTCAGAGTCAGGTGATATCTCAGTTCTATAGAGTCAGGTGATATCTCAGTTCCATAGAGTCAGGTGATATCTCAGTTCCATAGAGTCAGGTGATATCTCAGTTCCATAGAGTCAGGTGATATCTCAGTTCCATAGAGTCAGGTGATATCTCAGTTCCATAGAGTCAGGTGATATCTCAGTTCCATAGAGTCAGGTGATATCTCAGTTCCTTAGAGTCAGGTGATATCTCAGTTCCTTAGAGTCAGGTGATATCTCATTCTAGAGTCAGTGATATCTCAGTTCATAGAGTCAGGTGATATCTCAGTTCCATAGAGTCAGGTGATATCTCAGTTCCTTAGAGTCAGGTGATATCTCAGTTCCTTAGAGTCAGGTGATATCTCAGTTCCTTAGAGTCAGGTGATATCTCAGTTCCATAGAGTCAGGTGATATCTCAGTTCCTTAGAGTCAGGTGATATCTCAGTTCCATAGAGTCAGGTGATATCTCAGTTCCTTAGAGTCAGGTGATATCTCAGTTCCATAGAGTCAGGTGATATCTCAGTTCCATAGAGTCAGGTGATATCTCAGTTCCATAGAGTCAGGTGATATCTCAGTTCCTTAGAGTCAGGTGATATCTCAGTTCCTAGAGTCAGGTGATATCTCAGTTCCTTAGAGTCAGGTGATATCTCAGTTCCATAGAGTCAGGTGATATCTCAGTTCCATAGAGTCAGGTGATATCTCAGTTCCATAGAGTCAGGTGATATCTCAGTTCCTTAGAGTATTCCAGTTCCATAGAGTCAGGTGATATCTCAGTTCCATAGAGTCAGGTGATATCTCAGTTCCTTAGAGTCAGGTGATATCTCAGTTCCATAGAGTCAGGTGATATCTCAGTTCCATAGAGTCAGGTGATATCTCAGTTCTATAGAGTCAGGTGATATCTCAGTTCCTAAGTCAGGTGATATCTCAGTTCCATAGAGTCAGGTGATATCTCAGTTCCATAGAGTCAGGTGATATCTCAGTTCCATAGAGTCAGGTGATATCTCAGTTCTATAGAGTCAGGTGATATCTCAGTTCCATAGAGTCAGGTGATATCTCAGTTCCATAGAGTCAGGTGATATCTCAGTTCTATAGAGTCAGGTGATATCTCAGTTCCATAGAGTCAGGTGATATCTCAGTTCCATAGAGTCAGGTGATATCTCAGTTCCTTAGAGTCAGGTGATATCTCAGTTCCATAGAGTCAGGTGATATCTCAGTTCCTTAGAGTCAGGTGATATCTCAGTTCCTTAGAGTCAGGTGATATCTCAGTTCCATAGAGTCAGGTGATATCTCAGTTCCTTAGAGTCAGGTGATATCTCAGTTCCATAGAGTCAGGTGATATCTCAGTTCCTTAGAGTCAGGTGATATCTCAGTTCCATAGAGTCAGGTGATATCTCAGTTCCTTGCCCCCCCCCAGCTGCTGCTCCTTCGAGGACTACAACCTGACCACCGAGTGGCTCCTGAACCACACCTCCCAGCGCCCCAAGGTGGCTGTGATCTGTGGCTCTGGACTGGGACTACTGGCTGACGGAGCCGCGAACAAGCAGACCTTCAGGTACCAGGACATCCCCAACTTCCCCGTCAGCACAGGTGAGTGTGGCCCCGCCCCCTGAGGCTGGGGGGGGGCGTTAGCTCAACTACAGGCACTGTGTTCATGTGTGATCAGGTGTGATCAGGTGTGTGATCATGTGTGTTCAGGTGTGTTTCAGGTGTGTTCAGGTGTGTTTCAGGTGTGTTCAGGTGTGATCAGGTGTGTCCATGTGTGATCAGGTGTGTGTTCATGTGTGTTCATGTGTGATCAGGTGTGTTCATGTGTGTTCAGGTGTGTTTCAGGTGTGTTCAGGTGTGATCAGGTGTGTTCAGGTGTGTGTTCATGTGTGTGCACGTGTGATCAGGTGTGATCAGGTGTGTTCAGGTGTGATCAGGTGTGTCCATGTGTGATCAGGTGTGTCAATGTGTGTTCAGGTGTGTTCAGGTGTGATCAGGTGTGATCAGGTGTGTTCAGGTGTGTTCAGGTGTGATCAGGTGTGATCAGGTGTGTTCAGGTGTGATCAGGTGTGTTCATGTGAGTTCATGTGAGTTCAGGTGTGTTCAGGTGTGTTCAGGTGTGATCAGGTGTGATCAGGTGTGTTCAGGTGTGTTCATGTGTGTTTCCTGTCTCTCTCCAGTGGCGGGTCATGAAGGCTGTCTGGTGTTTGGGACGATCGAGGACACTTCGTGTGTCTTCATGCAGGGACACTTCCACCTGTACGAAGGTTACTCCCTCTGCCAGGTGGGCCATTACCCAGCATGCACCTGAACCTCTCTGAAGTGTTTCCTGGTCTGGTTCTGTTGGGTCCATCAGACTGGGAGGTGCTGTTATCACTGGTATCCCCTTCTGGTCTGAGGAAGGGTCTCAGTGATCAGTTTTGAAAGTCAAGGGTTTCTGGAAAGGGAACTTTTTAAAGAGTCAATAGATCTTGAGAGGCTCCACGATCCGCCATTGCTGTAAAAAAGTGGTCCATTGGAGTGACCGGAGATGTCGTAACTCTTCTATGAAATGGCTCTGGGGGGCGCTATAACGCTTCAATTAGCTGCTGTTCTATAATATACTCTGATAGGAGACAGAGATGTTATTTATTATTATTCACAGCAGGGGGGGGGAACCTATTTCCTTTCAATGTTTACAACATCCTCCGAGGGCCGTTCAAATGACTGAACTCAGCCTCTGCTTAAAGACACTGAAACCACAGCCCATTCATTTGGCCTTTCTCTCATGCTGTGCAGAGAAACAGCTCTTAATCCAGAGAGCTCCCCATGACTCACGCATGCATGCACGTGCACGGTGTGGCATGCATGCACGTGCACGGTGTGGCATGCATGCACGTGCACGGTGTGGCATGCATGCACGTGCACGGTGTGACATGACCACCAACACAGAAAGATATGGACACAAGATGTGTGCAAATGTATTTAGTATCCTATCCATGTGGACGTGATTTAAGTGACCTCACCTCCTCTAGGGGGGACCTCACCTCCTCTAGGGGGGACCTAACCTCCTCTAGGGGGGACCTAACCTCCTCTAGGGGGGGGACCTCACCTCCTCTAGGGGGGACCTAACCTCCTCTAGGGGGGACCTAACCTCCTCTAGGGGGGACCTCACCTCCTCTATGGGGGACCTCACCTCCTCCACCTCCTCTAGGGGGGACCTCACCTCCTCTAGGGGGGACCTAACCTCCTCTAGGGGGGGGACCTCACCTCCTCTAGGGGGGACCTAACCTCCTCTAGGGGGGACCTCACCTCCTCTAGGGGGGACCTAACCTCCTCTAGGGGGGACCTCACCTCCTCTAGGGGGGACCTAACCTCCTCTAGGGGGGGACCTCACCTCCTCTAGGGGGGACCTAACCTCCTCTAGGGGGGACCTCACCTCCTCTAGGGGGGACCTCACCTCCTCTAGGGGGGACCTAACCTCCTCTAGGGGGGACCTCACCTCCTCTAGGGGGGACCTAACCTCCTCTAGGGGGGACCTCACCTCCTCTATGGGGGACCTCACCTCCTCCACCTCCTCTAGGGGGGACCTCACCTCCTCTAGGGGGGACCTAACCTCCTCTAGGGGGGACCTAACCTCCTCTAGGGGGGACCTAACCTCCTCTATGGGGGGACCTCACCTCCTCCACCTCCTCTAGGGGGGACCTCACCTCCTCTAGGGGGGACCTCACCTCCTCCACCTCCTCTAGGGGGGACCTCACCTCCTCTAGGGGGGACCTCACCTCCTCTAGGGGGGACCTCACCTCCTCCACCTCCTCTAGGGGGGACCTCACCTCCTCTAGGGGGGACCTCACCTCCTCCACCTCCTCTAGGGGGGACCTCACCTCCTCTAGGGGGGACCTCACCTCCCCCACCTCCTCTAGGGGGGACCTCACCTCCTCTAGGGGGGACCTCACCTCCTCCACCTCCTCTAGGGGGGACCTCACCTCCTCTAGGGGGGACCTCACCTCCTCCACCTCCTCTAGGGGGGACCTCACCTCCTCTAGGGGGGACCTCACCTCCTCCACCTCCTCTAGGGGGGACCTCACCTCCTCTAGGGGGGACCTCACCTCCTCTAGGGGGGACCTCACCTCCTCATGAGGGATCTATGGAGACATCTCAGCACCAGATGAAACAGAACTGTGAGCAGACTCCCTTTGAAACTCTATTCTTGTTATTTTTAGCAGCTTTGTTGTTACTGTCATATCGCCTGTTGCCGACCCCTGGTTTAGGGGGTCACAAGGTTCTAGAGTTTCCTTACGTCTCTCACCTGTCTCTCTCTCACCTGTCTGTCTCTCACCTGTCTGCCTTTCACCTGTCTGTCTCTCACCTGCCTCTCACCTGTCTGCCTCTCACCTGTCTGCCTCTCACCTGTCTGTCTCTCACCTGTCTGTCTCTCACCTGTCTGTCTCTCACCTGTCTGTCTCTCACCTGTCTGTCTCTCACCTGTCTGCCTCTCACCTGTCTCTCTCTCACCTGTCTGTCTCTCACCTGTCTGTCTCTCACCTGTCTGTCTCTCACCTGTCTGTCTCTCACCTGTCTCTCACCTGTCTGTCTCTCACCTGTCTGTCTCTCACCTGTCTCTCTCTCACCTGTCTGCCTCTCACCTGTCTGCCTCTCACCTGTCTCTCTCTCACCTGTCTCTCACCTGTCTGTCTCTCACCTGTCTGTCTCTCACCTGTCTGTCTCTCACCTGTCTGTGTCTCACCTGTTTGTCTCTCACCTGTCTGTCTCTCACCTGTCTCTCACCTGTCTGTCTCTCACCTGTCTGTCTCTCACCTGTCTGTCTTTCACCTGTCTGCCTCTCACCTGTCTGTCTCTCACCTGTCTGTCTCTCACCTGTTTGTCTCTCACCTGTCTGTCTCTCACCTGTCTCTCACCTGTCTGTCTCTCACCTGTCTGCCTCTCACCTGTCTGTCTCTCACCTGTTTGTCTCTCACCTGTCTGTCTCTCACCTGTCTCTCACCTGTCTGTCTCTCACCTGTCTGCCTTTCACCTGTCTGTCTCTCACCTGTTTGTCTCTCACCTGTCTGTCTCTCACCTGTCTCTCACCTGTCTGTCTCTCACCTGTCTGCCTTTCACCTGTCTGTCTCTCACCTGTTTGTCTCTCACCTGTCTGTCTCTCACCTGTCTCTCACCTGTCTCTCTCTCACCTGTCTGCCTCTCACCTGTTTGTCTCTCACCTGTCTGCCTCTCACCTGTCTGTCTCTCACCTGTCTGTCTCTCACCTGTCTGCCTCTCACCTGTCTGTCTCTCACCTGTCTGCCTCTCACCTGTCTGCCTCTCACCTGTTTGTCTCTCACCTGTCTGTCTCTCACCTGTGCCTCTCACCTGTCTGTCTCTCACCTGTCTGCCTCTCACCTGTCTGCCTCTCACCTGTCTGTCTCTCACCTGTCTGTCTCTCACCTGTCTGTCTCTCACCTGTCTGTCTCTCACCTGTCTGTCTCTCACCTGTCTGCCTCTCACCTGTCTGTCTCTCACCTGTCTGTCTCTCACCTGTCTGTCTCTCACCTGTCTGCCTCTCACCTGTCTGTCTCTCACCTGTCTGCCTCTCACCTGTCTCTCTCTCACCTGTCTGTCTCTCACCTGTCTGTCTCTCACCTGTCTGTCTCTCACCTGTCTGCCTCTCACCTGTCTGCCTCTCACCTGTCTGTCTCTCACCTGTCTGTCTCTCACCTGTCTGTCTCTCACCTGTCTGCCTCTCACCTGTCTGCCTCTCACCTGTCTGTCTCTCACCTGTCTGTCTCTCACCTGTCTGTCTCTCACCTGTCTCTCTCTCACCTGTTTGTCTCTCACCTGTCTGTCTCTCACCTGTCTGTCTCTCACCTGTCTCTCACCTGTCTGTCTCTCACCTGTCTGTCTCTCACCTATCTCAGGTGACGTTCCCGGTGCGGATCTTTAAGCTGATGGGGGTGGAGACGGTCCTGGTGACCAACGCCTCGGGGGCGATCTGTCCCGACTATAAAGTGGGAGACATCATGATCATCAAAGACCACATCAACCTGCCGGGGTTCGCTGGGCAGCACCCGCTGTTTGGACCCAACGACGAGAGGTGAGACAGTTGTCTGTCTGTCTGTCTGTCTGTCTGTCTGTCTGTCTATCTCTCTGTCTGTCTGTCTGTCTGTCTGTCTGACTGTCTCTCTGTCTGTCTCTCTGTCTGTCTGTCTGTCTGTCTGTCTGTCTGTCTGTCTGTCTGTCTGTCTGTCTGTTTATCTGTCTCTCTGTCTCTCTGTCTGTCTGACTGTCTCTCTGTCTGTCTGTCTGTCTGTCTGTCTGTCTGACTGTCTCTCTGTCTGTCTGTCTGTCTGTCTGTCTCTCTGTCTGTCTGTCTGTCTGTCTGTCTGTCTGTCTCTCTGTCTGTCTGTCTGTCTGTCTGTCTCTCTGTCTGTCTGTCTGTCTGTCTGTCTGTCTGTCTCTCTGTCTCTCTGTCTGTCTCTCTCTCTGTCTGTCTGTCTGTCTGCCTGACTGTCTGTCCCTCTGCCTGTCTGTCTGTCTGTCTGCCTGCCTGTCTGCCTGTCTGTCTGTCCGTCTGTCTGCCTGTCTGTCTGTCTGTCTGTCTGTCTGTCTGTCCTCAGGTTTGAGACCCGGTTCCCCTGTATGTCTGATGCCTACAGTAAGGACCTGTCTGTCTCTCACCTGTCTGTCTCTCACCTGTCTGTCTCTCACCTGTCTCTCCTCAGGTTTGGGACCCGGTTCCCCTGTATGTCTGATGCCTACAGTAAGGACCTCCGCAGGCTGGCGGGGCAGGTCTGCTCGGAGCTGGGCTGCAGCGAGTTCCTCAGGGAGGGGGTCTACTGCATGGTGAGCGGACCCAACTTTGAGACCATTGCAGAGGCCCGGATGCTGCAGGTGCTGGGCTGCGACTCTGTGGGTAAGACAGGAGGACAGACAGGAGGACAGACAGGGGGACAGACAGGAGGACAGACATGATGACAGACAGGAGGACAGACAGGTGTCAGCTGGACCCCAACAGGACAGGAAATGGTGTCGGCTGGACCTCAAACAGGACAGGGGGACAGACAGGAGGACAGACAGGAGGACAGACAGGAGGACAGACAGGAGGACAGACATGATGACAGACAGGAGGACAGACAGGAGGACAGACAGGGGGACAGACAGGAGGATTGGGCCGGAGCGTGGAGGCCGAAACCGAAAGCATGGCTTGTGGGGCTTGGGCCGGTAGCCTGGCCCTCCGTCTCTTATTCGGCCGTCGAAGGCTCCGGGGACCTCCGAAGGCTCCGGGGACCTCCGAAGGCTCCGGGGACCTCCGAAGGCTCCGGGGCCTCCGAAGGCTCCGGGGACCTCCGAAGGCTCCGGGGCCTCCGAAGGCCAGGCGAGATCCCAAGAACAAATCACGGGCAGAGGAAGGAGAAAGAAGGATGTCAATGAAAGAACAAGAACAAGCTTGGACCCATACACAGGTAGCAAGAGGTAGCATCCAGACAAAAACCATCAGGGACAAACATGGAGGAGACAGGAAGACAATGACTGAACAGGGAGACAAAACGAAATACACAGAAGGGTTATCGCAGGACGAGAGACAGCTGGGGAGACAGAAACACAACAACAACAACACAGGAGGGCAAACACATATTTACGGTCCCTGATATGTGTATTTGTATATATTATACGTGTATTTATATATATGTCCCCCCTCAGGTATGAGTACGGTCCCTGAGGTGTGTATTTGTATATATTATACGTGTATTTATATACGTGTCCCCTCAGGTATGAGTACGGTCCCTGAGCTGTGTATTTGTATATATTATATGTGTATTTATATATGTGTCCCCTCAGGTATGAGTACGGTCCCTGAGGTGTGTATTTGTATATATTATATGTGTATTTATATATGTGTCCCCTCAGGTATGAGTACAGTCCCTGAGGTGTGTATTTGTATATATTATATGTGTATTTATATACGTGTCCCCTCAGGTATGAGTACGGTCCCTGAGGTGTGTATTTGTATATATTATATGTGTATTTATATACGTGTCCCTTCAGGTATGAGTACGGTCCCTGAGCTGTGTATTTGTATATATTATGTGTATTTATATACGTGTCCCCTCAGGTATGAGTACGGTCCCTGAGCTGTGTATTTGTATATATTATGTGTATTTATATACGTGTCCCCTCAGGTATGAGTACGGTCCCGGAGCTGTGTATTTGTATATATTATATGTGTAGTTATATATATGTCCCCCCTCATGTATGAGTACGGTCCCTGAGGTGTGTATTTGTATAATTATACGTGTATTTATATATATGTCCCCCCTCAGGTATGAGTACGGTCCCTGAGCTG
Organism: Champsocephalus esox; assembly: GCA_036324585.1. NCBI lineage: Eukaryota > Metazoa > Chordata > Actinopteri > Perciformes > Channichthyidae > Champsocephalus > Champsocephalus esox. The sequence continues at coordinate 223,498 of JAULUE010000070.1, read as the reverse complement.
TGTATTTGTGTATATTATACGTGTATTTATATATGTGTCCCCCCTCAGGTATGAGTACGGTCCCTGAGGTGTGTATTTGTATATATTATATGTGTAGTCATATATATGTCCCCCCTCAGGTATGAGTACGGTCCCTGAGGTGTGTATTTGTATATATTATACGTGTATTTATATATATGTCCCCCCTCAGGTATGAGTACGGTCCCTGAGCTGTGTATTTGTATATATTATATGTGTATTTATATATGTGTCACCTCAGGTATGAGTACGGTCCCTGAGGTGTGCATTTGTATATATTATATGTGTATTTATATATGTGTCCCCTCAGGTATGAGTACAGTCCCTGAGGTGTGTATTTGTATATATTACATGTGTATTTATATACGTGTCCCCTCAGGTATGAGTACGGTCCCTGAGCTGTGTATTTGTATATATTATATGTGTATTTATATATGTGTCCCCTCAGGTATGAGTACGGTCCCTGAGGTGTGTATTTGTATATATTATATGTGTAGTTATATATATGTCCCCCCTCATGTATGAGTACGGTCCCTGAGGTGTGTATTTGTATAATTATACGTGTATTTATATATATGTCCCCCCCTCAGGTATGAGTACGGTCCCTGAGCTGTGTATTTGTGTATATTATACGTGTATTTATATATGTGTCCCCCCTCAGGTATGAGTACGGTCCCTGAGGTGTGTATTTGTATATATTATATGTGTAGTCATATATATGTCCCCCCTCAGGTATGAGTACGGTCCCTGAGGTGTGTATTTGTATATATTATATGTGTATTTATATATATGTCCCCCCTCAGGTATGAGTACGGTCCCTGAGCTGTGTATTTGTATATATTATATGTGTATTTATATATGTGTCACCTCAGGTATGAGTACGGTCCCTGAGGTGTGCATTTGTATATATTATATGTGTATTTATATATGTGTCCCCTCAGGTATGAGTACAGTCCCTGAGGTGTGTATTTGTATATATTATATGTGTATTTATATACGTGTCCCCTCAGGTATGAGTACGGTCCCTGAGCTGTGTATTTGTATATATTATATGTGTATTTATATATGTGTCCCCTCAGGTATGAGTACGGTCCCTGAGGTGTGTATTTGTATATATTATATGTGTATTTATATATGTGTCCCCTCAGGTATGAGTACAGTCCCTGAGGTGTGTATTTGTATATATTATATGTGTATTTATATACGTGTCCCCTCAGGTATGAGTACGGTCCCTGAGGTGTGTATTTGTATATATTATATGTGTATTTATATACGTGTCCCCTCAGGTATGAGTACGGTCCCTGAGCTGTGTATTTGTATATATTATATGTGTATTTATATATGTGTCCCCTCAGGTATGAGTACGGTCCCTGAGGTGTGTATTTGTATATATTATATGTGTATTTATATATGTGTCCCCTCAGGTATGAGTACAGTCCCTGAGGTGTGTATTTGTATATATTATATGTGTATTTATATACGTGTCCCCTCAGGTATGAGTACGGTCCCTGAGGTGTGTATATATTATGTGTATTTATATGTGTGTCCCCTCAGGTATGAGTACGGTCCCTGAGGTGTGTATTTGTATATATTATATGTGTATTTATATATG
>JAULUE010000070.1:206868-211868 GCA_036324585.1 Champsocephalus esox | reverse complement strand
CTATCGTTTGGCCTACACCATGTGCTCTGTTTGACGTCACGTGATCTATCGTTTGGCCTACACCACGTGCTCTGTTTGACGTCACGTGATCTATCGTTTGGCCTACACCACGTGCTCTGTTTGACGTCACGTGATCTATCGTTTGGCCTACACCACGTGCTCTGTTTGACGTCACGTGATCTTCACATTTCTCCCTGCAGAAAAGAAAACATGGCCGAACTTCATTTTATTCTCGTGGAAAATGCCTGTTTTAAAGTTACTTTGGCTTTAAAATGCGTTTTGATGTCATTTGATGCGAGACATATGAGTTGTTATTTCAGATGATGTGTGCAGTGGATGTACATGATCTTTAGTTTGCTAGTTATTACGAAGATTACTTCAGGAAATTGCGTCCAACGTTTTCATTGTTACCAAGGTGGTTGCTAGGGACGCTGCTATCGATATTATTTCTGTTATGTTGTGCAACTGTTTAATGGTGTTATCTTTATTGCTACCCCCCTTCCCCGTCAATGTATAGTGTTGGTCCACAGCGCAAACGTATTAGTTTAACACAATCCGCATCTAAAGATACGTTATTTTCCCCTGTGCAATTCCAGTCTCACATCTCAGAGCACATCGTCATTAACAAATACCGGAAACAGACCCAAAACATTTAAAACATATATAAAAATACCTTATTCCGAGTGCTCTTGCTTTTCTCTTTGGAAGTCATCACATAACGGCATTGTAATACACGGTTCGGCTGCATTACATATTACATATCTGCCGCAGTTCTGTATTTATAGAGCCCTGATGAGAAGACAAAGATGAGGAACTGAAAACGTGACGTGGATCATAAATATATCAGCCATTAAACAACATCTTACATTTCTTTTCACACAATACGTCTCCTTGCAGTATCAACACTAATTCGGCTCACTTTTATATTTGATCCAATCGGTAGATAGGCTGTATTTACACCATAAAGGTGCACAGCTGATATAAAGGGACACCTGGTGGTTAAAGCATGTTATTGCATTTCATTATTTTTATTATTAGATATTAAATAGAATCCCCATAAAGTATATTCATTACTCGTTATTCTCTACTAATAGTTAATTAAAGACTGTATGTAATGACTATTTTGCACATCCCGTTCAAGATTTCAAGATGTTCTAAGGTTTATTGACATATCATACAGGCCTACACAACTGTGGTGTAGTTCTGCACTGAATGAAAACTTGGGTTGCAGGTTCCTCAATAGTGCATTACAAGACATCTATCAATATGTGTGCATACCTCCAGCAATGTTAACTATGTTGAAGCACTCATTTTAACTGATATTATACATAATGTATTATACTCTTATAAGATGTATGCAGATATTTCATCTCCGGCCTTGTCAGGTATTGAACAATCAATAAATAAAGAACACAGAATTATTAAATATAAAATACAGAATTTGTGTGATTTTACAAAATGATTTTCAAATAAACACCACTGCATATTTACAATCAATCAATCAATCAATCAATCAATGTTTATTTAGAGCCCAATATCACAAATGTTACATCTGTCTCAGTGTCTTCACAGTGTGTACAGAATATCAGTATGACAATACGACACCCTCTGTCCTCAGACCCTCTGTCCTCAGACCCTCTGTCCTTAGACCCTCTGTCCTCAGACCCTCTGTCCTTAGACCCTCACATCGTACAAGGAAACACTTCCAGAGAAAACCCAGTCAAAGGGAACATGGAGAACCCTCAGGAGAGCAGCAGAGGAGGATCCTCTCCAGGACGGACAGACTGCAATAGATGCCGTGTGTAAATTGAAAAGATAATACATTTGCAACATAGGTAGTCCAGATGTTTGAAATGCATGTGTGTATAACAGGAAGATGAGTCCACGAGGACATCCATCAGGACCGATGATCCAGGACCACAGCCACGACTCAAGATCCAGCGCTCGCGATCCAGGACTCAGGACCATCCATGACTCCGGATCCCAGCGTATAGAGACACCAGAAAGAAAGACATTTGGGGAAGCTGGGTTAATGGAACATGAGAGGACACAGGGACAGAGAGAGAGAAGGAAGAAGTGAGATGTCCCCATGAGAGGACACAGGGACAGACAGAGAGAAGGAAGAAGTGAGATGTCCCCATGAGAGGACACAGGTACAGACAGAGAGAAGGAATAAGTGAAATGTCCCCATGAGAGGACACAGGGACAGACAGAGAGAAGGAAGAAGTGAGATGTCCCCATGAGAGGACACAGGGACAGACAAAGAGAAGGAAGAAGTGAGATGTCCCCATGAGAGGACACAGGGACAGACAGAGAGAAGGAAGAAGTGAGATGTCCCCATGAGAGGACACAGGTACAGACAGAGAGAAGGAAGAAGTGAGATGTCCCCATGAGAGGACACAGGTACACACAGAGAGAAGGAAGAAGTGAGATGTCCCCATGAGAGGACACAGGGACAGACAGAGAGAAGGAAGAAGTGAGATGTCCCCATGAGAGGACACAGGTACAGACAGAGAGAAGGAAGAAGTGAGATGTCCCCATGAGAGGACACAGGGACAGACAGAGAGAAGGAAGAAGGAAGATGTCCCCATGAGAGGACACGGGGACAGACAGAGAGAAGGAAGAAGGAAGATGTCCCCATGAGAGGACACAGGTACATACAGAGAGAAGTGAGATGTCCCCATGAGAGGACACAGGTACAGACAGAGAGAAGGAAGAAGGAAGATGTCCCCATGAGAGGACACAGGTACAGACAGAGAGAAGGAAGAAGGAAGATGTCCCCATGAGAGGACACAGGGACAGACAGAGAGAAGGAAGAAGTGAGATGTCCCCATGAGAGGACACAGGTACAGACAGAGAGAAGGAAGAAGGAAGATGTCCCCATGAGAGGACATAGGTACAGACAGAGAGAAGGAAGAAGGAAGATGTCCCCATGAGAGGACACGGGGACAGACAGAGTGAAGGAAGAAGGAAGATGTCCCCATGAGAGGACACGGGGACAGACAGAGAGAAGGAAGAAGTGAGATGTCCCCCGACAAACTAAGCCTATATCAGCAAAACTAGGGGCTGAATCTAATCAGCCCTAACTATAAGCTTTATCAAAAAGGAAGGTCTTCAGCGCACTCTTAAAAACGGATAGGGTGTCTGCCGCCCGAACACAAACTGGAAGCTGATTCCACAAATGTGGAGCTTGATGAGAAAAGGCTCTGGCTCCCATTGTACTTTCAGAGACTCTAGGAACAACCAACAACCCTGCATTCTTGGAACGCAATGCCCTAGTAGGCCAGTAGGGTATAATGAGTTCTTTAAGGTAAGATGGCGCCTGCCCATTAAGGGCTTTGTAGGCGAGAAGAAGAACTTTAAATTCTATCCTGTGTTCTATAGGGAGCCAGTGTAAGGCAGCCAGAACAGGAGTCATGTGGTCCCTTCTCCTAACTCTGGTTAGTACACGAGCCGCAGCATTTTGAATCAGCTGAAGCCACTTGACTGACTTCTTGGTACTCCCTGATAGTAAAGAGTTACAATAATCCAGCCTAGAAGAAACAAATGCATGGACTAGTTTCTCTGCATCGCTTTGAGGCAAGATATGCCTGATCTCTGCAATGTTACGTAGATGGAAGTAGGCGGTCCTTGAAATTGATTTTATGTGGGCGTTAAAGGATAAATCCTGATCAAATATAACACCAAGATTCCTTACAGTCTCACTGGAGGCCAAATTAATGCCATCCATAGTTAGTATATCTTTAGATAGTTTGTTTCGTAGATTCTTCGGGCCAAGTACAATAACTTCAGTTTTGGTCGTGTTTAACATCAAAAAGTTTAAGGTCATCCACGTTTTTAAGTCCTTAAGGCAGTCTTGAATTTTATTTAGATGATTAATTTCATCAGGCTTGATTGATAAATATAGTTGAGTATCATCCGCATAACAATGAAAGTTTACAGAATGATTCCTTATAATATTGCCTAACGGAAGCATATATAATGTGAACAAAATAGGTCCGAGCACTGAGCCCTGTGGCACTCCATGGCTAACTTTGGTTTGCGTGGAAGATTCATCGTTGACACGTACAAACTGAGAGCGTTCAGATAGATAGGACCTGAACCAGCCTAAAGCAGTTCCCTGTATGCCAACCAAGTGCTCTAGTCTTTGCAATAGGATGTCATGGTCGATAGTATCAAATGCAGCACTGAGATCGAGCAACACAAGAATAGAGACAAGTCCCTTGTCTGAGGCTATTAGAATGTCCTGTGTGACTTTAACCAGAGCTGTCTCTGTGCTATGATGTGTTCTAAAGCCAGACTGAAGACTGAAGATTGAAGATTAGAAATAGGTCTATAGTTGGCTAAAACCTCTGGATCGAGGTTGTGCTTTTTAAGAAGCGGTTTTATCACTGCTACTTTGAATGATTGTGGAACATAGCCTGATAATAAAGACATATTCATAATATTTAATAAAGAAGTGCTAATTAATGGAAACACTTCCTTCAACAGCTTAGTTGGAATTGGGTCTAACATGCACGTTGATGGTTTAGAAGAGAGAATCATTGCATGTAATGGTTAATGGCTGAAAAGCATTCTAGTTTACTCCATCCATCCATCCATCCATCTTCTCCCGCTTATCCGTGGTCGGGTCGCGGGGGTAGCAGTTCCAGCAGAGAGCCCCAAACTTTCTTTTCCCTGGCGACATCAACCAGCTCTGACTGGGGGATCCCAAGGCGCTCCCAGGCCAGCGAAGAGATATAATCCCTCCACCTGGTCCTAGGTCTACCCCTTGGTCTCTTCCCAGCTGGACGTGCCTGGAACACCTCCCAAGGGAGGCGCCCAGGTGGCATCCTAACTAGGTGCCCGAACCACCTCAACTGGCTTCTTTCGACGCGAAGGAGGAGCGGCTCAACTCCGAGTCCCTCCCTGATGACCGAACTTCTCACCTTATCTCTAAGGGAGACACCAGCCACCCGGCGGAGGAAACCCATCTCGGCCGCTTGTATCCGCGATCTCGT
>JAULUE010000070.1:194368-201868 GCA_036324585.1 Champsocephalus esox | reverse complement strand
TGGTGTACTTCTACTGCAGTTCAGAGGTACATGGTGTACTTCTACTGCACTGCAGTTCAGAGGTACAAGGTGTACTTCTACTGCAGTTCAGAGGTACAAGGTGTACTTCTACTGCAGTTCAGAGGTACATGGTGTACTTCTACTGCAGTTCAGAGGTACATGGTGTACTTCTACTGCAGTTCAGAGGTACATGGTGTACTTCTACTACAGTTCAGAGGTACATGGTGTACTTATACTGCAGTCCAGTTCAGAGGTACATGGTGTACTTCTACTGCACTATAGTTCAGAGGTACATGGTGTACTTCTACTCACTACAGTTCAGAGGTACATGGTGTACTTCTACTCTCTACAGTTCAGAGGTACATGGTGTACTTCTACTACAGTCCAGTTCAGAGGTACATGGTGTACTTCTACTGCAGTTCAGAGGTACATGTTGTACTTCTACTCTCTACAGTTCAGAGGTACATGGTGTACTTCTACTCTCTACAGTTCAGAGGTACATGGTGTACTTCTATTCTCTACAGTTCAGAGGTACATGGTGTACTTCTACTCACTACAGTTCAGAGGTACATGGTGTACTTCTACTCCTCTACAGTTCAGAGGTACATGGTGTACTTCTACTCTCTACAGTTCAGAGGTACATGGTGTACTTCTACTTCTCTACAATTCAGAGGTACATGGTGTACTTCTACTCTCTACAGTTCATAGGTACATGGTGTACTTCTACTCTCTACAGTTCAGAGGTACATGGTGTACTTATACTCTCTACAGTTCAGAGGTACATGGTGTACTTCTACTACAGTTCAGAGGTACATGGTGTACTTCTTCTACTCTACAGTTCAGAGGTACATGGTGTACTTCTACTCCTCTACAGTTCATAGTTACATGGTGTACTTCTACTACAGTACAGAGGTACATGGTGTACTGATAACTCCTCTACAGTTCAGAGGTACATGGTGTACTTCTACTCCTCTACAGTTCAGAGGTACATGGTGTACTTCTCCTCCTCTACAGTTCAGAGGTACATGGTGTACTTCTACTACAGTTCAGTTCAGAGGTACATGGTGTACTTCTACTCACTACAGTTCAGAGGTACATGGTGTACTTCTACTACAGTTCAGAGGTACATGGTGTACTTCTACTGCAGTTCAGAGGTACATGGTGTACTTCTACTGCAGTTCAGAGGTACATGGTGTACTTCTACTCTCTACAGTTCAGAGGTACATGGTGTACTTCTATTCTCTACAGTTCAGAGGTACATGGTGTACTTCTACTCACTACAGTTCAGAGGTACATGGTGTACTTCTACTCCTCTACAGTTCAGAGGTACATGGTGTACTTCTACTCCTCTACAGTTCAGAGGTACATGGTGTACTTCTACTCTCTACAGTTCAGAGGTACATGGTGTACTTCTACTTCTCTACAATTCAGAGGTACATGGTGTACTTCTACTCTCTACAGTTCATAGGTACATGGTGTACTTCTACTCTCTACAGTTCAGAGGTACATGGTGTACTTATACTCTCTACAGTTCAGAGGTACATGGTGTACTTCTACTACAGTTCAGAGGTACATGGTGTACTTCTTCTACTCTACAGTTCAGAGGTACATGGTGTACTTCTACTCCTCTACAGTTCATAGTTACATGGTGTACTTCTACTACAGTACAGAGGTACATGGTGTACTGATAACTCCTCTACAGTTCAGAGGTACATGGTGTACTTCTACTCACTACAGTTCAGAGGTACATGGTTTACTTCTACTCACTACAGTTCAGAAGTACATGGTGTACTTCTCCTCCTCTACAGTTCAGAGGTACATGGTGTACTTCTACTACAGTTCAGTTCAGAGGTACATGGTGTACTTCTACTCACTACAGTTCAGAGGTACATGATGTACTTCTACTCTCTACAGTTCAGAGGTACATGGTGTACTTCTACTCCTCTACAGTTCAGAGGTACATGGTGTACTTCTACTCTCTACAGTTCAGAAGTACATGGTGTACTTCTACTCTCTACAGTTCAGAGGTACATGATGTACTTCTACTCTCTACAGTTCAGAGGTACATGGTGTACTTCTACTCTCTACAGTTCAGAGGTACATGGTGTACTTCTACTCCTCTACAGTTCAGAGGTACATGGTGTACTTCTACTCTCTACAGTTCAGAGGTACATGGTGTACTTCTCCTCCTCTACAGTTCAGAGGTACATGGTTTACTTCTACTCACTACAGTTCAGAAGTACATGGTGTACTTCTCCTCCTCTACAGTTCAGAGGTACATGGTGTACTTCTACTCCACTACAGTTCAGAGGTACATGGTGTACTTCTACTCCTCTACAGTTCAGAGGTACATGGTGTACTTCTACTCCACTACAGTTCAGAGGTACATGGTGTACTTCTACTCTCTACAGTTCAGAGGTACATGGTGTACTTCTACTACAGTTCAGTTCAGAGGTACATGATGTACTTCTACTCTCTACAGTTCAGAGGTACATGGTGTACTTCTACTCCTCTACAGTTCAGAGGTACATGGTGTACTTCTACTCTCTACAGTTCAGAGGTACATGGTGTACTTCTACTCCTCTACAGTTCAGAGGTACATGGTGTACTTCTACTCCACTACAGTTCAGAGGTACATGGTGTACTTCTACTCCTCTACAGTTCAGAGGTACATGGTGTACTTCTACTCACTACAGTTCAGAGGTACATGATGTACTTCTACTCTCTACAGTTCAGAGGTACATGGTGTACTTCTACTCCTCTACAGTTCAGAGGTACATGGTGTACTTCTACTCTCTACAGTTCAGAGGTACATGGTGTACTTCTACTACAGTTCAGAGGTACATGGTGTACTTCTACTCCACTACAGTTCAGAGGTACATGGTGTACTTCTACTACAGTTCAGAGGTACATGGTGTACTTCTACTACAGTTCAGAGGTACATGGTGTACTTCTGTCTAAGGCTGAGGTCACAGGTAATCAGGTTGTTGTTATTTACTAAAGGCTGAGGTCACAGGTCATCGGGTTGTCGTTATTTACTAAAGGCTGAGGTCACAGGTCATCAGGTTGTTGTTATTTACTAAAGGCTGAGGTCACAGGTCATCAGGTTATTGTTATTTACTAAAGGCTGAGGTCACATGTCATCAGGTTGTTGTTATTTACTAAAGGCTGAGGTCACAGGTCATCAGGTTATTGTTATTTACTAAAGGCTGAGGTCACAGGTCATCAGGTTGTTGTTATTTACTAAAGGCTGAGGTCACAGGTCATCAGTTGTGTTATTATTTACTAAAGGCTGAGGTCACAGGTCATCAGGTTGTTGTTATTTACTAAAGGCTGAGGTCACAGGTCATCAGGTTATTGTTATTTACTAAAGGCTGAGGTCACAGGTCATCAGGTTGTTGTTATTTACTAAAGGCTGAGGTCACAGGTCATCAGGTTGTTGTTATTATTTACTAAAGGCTGAGGTCACAGGTAATCAGGTTGTTGTTATTTATTAAAGGCTGAGGTCACAGGTCATCAGGTTGTTGTTATTTACTAAAGGCTGAGGTCACAGGTCATCAGGTTGTTGTTATTTACTAAAGGCTGAGGTCACAGGTCATCGGGTTGTTGTTATTTACTAAAGGCTGAGGTCATCGGGTTGTTGTTATTTACTGAAGGCTGAGGTCACAGGTCATCGGGTTGTTGTTATTTACTAAAGGCTGAGGTCACAGTCGGGTGTTGTTATTTACTAAAGCTGGGTCAGGTCACGGGTTGTTGTTATTTACTAAAGGCTGAGGTCACAGGTCATCGGTTGTTGTTATTTACTAAAGGCTGAGGTCATCAGGTTGTTGTTATTTACTAAAGGCTGAGGTCACAGGTCATCAGGTGTTGTTATTTACTAAAGGCTGAGGTCATCAGGTTGTTGTTATTTACTAAAGGCTGAGGTCACAGGTCATCAGGTTGTTGTTATTTACTAAAGGCTGAGCTCATCAGGTTGTTGTTATTTACTAAAGGCTGAGGTCACAGGTTGTTGTTATTTACTAAAGGCTGAGGTCACAGGTCATCAGGTTGTTGTTATTTACTAAAGGCTGAGGTCACAGAGACCAAAGAGAGCTCAAGAGTTTAATTGTGTTGTTGATCTGTGTTGTTGTTGTTGTTGTTGCAGCGGAGGCGTCCGGCCCCAGAAGACTCCTGTCCTCTTCAGAGTAAGTGTGTGCGTACGGAGAGACACGCTGAAGCCGGCGTCGCCATGACGACCAGCGAGGACGAGCTGAGGTGCCTCGACGTCCACCTGGACAGTAAATCCCGCCTCCTCAACCTCACAGCCAACCACGTGCGAGCCATCCTACATGTGAGAGAGAGACCACACACACACACACACACACACACACACACACACACCACACACACACACACAACATGTTACTTGTTAGACGCTTTTATTGTGTCACAGGAGCACTTTGGGGTGAAGGGTCTCAGGGACACAACGACATGCTGACTGCAGTGGGGTTTACACACACACACACACACACACACACATGCACTGACTGACACACACACATTGACAGTGTGTGTGTGTGTTTCAGGAGGTGATCACAGATGAGCGTGTGGTGGAGATGATGAAGGCGACGATCAGAGACACTCAGGACCTGCCCATGTTCGTGAGTACCTGTCTGCCTGTCTCTCACCTACCTGTCTGTCTGCCTCTCACCTACCTGTCTGTCTCTCACCTACCTGTCTGTCTCTCACCTACCTGTCTGCCTCTCACCTACCTGTCTGTCTCTCACCTACCTGTCTGTCTCTCACCTACCTGTCTGTCTCTCACCTACCTGTCTGTCTCTCACCTACCTGTCTGTCTGCCTCTCACCTACCTGTCTGTCTCTCACCTACCTGTCTGTCTCTCACCTACCTGTCTGCCTGTCTCTCACCTACCTGTCTGTCTCTCACCTACCTGTCTGTCTGCCTCTCACCTACCTGTCTGTCTCTCACCTACCTGTCTGTCTCTCACCTACCTGTCTGCCTCTCACCTACCTGTCTGTCTGCCTCTCACCTACCTGTCTGTCTGCCTCTCACCTACCTGTCTGTCTCTCACCTACCTGTCTGTCTCTCACCTACCTGTCTGCCTGTCTCTCACCTACCTGCTGTCTCTCACCTACCTGTCTGTCTGCCTCTCACCTACCTGTCTGTCTCTCACCTACCTGTCTGTCTCTCACCTACCTGTCTGCCTCTCACCTACCTGTCTGCCTCTCACCTACCTGTCTGTCTCTCACCTACCTGTCTGTCTCTCACCTACCTGTCTGTCTGTCTCTCACCTACCTGTCTGTCTCTCACCTACCTGTCTGTCTGCCTCTCACCTACCTGTCTGTCTCTCACTACCTGTCTGCCTGTCTCTCACCTACCTGTCTGTCTCTCACCTACCTGTCTGTCTGTCTCTCACCTACCTGTCTGTCGCCTCTCACCTACCTGTCTGCCTCTCACCTACCTGTCTGTCTCTCACCTACCTGTCTGCCTCTCACCTACCTGTCTGCCTCTCACCTACCTGTCTGCCTGTCTCTCACCTACCTGTCTGTCTCTCACCTACCTGTCTGTCTGCCTCTCACCTACCTGTCTGCCTCTCACCTACCTGTCTGCCTGTCTCTCACCTACCTGTCTGTCTGCCTCTCACCTACCTGTCTGCCTCTCACCTACCTGTCTGTCTCTCACCTACCTGTCTGTCTCTCACCTACCTGTCTGTCTCTCACCTACCTGTCTGTCTCTCACCTACCTGTCTGTCTCTCACCTACCTGTCTGCCTGTCTCTCACCTACCTGTCTGTCTGCCTCTCACCTACCTGTCTGCCTCTCACCTACCTGTCTGCCTCTCACCTACCTGTCCTGTCTCTCACCTACCTGTCTGTCTCTCACCTACCTGTCTGTCTGCCTCTCACCTACCTGTCTGCCTCTCACCTACCTGTCTGTCTCTCACCTACCTGTCTGTCTCTCACCTACCTGTCTGCCTCTCACCTACCTGTCTGTCTCTCACCTACCTGTCTGTCTGCCTCTCACCTACCTGTCTGCCTCTCACCTACCTGTCTGCCTGTCTCTCACCTACCTGTCTGTCTCTCACCTACCTGTCTGTCTGCCTCTCACCTACCTGTCTGTCTCTCACCTACCTGTCTGTCTCTCACCTACCTGTCTGTCTCTCACCTACCTGTCTGTCTCTCACCTACCTGTCTGTCTCTCACCTACCTGTCTGCCTGTCTCTCACCTACCTGTCTGTCTGCCTCTCACCTACCTGTCTGTCTCTCACCTACCTGTCTGTCTCTCACCTACCTGTCTGTCTGCCTCTCACCTACCTGTCTGTCTCTCACCTACCTGTCTGTCTCTCACCTACCTGTCTGCCTGTCTCTCACCTACCTGTCTGTCTCTCACCTACCTGTCTGTCTCTCACCTACCTGTCTGTCTGTCTCTCACCTACCTGTCTGTCTGCCTCTCACCTACCTGTCTGTCTCTCACCTACCTGTCTGTCTGTCTCTCACCTACCTGTCTGCCTGTCTCTCACCTACCTGTCTGCCTGTCTCTCACCTACCTGTCTGCCTGTCTCTCACCTACCTGTCTGCCTGTCTCTCACCTACCTGTCTGCCTGTCTCTCACCTACCTGTCTGCCTGTCTCTCACCTACCTGTCTGCCTGTCTCTCACCTGTCTGCCTGTCTCTCACCTACCTGTCTGTCTCTCACCTACCTGTCTATCTGTCTCTCACCTACCTGTCTACCTGTCTCTCACCTACCTACCTGTCTCTCACCTACCTGTCTACCTGTCTCTCACCTACCTGTCTGCCTGTCTCTCACCTACCTGTCTGCCTGTCTCTCACCTGTCTGCCTGTCTCTCACCTGTCTGTCTGCCTGTCTCTCACCTGTCTGTCTGCCTGTCTCTCACCTGTCTGTCTGCCTGTCTCTCACCTGTCTGTCTGCCTGTCTCTCACCTGTCTGTCTGCCTGTCTCTCACCTACTTGTCTGTCTGTCTCTCACCTACCTGTCTGCCTGTCTCTCACCTACCTGTCTGTCTCTCACCTACCTGTCTGCCTGTCTCTCACCTACCTGTCTGTCTCTCACCTGTCTGCCTGTTTCTCACCTACCTGTCTGCCTGTCTCTCACCTACCTACCTGCCTGTCTCTCACCTACCTGCCTGCCTGTCTCTCACCTACCTGTCTGCCTGTCTCTCACCTACCTACCTGTCTGTCTCTCACCTACCTACCTGTCTGTCTCTCACCTACCTGTCTGCCTGTCTCTCACCTACCTGTCTGTCTGTCTCTCACCTACCTGTCTGCCTGTCTCTCACCTACCTGTCTGCCTGTCTCTCACCTACCTGTGCCTGTCTCTCACCTACCTGTCTGCCTGTCTCTCACCTACCTGTCTGCCTGTCTCTCACCTACCTGTCTGCCTGTCTCTCACCTACCTGTCTGCCTGTCTCTCGCCTACCTGTCTGCCTGTCTCTCGCCTACCTGTCTGCCTGTCTCTCACCTACCTGTCTGCCTGTCTATCGC
>JAULUE010000070.1:184368-189368 GCA_036324585.1 Champsocephalus esox | reverse complement strand
CATAAACATTTCTGTACATGCGCCAGTTAGCCAACAGGCTGTTCTTCATCTGCAGTCCCTGGACAGATGTTCAAAGGACAGGTAAATACAATCAGTCAAACAACATTCAACATACATGCTTATATTATGATAAAAGCATTCATTAATTACCGCCGTTAACGCGATCATTTTGACAGCATTAATAAAAACTAGTGCTGTCAAAATTATCGCGTTAACGCCGGTAATTAATTTTTTTAATTAATTGCGTTAAAATACTTAACGCATTTAACGCATGTGCAGAATGTCCCGCCCCGTACATCCCACCAGTGGCAGCGCCAGGGTATGGCTGGGGTAGGCTGCACCCATACAGAGAGATGGCTTTGCCCCACCATGAGACACGATGTTAAAGGAAGCAACATAAAGTCTGTCAACTCGCGGAGTAAACTGCACAGACAGCAGGTAGTCAGATTGATTTCAGCCACTTGTCTGGAAATACCGAAGACCAGAAACGGTTTTGAAAACTTCTCCATAGAACATCTTTGATAATGTCTTCTGGCCAATCAGAATCAAGAAAACGGCGTGGTGTTGTTGCAGGAAGTCCCGACGCAGAATACTTTAGCTGTAGTTCAGTAACACATAACTGGTACGCAGGTTAGGCGTAATCTGAAATGCGTCACTTGTGTCACAAAGCGCATTTGCGTACCGACGTACTTGTGAAGCTTTTCCAGAAGGCGGTTCGATCCCCGGACGACAGAGTCGGTCAGTTCACGAGAGAGCCATTAGCCACTTGTGTCAGACTGCCTCATTGAACGTACATGACAGTATCATCAGCATACATTTGGATGTTTGTGTCAGGACATATCGATGGTAAGTCGTTTATATACAATGAAAATAACAATGGACCCAGAATTGACCCTTGTGGGACACCTGTGGACAGCTGGAGGTTAGATGATTGATTATTCTGTACTCTGACATACTGAGAACGGTTGAACAAATATGATTCTATCCATTTAAGTGTTAGTGTGGAGAAGTTAATGCTGGATAGCTTAGATATGAGTTTGTTGTGATTAACGGTGTCAAAGGCCTTCTTTCAGTCGAGAAACACTGCTCCCACAACACCACCTCTATCCATTTGGGATTTGATCTGTGGAGAAACAGTTGGCTGTTTCTGTGGAGTGTTTGGCCCTAAAGCCAAATTGCATTGGATGCAGAGAAAAAGCACTGTTATTCAGATGGTTCATAATTTGTTCAGCTACAAGTTTTTCAACAGCTTTTGACACTGTAGGAAGGATGCTGATTGGCCTGTAGTTATTGGTAGACTTTGGGTCTCCACCTTTAAAGGTGGGGATGACTACAGCCGCATTCCAGACTTATGGAAACATTCCTGACAGAAAGAGAGGTTGATGATATTGGCAATAGGATGAGAAAGAGTTGGACTGAGGTCTTTGAGCATCCGTACCACATGTATCCTCTGCCTTAGACGGTTTAAGGGATTTAATTACTCTTAACTTCTGCTACAGTTGTGTTTCTTAAGCTGAAAGCTGGCTCCGTTGTATCAATTTGACAATGACTCGTGCACGCAGGAGAAAGGCACTGAGCAATGTTCGCAACAGAATCAATACAATAGTGGTTTAAAACTTCAGCGACATCGCCTGGAGTGTTTATAAGCTTCCCATGTACTTTAAGTTCCAACTGTTTCTTTCCCTATGTTGATGACCAGTTCATGTTTTGAACTGGTCCCAGATCAGTTTCGAATTATCGTTAAAAAGAAATCTGCCTTAGCTTTCCTTCATTTCTTTAAAACGTCATTCCTAAGCATCGTAAAATGACTTCTGTCATGGCTTCCTTTCGTTTTGATTGCAGTTTTTTAGACGAGATCACGTTCTTTCATTTATCCAAGGGACAGTGTGTTTGTTATTTCTATGCTTGATTTTTGAAGTTGTTAATAGTCCTCTCTAACGTTTTTGAGAACATTTGACTGTCTTCTTCGTGGTCTATTCCAGGCAGAATATCTTCCCATGTAATCTGTTCAACAGCATTTGCAAAGGTCTCGTATGTTTTGGGGGATTACACAAGATTCATATTTCCTGACGGAAGGGCTAAAGCGCTTATTGGTTTCCTGGCGACTAAAGTTAAAACCCGGTACGTGAAAGGCTGCTGTGGGGGCGGACTAAAAGGCCCGATGGCTTAGCTTTGGGATCCCAGACTGTTCTTGAGTTATTGACGGTCTGAAAGAAGCTCCGGCTCCGGTTCTTTCTGATTGCCGGGTTTACCTGCTTCCTGTTTGGAGTGTTAATGTTTCCAAATGCACGTGGATTATTACAGCCAGAGAAAGTGTTGTTTTGAGTGTCATGCGGTGGCACAGCAGCGTCCCCCCTCGCCCCTCATGGTGGTCCATTGTTGTCGGTCACCCCCGAACGGCGCCACTCCGCTCAGCCCACAGCCAGCCGCCTCGACCTCCGCTGCTCTCCCGACACCCGGGGTATTTTTTATTTTATTTAACCAGATAACAGCATTGAGATCTCATTTGCATTGCTGACCCGGCCAAGAAGGCAGCAACGTGACACATAACACAAACATATGAAATACAGAGAGCATAACTAAGAAAACAAAAGACAAAAAAGCAGTCACTACATTGTGCACATCAGGACAGAAAGAAAGGTGCTGCTTATCAGCTGGAGGTCCGGACTTCAGACAACTTCCATCTAAAACATGCTGTTGAGACGAGTGCCCTCAGGTTGAGGCGTGACTGAAGGTCGTTCCAAGACCAAGGACCAGAATAAAAAAAGACTCCTTTTCCCAGCCTCAGTCCGCACAGCACCTGGACCCGTATCCAGGCACCTGGACCCGTATCCAGGCACCTGGACCCGTATCCAGGCACCTGGACCCGCATCCAGGCACCTGGACCCGTATCCAGGCGCCTCGACCCGTATCCAGGCGCCTCGACCCGTATCCAGGCTCTGGGTCTGAGGCTGTGAGAGTCACAAACTGGAGCAGATCTGGCACATATGTACAGTGGAAGCTTTCCTAAAATGGGCTTTATACATTAATAAAAACCAAGGCTGCATCCTGCGCACACTAAGTGAGGACCATCCAGTTTGGCTATAGTGTGCAATGATGAGTCCTATAGGGTGCATCTGATATATAACGCAGTGCAGTGTTGGAGAGTGGGTCAGGTTTGGCCCAAACAGAGGGACAGGCTAACCTATAGACGGTGTCACCGTAGTCCAGCTGGGACAGGACAAGCCAGAGACCAACCTTTTACGGGATGAAGTTAAAAACAACATTTAAGTCTGAAAAGGAAGCCAAGAGTGAATTTCAATTTCTTAGTTAGAACTTCAACATGGTGTTTGAAGTTGAGATTACTGTCCAACCAGAAGACCAGATATTTGTAGGTATCGACAAACTCAACAGAGACGCCATCAAGGGTGTCTTTTTGAATAAGGGCTGAACATTTATTTCTGAGGACACGAAGAAGAAGCCAGTCATCACTAGTGTTAGACTTTCTAGCTAAGGACCATTGCTTATTTCGATCATGAATTAGATCCCGATGTTCCCGATGTTCTAGATGTTCCCGATGTTCCCGATGTTCTAGATGTTCCCGATGTTCTAGATGTTCTAGATGTTCCCGATGTTCTAGATGTTCCCGATGTTCTAGATGTTCTAGATGTTCCCGATGTTCTAGATGTTCTAGATGTTCCCGATGTTCCCGATGTTCTAGATGTTCTAGATGTTCCCGATGTTCCCGATGTTCTAGATGTTCCCGATGTTCTAGATGTTCTAGATGTTCCCGATGTTCCCGATGTTCCCGATGTTCTAGATGTTCCTGATGTTCTTGATGTTCCCGATGTATAGACCTTAGCTGACTGAGTGTGTTCGTTTCTCAGAGGAAGCTGACGATGACGACGACCCAGAGTACAACGTCCTGGAGGACCTGGACGAACCGGACCTGGAGGACTACAGGACGGACCGGGCCGTGCAGATCACCAGTAGGTGTTGTGGACCGGGTCTGGGTATAGGTCTGGGTATGGACTACATGTTATCCCTGCCTCACCCTCAGAGTTAACCCATCTTCTCCTCTTACAGAGAAGGAGGTGAATGAGCTGCTGGAGGAACTCTTTGATACGGTGAGTTCAGGGACATCAGACCCGTCTGGTTCTGAGTTCAGGGAGAACGGACCGTCTGGTTCTGAGTTCAGGGAGAACGGACCCGTCTGGTTCTGAGTTAGGGGGAACTGACCGTCTGGTTCTGAGTTCAGGGAGAACGGACCCGTCTGGTTCTGAGTTCAGGGAGAACGGACCCGTCTGGTTCTGAGTTCAGGGAGAACGGACCCGTCTGGTTCTGAGTTAGGAGGGAACGGACCCGTCTGGTTCTGAGTTCAGGGAGAACGGACCCGTCTGGTTCTGAGTTCAGGGAGAACGGACCCGTCTGGTTCTGAGTTCAGGGAGAACGGACCCGTCTGGTTCTGAGTTCAGGGAGAACGGACCCGTCTGGTTCTGAGTTCAGGGAGAACGGACCGTCTGGTTCTGAGTTCAGGGAGAACGGACCCGTCTGGTTCTGAGTTCAGGGAGAACGGACCGTCTGGTTCTGAGTTCAGGGAGAACGGACCCGTCTGGTTCTGAGTTCAGGGAGAACGGACCGTCTGGTTCTGAGTTCAGGGAGAACGGACCCGTCTGGTTCTGAGTTCAGGGAGAACGGACCCGTCTGGTTCTGAGGTCCGTCTGTTTCTCTCCACAGCTTCAGGAGGAAGTGGCCGCTGAAGAGCAGGAAGAGGAGGAACCGTCACAGACTGGAGCCAAGTTCAACGTCCCTGCAGCTCTACGGTAACTCCTTCAGTCCTCACACCTCCACATCACACACACACATGTACACAGACACATGTACACAGACACACGTACACAGACACACGCACGCAGACACACGACACAGACACACGTACACAGACACACGCACGCAGACACACGTACACAGACACACGCACGCAGACACACGCACGCAGACACACGCACGCAGACACACGC
>JAULUE010000070.1:151868-174368 GCA_036324585.1 Champsocephalus esox | reverse complement strand
ACACAGTTACAGACACACAGTTACAGACGCACACAGTTACAGACACACACAGTTACAGTCGCACACAGTTACAGTCACACACAGCTACAGTCACACACAGTACAGTCACACAGCTACAGTCACAGTCGCACACAGTTACAGTCACACACAGTTACAGACGCACACAGTTACAGACGCACACAGTTACAGACGCACACAGTTACAGTCACACACAGCTACAGTCACACACAGCTACAGTCACACTCAGTTACAGTCGCACACAGTTACAGTCGCACACAGCTACAGTCACACACAGTTACAGACGCACACAGTTACAGACGCACACAGTTACAGTCGCACACAGTTACAGTCGCACACAGTTACAGACACACACAGTTACAGTCGCACACAGTTACAGACACACACAGTTACAGTCGCACACAGTTACAGTCGCACACAGTTACAGACGCACACAGTTACAGTCGCACACAGTTACAGACGCACACAGTTACAGACGCACACAGTTACAGACACACAGTTACAGACACACAGTTACAGACACACACAGTTACAGACACACACAGTTACAGACACACACAGTTACAGACGCACACAGTTACAGACGCACACAGTTACAGTCGCACACAGTTACAGACACACAGTTACAGACACACACAGTTACAGACGCACACAGTTACAGACGCACACAGTTACAGACACACACAGTTACAGTCGCACACAGTTACAGTCGCACACAGTTACAGACACACACAGTTACAGTCGCACACAGTTACAGACACACACAGTTACAGTCGCACACGGTTACAGTCGCACACGGTTACAGTCGCACACAGTTACAGACGGTTACAGACGCACACAGTTACAGACGCACACGGTTACAGACGCACACGGTTACAGTCGCACACGGTTACAGTCGCACACGGTTACAGTCGCACACAGTCACACACGGTTACAGACGCACACAGTTACAGACGCACACAGTTACAGACACACACAGTTACAGTCGCACACAGTTACAGACGCACACAGTTACAGACGCACACAGTTACAGACGCACACAGTTACAGACACACACAGTTACAGACGCACACAGTTACAGACGCACACAGCTACAGTCACAGTCACACTCAGTTACAGTCGCACACAGCTACAGTCACACACAGTTACAGACGCACACAGTTACAGACGCACACAGTTACAGTCGCACACAGCTACAGTCGCACACAGCTACAGTCACACTCAGTTACAGTCGCACACAGTTACAGTCGCACACAGCTACAGTCACACACAGTTACAGACGCACACAGTTACAGACGCACACAGTTACAGACGCACACAGTTACAGTCGCACACAGTTACAGTCGCACACAGTTACAGTCGCACAGTTACAGACGCACACGGTTACAGACGCACACGGTTACAGACGCACACGGTTACAGTCGCACACAGTTACAGTCGCACACAGTTACAGACACACACAGTTACAGACACACACAGTTACAGACGCACACAGGTACAGACACACACAGTTACAGTCGCACACAGTTACAGTCGCACACAGTTACAGACACACACAGTTACAGTCGCACACAGTTACAGACACACACAGTTACAGACACACACAGTTACAGACACACAGTTACAGTCGCACACAGTTACAGACGCACACAGTTACAGTCGCACACAGTTACAGACACACACAGTTACAGACACACAGTTACAGACACACAGTTACAGACACACAGTTACAGACACACAGTTACAGACATACACAGTTACAGACACACACAGTTACAGACACACACAGTTACAGACACACACAGTTACAGTCGCACACAGTTACAGACGCACACAGTTACAGACACACAGTTACAGACACACACAGTTACAGACGCACACAGTTACAGACGCACACAGTTACAGACACACACAGTTACAGACACACACAGTTACAGTCGCACACAGTTACAGACACACACAGTTACAGTCGCACACAGTTACAGACACACACAGTTACAGTCGCACACGGTTACAGACACACAGTTACAGACGCACACGGTTACAGACGCACACGGTTACAGACGCACACGGTTACAGACGCACACAGTTACAGTCGCACACAGTTACAGTCGCACACAGTTACAGACACACACAGTTACAGACACACACGGTTACAGTCGCACACGGTTACAGTCGCACACGGTTACAGTCGCACACGGTTACAGTCGCACACGGTTACAGTCGCACACAGTTACAGTCGCACACAGTTACAGTCGCACACAGTCACACACGGTTACAGACGCACACAGTTACAGACGCACACAGTTACAGACGCACACAGTTACAGACGCACACAGTTACAGTCACACACAGCTACAGTCACACACAGCTACAGTCACAGTCACACTCAGTTACAGTCGCACACAGTTACAGTCGCACACAGCTACAGTCACACACAGTTACAGACACACAGTTACAGACACACACAGTTACAGTCGCACACGGTTACAGACGCACACGGTTACAGTCGCACACGGTTACAGACGCACACAGTTACAGTCGCACACAGTTACAGTCGCACACAGGTACAGTCACACTCAGACACACTCAATCACACTCAATCACACTCAGTCACACTCAGACACACTCAATCACACTCAATCACACTCAGTCACACTCAGTCACACTCAGTCACACTCATCACACTCAGTCACACTCAGACACACTCAGTCACACTCAATCACACTCAGTCACACTCAGACACACTCAGTCACACTCAGACACACTCAATCACACTCAGTCACACTCAGTCACACTCAGACACACTCAGTCACACTCAGACACACTCAGTCACACTCAGACACACTCAGTCACACTCAGACACACTCAGTCACACTCAGACACACTCAGACACACTCAGACACACTCAATCACACTCAGTCACACTCAGTCACACTCAGACACACTCAATCACACTCAGTCACACTCAGACACACTCAGACACACTCAGACACACTCAGACACACTCAGACACACTCAGACACACTCAGACACACTCAATCACACTCAGTCACACTCAGTCACACTCAGACACACTCAATCACACTCAATCACACTCAGTCACACTCAGACACACTCAGACACACTCAGACACACTCAGACACACTCAATCACACTCAGACACACTCAGACACACTCAGTCACACTCAGACACACTCAGACACACTCAGACACACTCAGACACACTCAATCACACTCAATCACACTCAGACACACTCAGACACACTCAGACACACTCAATCACACTCAGTCACACTCAATCACACTCAGTCACACTCAGTCACACTCAGTCACACTCAATCACACTCAATCACACTCAATCACACTCAGTCACACTCAGTCACACTCAGTCACACTCAGACACACTCAATCACACTCAGACACACTCAGACACACTCAGACACACTCAGACACACTCAGACACACTCAGTCACACTCAGTCACACTCAGTCACACTCAGTCACACTCAGACACACTCAGACACACTCAGACACACTCAGACACACTCAGACACACTCAGACACACTCAATCTCACTCAATCACACTCAATCACACTCAGTCACACTCAGTCACACTCAGACACACTCAGACACACTCAGACACACTCAGACACACTCAGACACACTCAGACACACTCAGACACACTCAATCACACTCAATCACACTCATCACACTCAATCACACTCAATCACACTCAGTCACACTCAGTCACACTCAGTCACACTCAATCACACTCCTCGGTCCTCGGCTCCCCTCCTCTCTCCTCCACTCCCCTCCTCAGTCCTCCGCTCTCCTCCTCTCTCCTCGGCTCCCCTCCTCAGTCCTCCGCTCCCCTCCTCAGTCCTCGGCTCCCCTCCTCTCTCCTCCACTCCCCTCCTCAGTCCTCCGCTCTCCTCCTCTCTCCTCGGCTCCCCTCCTCAGTCCGCGGCTCCCCTCCTCAGTCCTCGGCTCCCCTCCTCAGTCCTCGGCTCCCCTCCTCTCTCCTCGGCTCCCCTCCTCAGTCCTCCGCTCCCCTCCTCTCTCCTCGGCTCCCATCCTCTCTCCTCGGCTCCCCTCCTCTCTCCTCGGCTCCCCTCCTCAGTCCTCCGCTCGCATATCCTGCGGGCGGCACCAAGGCTCGAGGAGGGGAGTCGAGGAGGGGACATTTAAGAATTGAGAATCCTCTAAGGTGTATCATACTAATATATTTCCCATGATGCCTCTGTGCAGGTTGATGGTCCTGGCTCTGAAGCACTTTGAGGGGGGGGTGCAGTCGGATCAGCTGATCAGCTCCTACCTGCTGTGCAAGTCCCGCTGGAACCTGAGGAAGCACATCCGAGAGATGAGTGGCACCAGAGCCCCCCCCCACAGCGTCATCAAGGTGTGTGTGTGTGTGTGTGTGTGTGTGAGACTGTGTGTGTGTGAGACTGTGTGTGTGTGTGAGACTGTGTGTGTGTGTGTGTGTGTGTGAGACTGTGTGGAGTGCTTTGAGGGGTCTTAATTATAACATATACTCTGTCCTCCAGGCGTTCCTGAGTCAGAGAGTGGTGCCCCCCCTCCCCCTCGCCTGCAGCAGGGCTCAGCCTGGAGAGCAGCGCCCCCCTGTGGAGAGGGACGCCTCCCTCCTGACTAACTGGTTGAAGGTGACTCAGATGTTTCATTCATACTTTACCCGGTTTATGAATTCAGAAGTAATGAAAGCAGTTGTTCACACATTCACACAGACGAGCGAGACCGACGCAGACCTGCACAATTGCAACCGCCGTCTTGCTAGTGAGTTGCATGATGGGTAGTCATTGTGTCCGACTTGCTCTGGAGCTCGCCTTCATGAGACGTTGAAATCTCGCGGGACAAAGACATTACTGTTCACGTCGCTGCTCGTTGCTCCTGGTCAGAAGCTGAGCTGCATGTCGTTGTCTCCTGTAATCTGTGCAATATCAATAAAGTTGCATCTAATCTTGAGCAGGAACAAATGTATTGACTTCGTACATATCTGACATTAACGATTAAACACGAGTGCATTCTTTATAAATGCAAACCGAGTCAAGCCGACTCCGGAGGTGGCGGTATGCACCTTCAAGCCGTTTGCAATCCGCCAAACAACCCAGAGAAGAAGAAGCCGACTCCGAGCTGTCCGACTTCAGGCGAGCTCTTTGAGACCTCCCCGCTGCGATCGGCTATTCTCGTCTACTTTCGAGGAGCACCGCAACGCGTCTCCAACAAACCTATTAGCTGTTCAGCTAGCAGACGTTAGCTGTTCAGCTAGCAGACGGCTAGCAGACGTTAGCTGTTCAGCTAGCAGACGTTAGCTGTTCAGCTATTAGACGTTAGCTGTTCAGCTATTAGACGTTAGCTGTTCAGCTATTAGACGTTAGCTGTTCAGCTAGCAGACGTTAGCTTTTCAGCTGGCAGACGTTAGCTGTTCAGCTGGCAGACGTTAGCTGTTCAGCTGGCAGACGTTAGCTGTTCAGCTAGCAGACGGCTAGCAGACGTTAGCTGTTCAGCTAGCAGACGTTAGCTGTTCAGCTATTAGACGTTAGCTGTTCAGCTATTAGACGTTAGCTGTTCAGCTATTAGACGTTAGCTGTTCAGCTAGCAGACGTTAGCTTTTCAGCTGGCAGACGTTAGCTGTTCAGCTGGCAGACGTTAGCTGTTCAGCTGGCAGACGTTAGCTGTTCAGCGGGCAGACGTTAGCTGTTCAGCTAGCAGACGGCTAGCAGACGTTAGCTGTTCAGCTAGCAGACGGCTAGCAGACGTTAGCTGTTCAGCTAGCAGATGTTAGCTGTTCAGCTAGCAGACGGTTAGCAGACGTTAGCTGTTCAGCTAGCAGACGTTAGCTGTTCAGCTAGCAGACGGCTAGCAGACGTTAGCTGTTCAGCTAGCACACGTTAGCTGTTCAGCTGGCAGACGTTAGCTGTTCAGCTAGCAGACGGCTAGCAGACGTTAGCTGTTCAGCTATTAGACGTTAGCTGTTCAGCTAGCAGACGTTAGCTGTTCAGCTATTAGACGTTAGCTGTTTAGCTGGCAGACGTTAGCTGTTCAGCTATTAGACGTTAGCTGTTCAGCTAGCAGACGGCTAGCAGACGTTAGCTTTTCAGCTGGCAGACATTAGCTGTTCAGCTGGCAGACGTTAGCTGTTCAGCGAGCAGACGTTAGCTGTTCAGCTAGCAGACGTTAGCTGTTCAGCTAGCAGACGTTAGCTGTTCAGCTAGCAGACGTTAGCTGTTCAGCTAGCAGACGTTAGCTGTTCAGCTAGCAGACGTTAGCTGTTCAGCTGGCAGACGTTAGCTGTTCAGCTAGCAGACGGCTAGCAGACGTTAGCTGTTCAGCTAGCAGACGTTAGCTGTTCAGCTGGCAGACGTTAGCTGTTCAGCTGGCAGACGTTAGCTGTTCAGCTAGCAGACGGCTAGCAGACGTTAGCTGTTCAGCTATTAGACGTTAGCTGTTCAGCTAGCAGACGTTAGCTGTTCAGCTATTAGACGTTAGCTGTTTAGCTAGCAGACGTTAGCTGTTCAGCTATTAGACGTTAGCTGTTTAGCTGGCAGACGTTAGCTGTTCGGCTGGCAGACGTTAGCTGTTCGGCTGGCAGACGTTAGCTGTTCGGCTGGCAGACGTTAGCTGTTCGGCTGGCAGACGTTAGCTGTTCGGCTAGCAGACGTTAGCTGTTCGGCTGGCAGACGTTAGCTGTTCGGCTGGCAGACGTTAGCTGTTCGGCTGGCAGACGTTAGCTGTTCGGCTGGCAGACGTTAGCTGTTCGGCTGGCAGACGTTAGCTGTTCGGCTGGCAGACGTTAGCTGTTCGGCTGGCAGACGTTAGCTGTTCAGCTATTAGACGTTAGCTGTTCAGCTGGCAGACGTTAGCTGTTCAGCTATTAGACGTTAGCTGTTCAGCTGGCAGACGTTAGCTGTTCAGCTGGCAGACGTTAGCTGTTCAGCTATTAGACGTTAGCTGTTCAGCTATTAGACGTTAGCTGTTCAGCTATTAGACGTTAGCTGTTCAGCTGGCAGACGTTAGCTGTTCAGCTGGCAGACAGCAGACGGCTAGCAGACGTTAGCTGTTCAGCTAGCAGACGTTAGCTGTTCAGCTGGCAGACGTTAGCTGTTCAGCTAGCAGACGGCTAGCAGACGTTAGCTGTTCAGCTGGCAGACGTTAGCTGTTCAGCTAGCAGACGGCTAGCAGACGTTAGCTGTTCAGCTGGCAGACGTTAGCTGTTCAGCTGGCAGACGTTAGCTGTTCAGCTAGCAGACGTTAGCTGTTCAGCTAGCAGACGTTAGCTGTTCAGCTGGCAGACGTTAGCTGTTCAGCTAGCAGACGGCTAGCAGACGTTAGCTGTTCAGCTAGCAGACGGCTAGCAGACGTTAGCTGTTCAGCTAGCAGACGGCTGGCAGACGTTAGCTGTTCAGCTAGCAGACGGCTAGCAGACGTTAGCTGTTCAGCTAGCAGACGGCTGGCAGACGTTAGCTGTTCAGCTAGCAGACGGCTGGCAGACGTTAGCTGTTCAGCTAGCAGACGGCTGGCAGACGTTAGCAGACGTTAGCTGTTCAGCTAGCAGACGGCTAGCAGACGTTAGCTGTTCAGCTGGCAGACGTTAGCTGTTCAGCTGGCAGACGTTAGCTGTTCAGCTGGCAGACGTTAGCTGTTCAGCTGGCAGACGTTAGCTGTTCAGCTGGCAGACGTTAGCTGCTTAAGGTGAATATGCTTACACTGTGTTCCTCTGCTCCTCCAGAACAGTCAGCTGATCATCCAGAAGACCCGCCTCCCCTCCGGCTGTTACCCCCCCTCCCTCCCCCCCGGCTGCAGCCTCAGGCTCCACCCCCATTGGCTCAACAAGTCAGGCCACGCCCCTCCCCCCCCCCAAAGGCGTCTCTTCGCCTTAGCCCACAATGCATCTCTGCTGCCGTTGGCCAAAGCCCCGGCAGCCCGAAAGCCAATCAGCTCACAGCTACGCTCTCCTGCGGTTGGACCCCCGCCTCCTTCCAGCACAGCGCTCTCATTGGCTGCTGCACACACACTCCCTGCCCCCACCATCCCGCCCTGCCTTCCTATTGGTCAGACGACACAGCAGAGCATCCTCCTCCCCCTCCCCTCCCTCACCAGCCCGGAAACTACAAATCCCAGAATGCCTTGCTCTGCTGCCAAGTCTGGGTACCTCCTACTCCAGATGGTGTGGACTCCTCCAACCAAAACCTCCCAGAATACACCTGGGCCAATCAGAGAGGACAGACAGGATGGGGGGGAGTCGGGGGAGAGTTCAGCCTCCACACTGAGCCCGGTGTCTTCCTGTTCAGAGAAGGGGGAGGAGGGGGGAGGAGGAGAGGATGAGGAGGAGAGACAGAGGGAACATGGGGGAGGAGAGGAAGAGGAGGTACAGGGGGAGGATGAAGCTGGTGGGGGAGGAAACGAGGAAGAGGAGGGACAGAGAGAAGATGGGGGAGGAGAGGAGGGACAGGGGGGGGAGGAAGAACAGAAAGAAGATGGGGGAGGAGAGGAAGAGGAGGGACAGGGGGGGGAGGAAGAGGAGGAACAAAAAGAAGATGGGGGAGGAGAGGAAGAAGATGGAGATAAAGATGAAGATCAGGACCGACAGGGGGACGAGGAGGAAGAGGAAGAGGATTTTGATGATCTCACTCAGGATGAAGACGAGGAGGAAGCAATGTCATCGGCGTCCGAGGAGTCTGTGCTTTCTGTTCCAGAGCTACAGGTAAACAGAGCTACAGGTAGACAGAGCTACAGGTAAACAGAGCTACAGGTAAACAGAGCTACAGGTAGACAGAGCTACAGGTAGACAGAGCTACAGGTAAACAGAGCTACAGGTAAACAGAGCTACAGGTAAACAGAGCTACAGGTAGACAGAGCTACAGGTAAACAGAGCTACAGGTAAACAGAGCTACAGGTAAACAGAGCTACAGGTAGACAGAGCTACAGGTAGACAGAGCTACAGGTAGACAGAGCTACAGGTAAACAGAGCTACAGGTAGACAGAGCTACAGGTAAACAGAGCTACAGGTAAACAGAGCTACAGGTAAACAGAGCTACAGGTAAACAGAGCTACAGGTAGACAGAGCTACAGGTAAACAGAGCTACAGGTAAACAGAGCTACAGGTAAACAGAGCTACAGGTAGACAGAGCTACAGGTAGACAGAGCTACAGGTAAACAGAGCTACAGGTAGACAGAGCTACAGGTAAACAGAGCTACAGGTAAACAGAGCTACAGGTAAACAGAGCTACAGGTAAACAGAGCTACAGGTAGACAGAGCTACAGGTAAACAGAGCTACAGGTAAACAGAGCTACAGGTAGACAGAGCTACAGGTAAACAGAGCTACAGGTAAACAGAGCTACAGGTAAACAGAGCTACAGGTAGACAGAGCTACAGGTAGACAGAGCTACAGGTAAACAGAGCTACAGGTAGACAGAGCTACAGGTAAACAGAGCTACAGGTAAACAGAGCTACAGGTAAACAGAGCTACAGGTAGACAGAGCTACAGGTAGACAGAGCTACAGGTAAACAGAGCTACAGGTAAACAGAGCTACAGGTAAACAGAGCTACAGGTAGACAGAGCTACAGGTAGACAGAGCTACAGGTAAACAGAGCTACAGGTAAACAGAGCTACAGGTAGACAGAGCTACAGGTAAACAGAGCTACAGGTAAACAGAGCTACAGGTAAACAGAGCTACAGGTAGACAGAGCTACAGGTAGACAGAGCTACAGGTAAACAGAGCTACAGGTAAACAGAGCTACAGGTAGACAGAGCTACAGGTAAACAGAGCTACAGGTAAACAGAGCTACAGGTAAACAGAGCTACAGGTAGACAGAGCTACAGGTAGACAGAGCTACAGGTAAACAGATCTACAGGTAAACAGAGCTACAGGTAAACAGAGCTACAGGTAAACAGAGCTACAGGTAAACAGATCTACAGGTAAACAGAGCTACAGGTAAACAGAGCTACAGGTAAACAGAGCTACAGGTAGACAGATCTACAGGTAAACAGAGCTACAGGTAAACAGAGCTACAGGTAGACAGAGCTACAGGTAAACAGAGCTACAGGTAGACAGAGCTACAGGTAAACAGAGCTACAGGTAGACAGAGCTACAGGTAAACAGAGCTACAGGTAAACAGAGCTACAGGTAAACAGAGCTACAGGTAGACAGAGCTACAGGTAGACAGAGCTACAGGTAGACAGAGCTACAGGTAAACAGAGCTACAGGTAGACAGAGCTACAGGTAAACAGAGCTACAGGTAGACAGAGCTACAGGTAAACAGAGCTACAGGTAGACAGAGCTACAGGTAAACAGAGCTACAGGTAGACAGAGCTACAGGTAGACAGATCTACAGGTAAACAGAGCTACAGGTAAACAGAGCTACAGGTAGACAGAGCTACAGGTAGACAGAGCTACAGGTAGACAGAGCTACAGGTAGACAGAGCTACAGGTAAACAGAGCTACAGGTAGACAGAGCTACAGGTAGACAGAGCTACAGGTAAACAGAGCTACAGGTAGACAGAGCTACAGGTAAACAGAGTACTAGTTCAGAGCTACAGGTAGACAGAGCTACAGGTAGACAGATCTACAGGTAGACAGAGCTACAGGTAAACAGAGCTACAGGTAGACAGAGCTACAGGTAGACAGATCTACAGGTAAACAGAGCTACAGGTAAACAGATCTACAGGTAGACAGATCTACAGGTAAACAGGAAGTACTTAGTTCCAGAGCTACAGGTAAACAGAGCTACAGGTAGACAGGAAGTACTTTGTTCCAGAGCTACAGGTAGACAGGAAGTAGTTAGTTCCAGACCTACAGGTAAACAGGAAGTAGTTAGTTTCAGACATACAGGTAAACAGGAAGTAGTTAGTTTCAGACCTACAGGTAAACAGGAAGTAGTTAGTTTAGACCTACAG
Source organism: Champsocephalus esox (assembly GCA_036324585.1). Taxonomy (NCBI): domain Eukaryota; kingdom Metazoa; phylum Chordata; class Actinopteri; order Perciformes; family Channichthyidae; genus Champsocephalus; species Champsocephalus esox. The sequence continues at coordinate 163,433 of JAULUE010000070.1, read as the reverse complement.
GTAAACAGGAAGTAGTTAGTTTAGACCTACAGGTAAACAGGAAGTAGTTAGTTTCAGACCTACAGGTAAACAGGAAGTACTTAGTTCCAGAGCTACAGGTAAACAGGAAGTAGTTAGTTTCAGATCTACAGGTATACAGAGCTACAGGTAAACAGGAAGTAGTTAGTTTCAGACCTACAGGTAAACAGGAAGTAGTTTGTTTAAGATCTACAGGTAAACAGGAAGTAGTTAGTTTCAGACCTACAGTTAAACAGGAAGTAGTTACTTTAGACCTACAGGTAAACAGGAAGTAGTTAGTTTCAGATCTACAGGTAAACAGAGCTAGAGGTAAGCAGGAAGTAGTTAGTTTCAGACCTACAGGTAAACTGAGCTACAGGTAAGCAGGAAGTAGTTAGTTTCAGAGCTACAGGTAAGCAGGAAGTAGTTAGTTTCAGAGCTACAGGTAAACAGGAAGTAGTTAGTTTCAGATCTACAGGTAAACAGAGCTAGAGGTAAGCAGGAAGTAGTTAGTTTCAGACCTACAGGTAAACAGGAAGTAGTTAGTTTAGACCTACAGGTAAACAGGAAGTAGTTAGTTTCAGACCTACAGGTAAACAGGAAGTGGTTAGTTTAGACCTACAGGTAAACAGGAAGTAGTTAGTTTCAGACCTACAGGTACAGGAGACAGAGCTACAGGTAGACAGATCTACAGGGTAGACAGAGCTACAGGTAAACAGAGATCTACAGGTAAACAGAGCTACAGGTCAGACTACAGGTAAACAGAGCTAAGTTTAGACAGCTACAGTAAACAGAGCTACAGGTAAACAGATCTACAGGTAGACAGATCTACAGGTAAACAGGAAGTACTTAGTTCCAGAGCTACAGGTAAACAGAGTGCTACAGGTAGACAGGAAGTACTTGTTCCAGAGCTACAGGTAGACAGGAAGTAGTTAGTTCCAGACCTACAGGTAAACAGGAAGTAGTTAGTTTCAGACATACAGTAAACAGGAGTAGTTAGTTTCAGACCTACAGGTAAACAGGAAGTAGTTAGTTTAGACCTACAGGTAAACAGGAAGTAGTTAGTTTAGACCTACAGGTAAACAGGAAGTAGTTAGTTTCAGACCTACAGGTAAACAGGAAGTACTTAGTTTCAGAGCTACAGGTAAACAGGAAGTAGTTAGTTTCAGATCTACAGGTATACAGAGCTACAGGTAAACAGGAAGTAGTTAGTTTCAGACCTACAGGTAAACAGGAAGTAGTTCGTTTCAGACCTACAGGTAAACAGGAAGTAGTTTGTTTAAGATCTACAGGTAAACAGGAAGTAGTTAGTTTCAGACCTACAGTTAAACAGGAAGTAGTTTACTTTAGACCTACAGGTAAACAGGAAGTAGTTAGTTTCAGATCTACAGGTAAACAGAGCTAGAGGTAAGCAGGAAGTAGTTAGTTTCAGACCTACAGGTAAACAGGAAGTAGTTTGTTTAAGATCTACAGGTAAACAGGAAGTAGTTAGTTTCAGACCTACAGTTAAACAGGAAGTAGTTACTTTAGACCTACAGGTAAACAGGAAGTAGTTAGTTTCAGATCTACAGGTAAACAGAGCTAGAGGTAAGCAGGAAGTAGTTAGTTTCAGACCTACAGGTAAACTGAGCTACAGGTAAGCAGGAAGTAGTTAGTTTCAGAGCTACAGGTAAGCAGGAAGTAGTTAGTTTCAGAGCTACAGGTAAACAGGAAGTAGTTAGTTTCAGATCTACAGGTAAACAGAGCTAGAGGTAAGCAGGAAGTAGTTAGTTTCAGACCTACAGGTAAACAGGAAGTAGTTAGTTTAGACCTACAGGTAAACAGGAAGTAGTTAGTTTCAGACCTACAGGTAAACAGGAAGTGGTTAGTTTAGACCTACAGGTAAACAGGAAGTAGTTAGTTTCAGACCTACAGGTAAACAGGAAGTAGTTAGTTTAGACCTACAGGTAAACAGGAAGTAGTTAGTTCCAGACCTACAGGTAAACAGGAAGTAGTTAGTTTCAGACCTACAGGTAAACAGGAAGTAGTTAGTTTAGACCTACAGGTAAACAGGAAGTACTTAGTTCCAGAGCTACAGGTAAACAGGAAGTAGTTAGTTTTAGACTTACAGGAAGTAGTTCGTTTCAGATCTACAGGTATACAGAGCTACAGGTAAACAGGAAGTAGTTAGTTTCAGACCTACAGGTAAACAGGAAGTAGTTCGTTTCAGACCTACAGGTAAACAGGAAGTAGTTTGTTTAAGATCTACAGGTAAACAGGAAGTAGTTAGTTTCAGACCTACAGGTAAACAGGAAGTAGTTAGTTTCAGATCTACAGGTAAACAGAGCTAGAGGTAAGCAGGAAGTAGTTAGTTTCAGACCTACAGGTAAACTGAGCTACAGGTAAGCAGGAAGTAGTTAGTTTCAGAGCTACAGGTAAGCAGGAAGTAGTTAGTTTCAGAGCTACAGGTAAACAGGAAGTAGTTAGTTTCAGAGCTACAGGTAAACAGGAAGTAGTTCGTTTCAGATCTACAGGTAAACAGAGCTACATGACCTCTGACCTCTCTCTGCAGGAGACCATGACCTCTGACCTCTCTCTGCAGGAGACCATGAAGCAGCTCACCTGGCTGGCGTCTGAACGGAGACTTTGTGCCGACGGAGACTCGGAGGAGGAAAACTCTCCGACCTCCGCCGGCTCTCAGGAGGAGGAAGAGGAGGAAGAGGAGGAAGAGGAGGAGGGGCCTAAAGGGGAGGAGTCTGGAGAGGGGGGGTGCAGTAAGGGGGGAGGAGATGAGGAGACGGCGGGGGGGGAGGGTAGGCCCAGAGGAGGGGGGGTGAGGGGTGGTCGGGGGAGAGGTCAGACTCTCCGGCTCAGGGGGAGACGGCAGGTCAGCAAAGACTCCAAGAAGCTGCTGCTGCTGTACGACGAGAACCTGCTGAGCCTCGACCCGCAGAGAGAGAGCAAAGACATGGCCTTCGCCCAGGGGTACCTGCAGCGGGTGAGCAGCACCACTCCGCACCAGAACACGACTCAGCACGACTCGGCACACACGACTCGGCACGGCACGACTCGGCACGGCACGACTCGGCACGACTCGGCACGGCACGACTCGACTCGGCACACAGGACTCGGCACGACACGACTCGGCACACACGACTCGGCACGACGACACGGCACGCACGACGACTCGGCACACACGACTCGGCACGACTCGGCACTGCACGACTCGGCACGACTCGGCACACACGACTCGGCACGACTCGGCATGGCACGGCACGACACGACTCGGCATGGCACGGCACGACACGGCACGACTCGGCACACACGACTCGGCACACACGACTCGGCACACACGACTCGGCACACACGACTCGGCACACACGACTCGACACGACTCTGCACGACACGACTCATCAGAACACGACTCGGCACTCACGACCACTTTTTAAAAGTTGTCACGGCTTGTGTGTAGCATGTAGCTTCAGGTAACTGTATGTGACCGCTCTGTGTGTCCAGGTGCGTGAAGCGCTGCAGGACGTACCTGGACAGGTGGAGGAGTTTGTGTCTCTCCTGAACGACTTCGAGCAGGTGGGCGAAGGACAGGAAGTGATGCTGTTGTTCAGGAAGCTGCGCTGCATCCTGGGAGATCGGACAGACCTCCTCCGAGACTTCGCTGCGTTCCTGCACCCTGAGCAGGCGCTGCAGTGCGGACTGGTAAGCTCAGGTGTACTACCTCAGGTGTATCACCTCAGGTGTATCACCTCAGGTGTATCACCTCAGGTGTATTACCTCAGGTGTATTATCTCAGGTGTATTATCTCAGGTGTATTATCTCAGGTGTATACCTCAGGTGTATTACTCAGGTGTATTATCTCAGGTGTATTATCTCAGGTGTACTACCTCAGGTGTACTACCTCAGGTGTATTATCTCAGGTGTATTATCTCAGGTGTATTATCTCAGGTGTATCTCAGGTGTACTACCTCAGGTGTATTATCTCAGGTGTACTACTCAGGTGTATTATCTCAGGTGTATTATCTCAGGTGTATTATCTCAGGTGTATTATCTCAGGTGTATCACCTCAGGTGTACTACCTCAGGTGTACTACCTCAGGTGTATTACCTCAGGTGTATTACCTCAGGTGTATCATCTCAGGTGTATTATCTCAGGTGTATTACCTCAGGTGTATTACCTCAGGTGTATTACCTCAGGTGTATTACCTCAGGTGTATTACCTCAGGTGTATTACCTCAGGTGTATTACCTCAGGTGTATTACCTCAGGTGTATCATCTCAGGTGTACTATCTCAGGTGTATTACCTCAGGTGTATTACCTCAGGTGTATAATCTCAGGTGTATTACTCAGATCACAAATGGATATTATCTCCAGTATGTTATTTTTAGGTAATATCTTTCTCATATATTTTGTAAATGTTTTGCATTTTTAGGACTTTTTTTGCATATTCTAAAAAGTATTCTCAGGAATGTTTAATTCCCACGTTTTTAACCTTCGTCACACTTTGTTTGTGGCGAGGTGTTGGGTTAGGGTTAGGGTTAACCCTAACTCTAACCCTTCGTCACACTTTGTTTGTGGCGAGGTGTGGTAACATGTAACTAATCGTGATGTGACGTCCTCCTGCAGGTTGAGGAGCAGCAGGCGTTTGAGCGTAGCCGGCGTTTCCTGCGACAGCTAGAGATCAGCTTTGGAGATAATCCATCACATTATCAGAAGATCATCAAAGCTCTGCAGACCGGCCCCGACCTGAGTCCCAGCAGCATCCACGAGGTACCCCATCCAACACCAGCTCTACACCACCCAACACTAGCTCAACACCACCCAACACTAGCTCAACACCACCCAACACCAGCTCTACACCACCCAACACTAGCTCAACACCACCCAACACTAGCTCAACACCACCCAACACTAGCTCTACACCACCCAACACCAGCTCTACACCACCCAACACCAGCTCAACACCACCCAACACTAGCTCTACACCACCCAACACTAGCTCTACACCACCCAACACCAGCTCAACACCACCCAACACTAGCTCAACACCACCCAACACTAGCTCTACACCACCCAACACCAGCTCTACACCACCCAACACCAGCTCAACACCACCCAACACTAGCTCAACACCACCAACACTAGCTCTACACCACCCAACACTAGCTCAACACCACCCAACACTAGCTCTACACCACCCAACACCAGCTCTACACCACCCAACACCAGCTCTACACCACCCAACACTAGCTCTACACCACCCAACACTAGCTCACACACCACCCAACACTAGCTCAACACCACCCAACACTAGCTCTACACCACCCAACACCAGCTCTACACCACCCAACACCAGCTCTACACCACCCAACACTAGCTCACACCACCCAACACTAGCTCAACACCACCCAACACCAGCTCTACACCACCCAACACTAGCTCTACACCACCCAACACTAGCTCTACACCACCCAACACCAGCTCTACACCACCCAACACTAGCTCTACACACCCAACACTACACACCCAACACTAGCTCAACACCACCCAACACCAGCTCTACACCACCCAACACTAGCTCTACACCACCCAACACTAGCTCTACACCACCCAACACTAGCTCTACACCACCCAACACTAGCTCTACACCACCCAACACCAGCTCTACACCACCCAACACCAGCTCTACACCACCCAACACTAGCTCTACACCACCCAACACCAGCTCTACACCACCCAACACTAGCTCAACACCACCCAACACTAGCTCAACACCACCCAACACTAGCTCTACACCACCCAACACCAGCTCAACACCACCCAACACTAGCTCAACACCACCCAACACTAGCTCAACACCACCCAACACTAGCTCAACACCACCCAACACTAGCTCTACACCACCCAACACCAGCTCTACACCACCCAACACAGCTCAACACCACCCAACACCAGCTCTACACCACCCAACACCAGCTCTACACCACCCAACACCAGCTCTACACCACCCAACACTAGCTCTACACCACCCACCACTAGCTCTACACCACCCACCACTAGCTCTACACCACCCACCACTAGCTCTACCCCACCCAACACCAGCCCTACACCACCCAACACCACCCCTACACCACCCGACACCAGCCCTACACCACCCGACACTAGCTCTACACCACCCGACACCAGCTCTACACCACCCGACACCAGCTCTACACCACCCGACACCAGCTCTACACCACCCGACACCAGCTCTACACCACCCGACACTAGCTCTACACCACCCGACACCAGCTCTACACCACCCGACACCAGCTCTACACCACCCGACACCAGCTCTACACCACCCGACACCAGCTCTACACCACCCGACACCAGCTCTACACCACCCGACACCAGCTCTACACCACCCGACACCAGCTCTACACCACCCGACACCAGCCCTACACCACCCGACACCAGCTCTACACCACCCGACACTAGCTCTACACCACCCGACACCAGCTCTACACCACCCGACACCAGCTCTACACCACCCGACACCAGCCCTACACCACCCGACACTAGCTCTACACCACCCGACACTAGCTCTACACCACACCACCCACACTAGCTCTACACCACCCACCACTAGCTCTACACCCCCACCACCCACCACCAGCCCTACCCCACCCAACACCAGCCCTACACCACCCAACACCACCCCTACACCAATCAACACTAGCTCTACACCACCCGACACCAGCTCTTTTTTTGCATATTTTAAAAAGTATTCTCAGGAATGTTTAATTCCCACGTTTTTAACCTTCGTCACACTTTGTTTGTGGCGAACACCTGCTCTACACCACCGACACCAGCTCTACACCACCGACACCAGCTCTACACCACCCGACACCAGCTCTACACCACCCGACACTAGCTCTACACCACCCGACACCAGCTCTACACCACCCGACACTAGCTCTACACCACCCGACATCAGCTCTACACCACCCGACACTAGCTCTACACCACCCGACACTAGCTCTACACCACCCGACACCAGCCCTACACCACCCGACACTAGCTCTACACCACCCAACACTAGCTCTACACCATCCGACACCAGCTCTACACCACCCGACACCAGCCCTACACCACCCAACACTAGCCCTACACCACCCAACACTAGCCCTACACCACCCAACACCACCCGACACTAGCTCTACACCACCCGACACTAGCTCTACACCACCCAACACTAGCTCTACACCACCCTACACTAGCTCTACACCACCCAACACTAGATCTACACCACCCAACACTAGCTCTACACCACCCGACACCAGCTCCACACCACCCAACACTAGCTCTACACCACCAAACACTAGCTCAACACCACCAAACACTAGCTCTACACCACCCAACACTAGCTCTACACCACCAAACACTAGCTCAACACCACCCAACACTAGCTCTACACCACCCAACACTAGCTCTACACCACCCAACACTAGCTCTACACCACCCAACACTAGCTCAACACCACCCAACACCAGCTCAACACCACCAAACACTCAAAAGCTCATCTTTATTTGTTTTCCAGCTGAAGGCTCAGATGGCCGCGCTGCTGAAAGGCCACACCCATCTCCAAGCTGAATTCTGGGTATTTTTCGACGAGCTCCGCCCCCCTCCAGCACGCCCGGGACAGTTTGAGGAAGCTTATTGGCCGGAGGAAGGAGGTGGCGGGCCAGATTGTGGAGAAGGCGTCGGCATCTTGTTAGGAGGCGGGGCCAGCAGCGGCTTCGAGGAAGTGACGCTCCCGGAGCTGGAAGAAGAAGAGGATGGGCTTAAGATCCAGCCAATGACGAGCCGGCGCCAGAGGAGGAAGATGGACGCCCACAGGAACTACAAGGTGTGAAAACATTGAGGCCAGCTTCAGTGATGAGGCCCCTCTGGACATAAACCCACTAACTTCACTCATCCCAATAATGTCTCTCCTAAGTAATAATTAAATCAATTGATATCATTTAATACATGCAAGTTAATACGCTCTGCTCATAGCAACCAGAGTCTAGTCACTAACCAAAGTTAAAATAACTCGTTGTGTTCCAGGACTGTGATTGGTCGGACAACCGCAGACACCACAGGAAAGGATGCTTGCATTGCCACGGCAACAAGGCACCAGGGGGCGTGTCCCGAGCGATGAAGAGGCTGGATCCTCTGTACGCTCAGATAAGCCCCGCCCACCTCCATCCAGGTGATAAGGACCTGAAGGGGGACGACAGCCCGCCACCAGGTAACTGGGTTCAACTGGACCTGTGCTGGGGGAACATGTTGGGAACTGGACCTGTGCTGAGGGAACATGTTGGGAACTGGACCTGTGCTGGGGGGACATGTTGGAAACTGGACCTGTGTTGAGGGGACATGTTGGGAACTGGACCTGTGCTGGGGGGGACATGTTGGGAGCTGGACCTGTGCTGGGGGGACATGTTGGGAACTGGACCTGTGTTGAGGGGACATGTTGGGAACTGGACCTGTGTTGAGGGGACATGTTGGGAACTGGACCTGTGCTGGGGGGGGACATGTTGGGAACTGGACCTGTGCTGGGGGGGACATGTTGGGAACTGGACCTGTGTTGGGGGGAAATGTTGGGAACTGGACCTGTGTTGAGGGGACATGTTGGGAACTGGACCTGTGTTGGGGGGACATGTTGGGAACTGGACCTGTGCTGGGGGGACATGTTGGGAACTGGACCTGTGTTGGGGGGACATGTTGGGAACTGAACCTGTGCTGGGGGGACATGTTGGGAACTGGACCTGTGCTGGGGGGACATGTTGGGAACTGGACCTGTGCTGCGGGGGACATGTTGGGAACTGGACCTGTGCTGGGGGGACATGTTGGGAACTGGACCCTGAGGGTTCTGGGTCAGTAGAGGACGTACCCCCAATGTCTCATAACTGTCCTGTCTCGTCCTCAGGTCACAGTAGTGCATCATGGGAAGGCTCATTCCCTCTGATTGATGAGAAGGAGGAAGAGGAGGATGAGGAAGAGGAGGAGCTGGAGGATGAGGAAGAAGAAGAAGAAGAAGAGGAGGAGAGGAAGACCAGTGAGGAGTCCAGTCCAACGGTGAAGAGGAGCAGGATGGAGGAGGTGGGAGGGGACTCACCTGTTATCTCCCCCTCTTTATCCCCCTCCCTCCCCTCCTCTAACCAGCCACTATCCCCCTCCCTCCCCTCCTCTAACCAGCCACTATCCCCCTCCCTCCCCTCCTCTAACCTGCCACTATCCCCCTCCCTCCCCTCCTCTAACCAGCCACTATCCCCCTCCCTTATCTCCTCTAACCAGCCATTATCCCTCTCCTCTAACCAGCCATTATCCCCCTCCTCTAACCAGCCACTATCCCCCTCCTCTAACCAGCCACTATCCCCCTCCTCTAACCAGCCACTATCCCCCTCCTCTAACCAGCCACTATCCCCCTCCTCTAACCAGCCACTATCCCCCTCCTCTAACCAGCCACTATCCCCCTCCTCTAACCAGCCATTTCCCCCCTCCTCTAACCAGCCACTATCCCCCTCCCTCACCTCCTCTAACCAGCCACTATCCCCCTCCTCTAACCAGCCATTTCCCCCCTCCTCTAACCAGCCATTATCCCCATCCCTCCCCTCCTCTAACCAGCCACTATCCCCCTCTCTCACCTCCTCTAACCAGCCACTATCCCCCTCCTCCTCTAACCAGCCATTATCCCCCTCCTCTAACCAGCCATTATCCCCATCCCCCTCCTCCTCTAACCAGCCATTATCCCCATCCCCCTCCTCCTCTAACCAGCCATTATCCCCATCCCTCACCTCCTCTAACCAGCCATTATCCTCCTCCCTCACCTCCTCTAACCAACCACTATCCCCCTCCCTCACCTCCTCTAACCAGCCACTATCCCCATCCCCCTCCTCCTCTAACCAGCCACTATCCCCCTCCTCTAACCAGCCATTATCCTCCTCCCTCACCTCCTCTAACCAGCCATTATCCTCCTCCCTCACCTCCTCTAACCAGCCACTATCCCCCTCTCTCACCTCCTCTAACCAGCCACTATCCCCCTCCTCCTCTAACCAGCCATTATCCCCATCCCCCTCCTCCTCTAACCAGCCACTATCCCCCTCCCTCACCTCCTCTAACCAGCCACTATCCCCCTCCCTCACCTCCTCTAACCAGCCACTACCCCCCTCTTCTAACCAGCCATTATCCTCCTCCCTCACCTCTTCTAACCAGCCATTATCCTCCTCCCTCACCTCCTCTAACCAGCCATTATCCCCCTCCCTCACCTCCTCTAACCAGCCATTATCCCCCTCCTCTAACCAGCCATTATCCCCCTCCCTCACCTCCTCTAACCAGCCATTATCCCCCTCCCTCACCTCCTCTAACCAGCCTGCCAAGAACATTTCTCTGACAGCGAGCGGAGAGAAGGTCATCCTGTGGACCAGGTAATAATAACAACAACAACAATAACAACAATAACAACAATATAATAAAAGCGTTGTCGATGGCTGTTGTTTTTCAGAGAGGCAGACCGGGTCATTTTGACGACGTGTCAGCAGGAAGGAGCCAATCAGAGCACTTTTCAGGCCGTCTCTTCTCTGCTTGGCAACAAGTCTCCGAGCGAGGTGATTGGCTGTTCTGTTTTCTGTCTGCGCTGTGATTGGTCGACAGTTTGAGTAACTCTTCTCGTGTCTCCAGGTGTCGCGGCGGTTTCAGGATTTGATGCGTTTGTTTCGGACAGCCCGGCAGACCGAGGACGAGGCTCCACCCCCTGAGCTGGCAGCAGCCAATGAGGAAGCAGACAGGGATGACAGCCAATCAGAAGAGCCGAAGCTTGTTTGACATTTGCAGGACTTCAAATATGTGTTTAGTGTAAATATGAAAATATCAGATTATTTAATGCTTTTGTAAAATTTCTTTTAAAATAAAACATGTTTTTTTCATCAAAGTGTGGATTTATTAGGGAGTCGTCACGTGTGGATGAAATGGCCATATCCTCCCTAAATTCACAGCAAACTTACCCAGCTTTCACACACGAATTCCTGGGTAATAAAGCCATGTGCACCCTGTATTCACAGTAATCTTACCCAGGTTTCAGACACTAATTCCTGGGTAAGAAAGCTACCCTGGACGCGTCGTCAAATGTGGATGAAATGGACAGATTCCTGTACATTTCAATCACTTTTAATGGGAGTACGTAATGGAAGTGTGAAATAGCCTGTTTGCTCATGGTAGGATCCTGGAGCTCCTTAGTCCGTGTTTTGGGGGTCTTGGAGGGTCTACACATAGGTGGTTTTGTCGGTGTACGTAATGGAAGTGTGAAATAGCCCGTTTAATCCGATTTTGAGCACTCTTTTCCCCACATAAACTAGTTTAAATCACCGTTAAACACTTATTTGCAATGTCTATTTCATGGACACCCCTCTATGTATTAAAGTCCGTCACATGGACATATTATTCTGTACACTTGGCGGACCGCGACCGGTAGTTAATGTCCACACAGTGTACACACAAGTCCCTAGAGTATGTAGAGAAGTCTATGAGGAAATGTTCCTACTTCTCTCTCTCT
>JAULUE010000070.1:145914-151368 GCA_036324585.1 Champsocephalus esox | reverse complement strand
TCTTTATTACCTTCAGATTGTAGAGAAGTCTATGAGGAAAGTTCCTACTTCTCTCTCTCTTTATTACCTCAGATTGTATAGAGTCTATGAGAAAATGTTCCTACTTCTCTCTCTCTCTCACTCTACTACCTCAGATTGTCGTGAAGTCTATGAGGAAATGTTCCTACTTCTCTCTTCTTTATTACCTCAGATTGTAGTGAAGTCTATGAGAATTGTTCCTACTTCTCTCTCTCTTATTGCCTCAGATTGTATGAGAAGTCTATGAGGAAATGTTCCTACTTCTCTCTCTCTTTATTACCTCAGATTGTAGAGAAGTCTATGAGGAATGTTGCTACTTCTCTCTCTTTTTATACCTCAGATTGTATAGAAGTTTATGAGGAAATGTTCCTACTTCTCTCTCTCTTATGACCTCACATTGTATAGAGTCTATGAGGAATGTTGCTACTTCTCTCTCTCTTTATTACCTCACATTGTATAGAAGTCTATGAGGAAATGTTCCTACTTCTCTCTCTCTTTTTACCTCAGATTGTATAGAAGTCTATGAGGAAATGTTCCTACTTCTCTCTCTTTATTACTCACATTGTATAGAAGTCTATGAGGAATATTCTACTTCTCTCTCTTCTCTCTCTTTACTACCTCAGATTGGAGAGAAGTCTATGAGGAAATGTTCCTACTTCTCTCTCTCTCTGTCTCTCTCTCTCTCTCTCACTCTCTCTCTCTCTCTCTCTACTACTCTCACTCTCTCACTCTCTTCTACTCCTCTCTATTTACCTCAGATTGTAGAGAAGTCTATGAGGAAATGTTCCTACTTTCCTCTCTTTCTCTCTCTTTATACCTCAGATTGGAGAGAAGTCTATGAGGAAATGTTCCTACTTCTCTCTCTCTCTGTCTCTCTCTCTCTCTCTCAGTCTCTCTCTCTCACTCTCTCTCTCTCTCTCTCTCTCTCTCTCTCTCTCTCTCTCTCTCTCTTTTTTACCTCAGATTGTAGAGAAGTCTATGAGGAAATGTTCCTACTTCTCTCTCTCTTTTTTTACCTCAGATTGTAGAGAAGTCTATGAGGAAATGTTCCTACTCCTCTCTCTTTTTTACCTCGGATTGTAGTGAAGTCTATGAGGAAATGTTCCTACTCTCTCTCTCTTTATTATCTCAGATTGTAGTGAAGTCTATGAGGAATTGTTCCTACTTCTCTCTCTTTATTACCTCAGATTGTAGAGAAGTCTATGAGGAATTGTTCCTACTTCCCTCTCTTTATTACCTCAGATTGGAGAGAAGTCTATGAGGAAATGTTCCTACTTCTCTCTCTCTTTATTACCTCAGATTGTAGAGAAGTCTATGAGGAAATGTTCCTACTTCTCTCTCTCTTTATTACCTCAGATTGTAGAGAAGTCTATGAGGAAATGTTCCTACTTCTCTCTTTATTACCTCAGATTGTATAGAAGTCTATGAGGAAATGTTCCTACTTCTCTTTCTTTTTTACCTCGGATTGTATAGAAGTCTATGAGGAAATGTTCCTACTTCTCTCTCTTTATTACCTCAGATTGTATAGAGTCTATGAGGAAATGTTCCTACTTCTCTCTCTCTCTATTACCTCAGATTGTAGAGAAGTCTATGAGGAAATGTTCCTACTTCTCTCTCTTTTTTTTACCTCAGATTGTAGAAAAGTCTATGAGGAAATGTTCCTACTTCTCTCTCTTTTTTACCTCAGATTGTATAGAAGTCTATGAGGAAATGTTCCTACTTCTCTCTCTCTCTGTCTCTCTCTCTCTCTCTCTCATCTCTCTCTCTCTCTCTCTCTCTCTCTCTCTCTCTCTCTCTCTCTCTCTCTCTCTCTCTCTCTCTCTCTCTCTCTCTCTCTCTCTCTCTCTCTTTTTTACCTCAGATTGTAGAGAAGTCTATGAGGAAATGTTCCTACTTCTCTCTCTTTTTTACCTCAGATTGTATAGAAGTCTATGAGGAAATGTTCCTACTTCTCTCTCTCTCTGTCTCTCTCTCTCTCTCTCTCTCTCTCTCTCTCTCTCTCTCTCTCATCTCTCCTCTCTCTCTCTCTCTCTCTCTCTCTTTTTTACCTCAGATGTATAGAAGTCTATGAGGAAATGTTCCTACTTCTCTCTCTCTCTTTATTACCTCAGATTGTAGAGAAGTCTATGAGGAAATGTTCCTACTTCTCTCTCTCTCTCTCTCTCTCTCACTCTTTATTACCTCAGATTGTAGAGAAGTCTATGAGGAAATGTTCCTACTTCTCTCTCTCTCTATTACCTCAGATTGTAGAGAAGTCTATGAGGAAATGTTCCTACTTCTCTCTCTCTTTATTACCTCAGATTGTATAGAAGTCTATGAGGAAATGTTCCTACTTCTCTCTCTCTTTATTACCTCAGATTGTAGAGAAGTCTATGAGGAAATGTCCTACTTCTCTCTTTATTACCTCACATTGTATAGAAGTCTATGAGAAAATGTTCCTACTTCTCTCTCTCTTTCTCTCTCTTTACTACCTCAGATTGTCGTGAAGTCTATGAGGAAATGTTCCTACTTCTCTCTCTCTTTATTACCTCAGATTGTAGAGAAGTCTATGAGGAATTGTTGCTACTCTCTCTCTTTTTTACCTCAGATTGTATAGAAGTCTATGAGGAAATGTTCCTACTTCTCTCTCTCTGTATTACCTCAGATTGTAGTGAGTCTATGAGGAAATGTTCCTACTTATCTCTCTCTCTATTACCTCAGATTGTATAGAAGTCTATGAGGAAATGTTCCTACTTCTCTCTCTTTTTACCTCAGATTGTATATAAGTCTATGAGGAATTGTTCCTACTTCTCTCTCTCTTTATTGCCTCAGATTGTAGAGAAGTCTATGAGGAATGGTTGCTACTTCTCTCTCTTTTTCTCTCTCTTTACTACCTCAGATTGTATAGACGTCTATGAGGAAATATTCCTACTTCTCTCTCTCTTTCTCTCTCTTTACTACCTCAGATTGTATAGACGTCTATGAGGAAATGTTCCTACTTCTCTCTCTCTTTATTACCTCAGATTGTAGAGAAGTCTATGAGGAAACGTTCCTACTTCTCTCTTTATTACCTCAGATTGTAGAGAAGTCTATGAGAAATGTTGCTACTTCTCTCTCTCTCTTTATTACCTCAGATTGTAGAGAAGTCTATGAGGAAATGTTCCTACTTCTCTCTCTCTCTCTCTCTCACTCTTTATTACCTCAGATTGTAGAGAAGTCTATGAGGAAATGTTCCTACTTCTCTCTCTCTCTATTACCTCAGATTGTAGAGAAGTCTATGAGGAAATGTTCCTACTTCTCTCTCTCTTTATTACCTCAGATTGTATAGAAGTCTATGAGGAAATGTTCCTACTTCTCTCTCTCTTTATTACCTCAGATTGTAGAGAAGTCTATGAGGAAATGTTCCTACTTCTCTCTTTATTACCTCACATTGTATAGAAGTCTATGAGAAAATGTTCCTACTTCTCTCTCTCTTTCTCTCTCTTTACTACCTCAGATTGTCGTGAAGTCTATGAGGAAATGTTCCTACTTCTCTCTCTCTTTATTACCTCAGATTGTAGTGAAGTCTATGAGGAATTGTTCCTACTTCTCTCTCTCTTTATTGCCTCAGATTGTAGAGAAGTCTATGAGGAATTGTTGCTACTTCTCTCTCTTTTTTTACCTCAGATTGTATAGAAGTCTATGAGGAAATGTTCCTACTTCTCTCTCTCTGTATTACCTCAGATTGTAGTGAAGTCTATGAGGAAATGTTCCTACTTATCTCTCTCTCTATTACCTCAGATTGTATAGAAGTCTATGAGGAAATGTTCCTACTTCTCTCTCTTTTTACCTCAGATTGTATAGAAGTCTATGAGGAATTGTTCCTACTTCTCTCTCTCTTTATTGCCTCAGATTGTATAGAAGTCTATGAGGAAATGTTGCTACTTCTCTCTCTCTTTATTACCTCACATGTATAGAAGTCTATGAGGAATTGTTCCTATTTCTCTCTCTTTTTTACCTCAGATTGTATAGAAGTCTATGAGGAAATGTTCCTACTTCTCTCTCTCTTTATTACCTCACATTGTATAGAAGTCTATGAGGAAATATTCCTACTTCTCTCTCTCTTTCTCTCTCTTTTTTACCTCAGATTGTAGAGAAGTCTATGAGGAAATGTTCCTACTTCTCTCTCTCTTTATTGCCTCAGATTGTATAGAAGTCTATGAGGAAATGTTCCTACTTCTCTCTTTTTTACCTCAGATTGTAGAGAAGTCTATGAGGCAATGTTCCTACTTCTCTCTTTATTACCTCCGATTGTATAGAAGTCTATGAGGAAATGTTCCTACTTCTCTCTCTCTTTATTACCTCAGATTGTAGTGAAGTCTATGAGGAATTGTTCCTACTTCTCTCTCTCTTTATTGCCTCAGATTGTAGAGAAGTCTATGAGGAATTGTTGCTACTTCTCTCTCTTTTTACCTCAGATTGTATAGAAGTCTATGAGGAAATGTTCCTACTTCTCTCTCTCTGTATTACCTCAGATTGTAGTGAAGTCTATGAGGAAATGTTCCTACTTATCTCTCTCTCTATTACCTCAGATTGTATAGAAGTCTATGAGGAAATGTTCCTACTTCTCTCTCTTTTTTACCTCAGATTGTATAGAAGTCTATGAGGAATTGTTCCTACTTCTCTCTCTCTTTATTGCCTCAGATTGTAGAGAAGTCTATGAGGAATTGTTGCTACTTCTCTCTCTTTTTCTCTCTCTTACTACCTCAGATTGTATAGACGTCTATGAGGAAATATTCCTACTTCTCTCTCTCTTTCTCTCTCTTTACTACCTCAGATTGTATAGACGTCTATGAGGAAATGTTCCTACTTCTCTCTCTCTTTATTACCTCAGATTGTAGAGAAGTCTATGAGGAAACGTTCCTACTTCTCTCTTTATTACCTCAGATTGTAGAGAAGTCTATGAGGAAATGTTGCTACTTCTCTCTCTCTCTTTATTACCTCAGATTGTAGAGAAGTCTATGAGGAAATGTTCCTACTTCTCTCTCTCTCTCTCTCTCACTCTTTATTACCTCAGATTGTAGAGAAGTCTATGAGGAAATGTTCCTACTTCTCTCTCTCTCTATTACCTCAGATTGTAGAGAAGTCTATGAGGAAATGTTCCTACTTCTCTCTCTCTTTATTACCTCAGATTGTATAGAAGTCTATGAGGAAATGTTCCTACTTCTCTCTCTCTTTATTACCTCAGATTGTAGAGAAGTCTATGAGGAAATGTTCCTACTTCTCTCTTTATTACCTCACATTGTATAGAAGTCTATGAGAAAATGTTCCTACTTCTCTCTCTCTTTCTCTCTCTTTACTACCTCAGATTGTCGTGAAGTCTATGAGGAAATGTTCCTACTTCTCTCTCTCTTTATTACCTCAGATTGTAGTGAAGTCTATGAGGAATTGTTCCTACTTCTCTCTCTCTTTATTGCC
>JAULUE010000070.1:115914-140914 GCA_036324585.1 Champsocephalus esox | reverse complement strand
TACCTCAGATTGTAGAGAAGTCTATGAGGAAACGTTGCTACTTCTCTCTCTCTTTATTACCTCAGATTGTAGAGAAGTCTATGAGGAAATGTTCCTACTTCTCTCTCTCTCTCTCTCACTCTTTATTACCTCAGATTGTAGAGAAGTCTATGAGGAAATGTTCCTACTTCTCTCTCTCTCTATTACCTCAGATTGTAGAGAAGTCTATGAGGAATGTTCCTACTTCTCTCTTTATTACCTCAGATTGTAGAGAAGTCTATGAGGAAATGTTGCTACTTCTCTCTCTCTCTTTATTACCTCAGATTGTAGAGAAGTCTATGAGGAAATGTTCCTACTTCTCTCTCTCTCTCTCTCTCTCTCTCACTCTTTATTACCTCAGATTGTAGAGAAGTCTATGAGGAAATGTTCCTACTTCTCTCTCTCTCTATTACCTCAGATTGTAGAGAAGTCTATGAGGAAATGTTCCTACTTCTCTCTCTCTTTATTACCTCAGATTGTATAGAAGTCTATGAGGAAATGTTCCTACTTCTCTCTCTCTTTATTACCTCAGATTGTAGAGAAGTCTATGAGGAAATGTTCCTACTTCTCTCTTTATTACCTCACATTGTATAGAAGTCTATGAGAAAATGTTCCTACTTCTCTCTCTCTTTCTCTCTCTTTACTACCTCAGATTGTCGTGAAGTCTATGAGGAAATGTTCCTACTTCTCTCTCTCTTTATTACCTCAGATTGTAGTGAAGTCTATGAGGAATTGTTCCTACTTCTCTCTCTCTTTATTGCCTCAGATTGTAGAGAAGTCTATGAGGAATTGTTGCTACTTCTCTCTCTTTTTTTACCTCAGATTGTATAGAAGTCTATGAGGAAATGTTCCTACTTCTCTCTCTCTGTATTACCTCAGATTGTAGTGAAGTCTATGAGGAAATGTTCCTACTTATCTCTCTCTCTATTACCTCAGATTGTATAGAAGTCTATGAGGAAATGTTCCTACTTCTCTCTCTTTTTTACCTCAGATTGTATAGAAGTCTATGAGGAATTGTTCCTACTTCTCTCTCTCTTTATTGCCTCAGATTGTATAGAAGTCTATGAGGAAATGTTGCTACTTCTCTCTCTCTTTATTACCTCACATTGTATAGAAGTCTATGAGGAATTGTTCCTATTTCTCTCTCTTTTTTACCTCAGATTGTATAGAAGTCTATGAGGAAATGTTCCTACTTCTCTCTCTCTTTATTACCTCACATTGTATAGAAGTCTATGAGGAAATATTCCTACTTCTCTCTCTCTTTCTCTCTCTTTACTACCTCAGAGTGGAGAGAAGTCTATGAGGAAATGTTCCTACTTCTCTCTCTCTCTGTCTCTCTCTCTCTCTCTCTCTCTCTCTCTCTCCTCTCTCTCTCTCTCTCTCTCTCTCTCTCTCTCTCTTTTTTACCTCAGATTGTAGAGAAGTCTATGAGGAAATGTTCCTACTTCTCTCTCTCTTTTTTACCTCGGATTGTAGTGAAGTCTATGAGGAAATGTTCCTACTTCTCTCTCTCTTTATTATCTCAGATTGTAGTGAAGTCTATGAGGAATTGTTCCTACTTCTCTCTCTTTATTACCTCAGATTGTATAGAAGTCTATGAGGAAATGTTCCTACTTCTCTCTCTCTTTATTACCTCAGATTGTATAGAAGTCTATGAGGAAATGTTCCTACTTCTCTCTCTCTTTATTACCTCAGATTGTAGAGAAGTCTATGAGGAAATGTTCCTACTTCTCTCTTTATTACCTCAGATTGTATAGAAGTCTATGAGGAAATGTTCCTACTTCTCTCTCTTTATTACCTCAGATTGTATAGAAGTCTATTAGGAAATGTTCCTACTTCTCATTCTTTTTTACCTCGGATTGTAGTGAAGTCTATGAGGAAATGTTCCTACTTCTCTCTCTCTTTATTACCTCAGATTATAGAGAAGTCTATGAGGCAATGTTCCTACTTCTCTCTGTATTACCTCAGATTGTATAGAAGTCTATGAGGAAATGTTCCTACTTCTCTCTCTCTATTACCTCAGATTGTATAGAAGTCTATGAGGAAATGTTCCTACTTCTCTTCTTTTTTACCTCGGATTGTATAGAAGTCTATGAGGAAATGTTCCTACTTCTCTCTCTCTTTATTACCTCAGATTATAGAGAAGTCTATGAGGCAATGTTCCTACTTCTCTCTGTATTACCTCAGATTGTATAGAAGTCTATGAGGAAATGTTCCTACTTCTCTCTCTTTTTTACCTCAGATTGTATAGAAGTCTATGAGGAAATGTTCCTACTTCTCTCTCTCTCTGTCTCTCTCTCTCTCTCTCTCTCTCTCTCTCTCTCTCTCTCTCTCTCTCTCTCTCTCTCTCTCTCTCTCTTTTTTACCTCAGATTGTAGAGAAGTCTATGAGGCAATGTTCCTACTTCTCTCTCTTTTTTTTACCTCAGATTGTAGAGAAGTCTATGAGGAAATGTTCCTACTTCTCTCTCTTTTTTTTACCTCAGATTGTATAGAAGTCAATGAGGAAATGTTCCTACTTCTCTCTCTTTATTACCTCAGATTGTATAGAAGTCTATGAGGAAATGTTCCTACTTCTCTCTCTTTTTTACCTCAGATTGTAGAGAAGTCTATGAGGAAATGTTCCTACTCTCTCTCTCTCTCTCTCTCTCTCTCTCTCTCTCTCTCTCTCTCTCTCTCTCTCTCTCTCTCTCTTTTTTACCTCAGATTGTATAGAAGTCAATGAGGAAATGTTCCTACTTCTCTCTCTTTATTACCTCAGATTGTATAGAAGTCTATGAGGAAATGTTCCTACTTCTCTCTCTCTTTTTTACCTCAGATTGTAGTGAAGTCTATGAGGAATTGTTCCTACTTCTCTCTCTTTATTACCTCAGATTGTAGAGAAGTCTATGAGGAATTGTTCCTACTTCTCTCTCTTTATTACCTCAGATTGGAGAGAAGTCTATGAGGAAATGTTCCTACTTCTCTCTCTCTTTATTACCTCAGATTGTAGTGAAGTCTATGAGGAAATGTTCCTACTTCTCTCTTTTATTACCTCAGATTGTAGTGAAGTCTATGAGGAATTGTTCCTACTTCTCTCTCTTTATTACCTCAGATTGTAGAGAAGTCTATGAGGAAATGTTCCTACTTCTCTCTCTCTTTATTACCTCAGATTGTAGAGAAGTCTATGAGGAAATGTTCCTACTTCTCTCTTTATCACCTCAGATTGTATAGAAGTCTATGAGGAAATGTTCCTACTTCTCTCTCTTTTTTACCTCAGATTGTATAGAAGTCTATGAGGAAATGTTCCTACTTCTCTCTCTCTTTATTACCTCACATTGTATAGAAGTCTATGAGGAAATATTCCTACTTCTCTCTCTCTTTCTCTCTCTTACTACCTCAGATTGTATAGAAGTCTATGAGGAAATGTTCCTACTTCTCTCTCTCTTTATTACCTCAGATTGTAGAGAAGTCTATGAGGAAACGTTCCTACTTCTCTCTTTATTACCTCAGATTGTAGAGAAGTCTATGAGGAAATGTTGCTACTTCTCTCTCTCTTTATTACCTCAGATTGTAGAGAAGTCTATGAGGAAATGTTCCTACTTCTCTCTCTCTCTCTCTCTCACTCTTTATTACCTCAGATTGTAGAGAAGTCTATGAGGAAATGTTCCTACTTCTCTCTCTCTCTATTACCTCAGATTGTAGAGAAGTCTATGAGGAAATGTTCCTACTTCTCTCTCTCTTTATTACCTCAGATTGTGTTGTTTTGATTTACTGAATGCTCACCTAGGGCTGCTTCTAATTGGACAGGAGGTGGGCGGGACTCTGAGTAGACAGTGTTGACTGGCTGATTGTTCCAGTACGAGAAAATGGGAGAGGGCTCTTGTGAACAGGGAGCGATGAGAGGTTACATGTCACTGACAGAGATGGGGTCGTTACTCAAAAAAGTAATATCTTACATATTACTTTAAAAACAAGTAATATATTATTTTACTTCGTTACTCTCTACATAAATGCGTTACTTTATTCGTTACTTTACTCTCAGGGTCGGCCCTCCCTACAGGCAGATCATGCAGACTTCATTTTGCGGAGGGAGCCTCATCTGAAGCACAAATGCGGCGCACCTACAGTGCGTTACTTTACACCAGAGTTTCAACACACTGCATGAGAACACTACAGTGAAAAACAGCATTGGGTGTCTTCTTACATATTTAAGCACATGTACAGGAACCAACAGCATCTGAGTGAGCAGCATCCAACCGAGCTTTAAAAACATGTAGTGGTACTAGCTTGGTAATTTTCCATTCTTGTTGCAGACTGTTCCAAGTTAGTGGAGCTGCACGTCTAAAAGCTTTCTTCATTAAGACAGTCGGAGCACTTGGCACATTTAATAAAACCACAGCATGCGATCTCAGGCAATACGTACTTTCAATTCGGCGAGAGATCAGAGAGCAGATATAAAAAGGTAGTTTACCCAGCATGGCTTTATAGTTGAACGTGTACCAGTGACTGAGCCTCCGTGCAGTTAGTGAAGCAGAGCAGCCCTTGCACACAGGGTGCAGTGAAGGGTTAATGCTTTACAGTCTGTCTCACATCTCAGAGCGCTGTGATACGCAGCATCTGACTGGACCAGGCAATGGGCCGGTGCATTCAGATAGACCAGATTTTTTGTTGTTGTTGCTTTTTGAAAATGATGCCTGTACGTCTGAATGTACGTCTCCATGCTTTGAGGCAATGTGATTTCACGCATGGTAATCCCCCGTCCCCCCCAGTGGACCAGGGAGGAGAGGGCCAGTCCTTAGCCAGATTAGCTTTCAGCTTATTGTAGACGGACGCACGGGTCTTCTGGCATACAGGGGTCTGACTACCGGAGGCTGCTGGGGACCGCATGAGAGTCTTGACCGGGGTCTTGAGAGTGGTCTCGTTACCGGAGGCTGCTGTGTTTATGCCGGAGGTACTTGAGATTGCCAGGCCCTTAAATTGTATACATTCTTCCTCTTCCTGAAGCACAGCAGCAGTGGCACTCTGCTGCCTGGGTGTTAGCCCCTCTTTCAGCCTGGAGGGTCTTCACCTCATCAATGAGAGCATCCTCCTGAGCCCTCAATGCCACATGTCCCAGCTTCACCTGCCTGCAGTCCTCTTCGTCACACTCGGCATGTGGGGAGAAGGGTGGAGGGTGCACCGGGTATTCCTCCTCATTGTCTATATCCAATGATGTAGCGTTCCAGTGATGGGATTAGTCTGTCTGGGGTCATGGAGCGACTGCAGGGCCACACTATGCTTCAGAACTCAGGGTGGCCATGACGGTCTAGTCTCTTCCCAGAATACGAACATTTATTCGGCCACTGGCCATTTTAAGAATGATGCCTCTTTCCTCCAAGTTCCACACTGCATGTTTGTGCTTCAGGTGCTTGTTCAAAGTCAGATAGAAGAGTCTGCACACCGGGCATTCGGACGCCATCCTTACTGAAACAGACACAGTTAATTGTATTTAAATTATTTTCTGTTTCTCCGTTTATATGCGTTAGCGTAACCGGTGATTGCAACAATGGGTCCGATGCTTCAATGCCTGGTACACGGACCAAGGGAGGACTTGGGTTACCACGGGCTAAATGATCCCACCTCCGCACCAACGTGGGGCTGGTGATGGCAACATTGGGTCCAATGCATCAATTAATGGTGCCCCGACCATGAGAGGGTTTGGGGTGCCCCGGAACCAGGCAGTACCCCAGCAGGAAACACGTTTTATGGTCAAAGGAGGAAAGAGTGATAGAACCGGGGTAAAGCAAAGAAAGTGTCCAAAAATAGTGACTTGTGAGGAGGCCAGAGAGTCTGTCATATTTCGGTCCTATCCTCCAGGCAATGCGGTACCAGAACTGGGTCAAATTGACCAAAATGTAAAAAAAATAAGTTTAAATTCTTCTATGGAAAAGGGCTGAAATAAAAAAAAAGTATCCGAAAATAGTGCTTCATGAGCCCGCAAGAGTCCCCTGTCAACTCCCCTTGCATCAGAAAAAGTCTGAGTTAACTTTTTGGAGATCCATAGAAAAGGGGTGAAAGTGAGAAAATGTATCCGAAAATAGTGTCTCATAATGCGGGTAAATGTCTCATAAAACTCCCCTTGCATTCCTCCACAGTCAAAAAAGGTCTGAGTTAACCTTTTGGATATCCATCTGAAAATAGTGTCTCATAGGGTCCCCTCAAACTCCCCTTGCATTCCTCCAGAGACCAGTTTGCAAACTTTAAGTTTTGTAAGAACCAGGCTGGGGGGTCTCCAGGCAACAAATGTATCCGAGCCAGAGTGCACATGGAGCGGATACATTCCTCCATGAAATCAGACACCCGTTTTTTTTTCTGAGTCCTCTCAAAAACCAGGTTTCCGATCTCGTGCAGACAATAGTCTGAAATGGATGAATGAATTTTTTTGACGGAGAAGGGGAAGCTTGGTTTCCCCTCTCCGTTGTAAGTTGCAATGGAGAAGTGGAAAAGTGTCCGGGGCTTTGGCCCAAAGCGCCAACAGGTTGAGCTTTTTCGAGCCCCTTCTCTCCGCTTCTCTGTTGGCACACGTTTTTTCAAATTGTGCTACCTCCAGATCAGAGACCACGAAAAGCACCTGTGTAGCCCCTCACAGACCACCAAAGGACGGACTACAGACCTCCAGCATGTCTCCCTAACAGTGGCAAACAGGTTATTTCACTCCTCCAGGACAGAGACCGCGAAAAGCACCTCTCTGTAGCCCCTCACAGACCACCAAAGGACGGACTACAGACCTCCAGCATGTCTCCCAAACATGCGCAAACGGGTTTGGTCAGACTTCAAGGAAAGAGACTGCGAAAACCACTTCTCTGTGGCGGATCACAGACCACCAAAGGACGGACTAAGCAGCTCCAGCATGTCTCCCTAACATGCACACTTCCATAACTTCGCACACCGTGAGACCCCGGGCCCCCGGACTTAAGCACTCCCCCACGGACAAAACCCAGATGATCACACCCTACAGAACCTCATGCCCCTGGTAACCCTAAAAGGGGGATGGATTTTGCGGTGCTTTACCGTCCGCCCATCAGCATCCATATTCAGCCTTCTTCACGGCACCCCCCCCTGTGCTACACTTGAACTTTTTTGTCATATTCGTCTTTCCACGGGTGGGTGCGTCTGGCAAAGCTGTGTACCCAGACTTAAGCACTCTCACTTTGACTAAACACATAAGGACATCCGGGTAAGACCTTAGTGCCCCTGGTACTCCATGTCGTTAAATGAGCTCAGTGATGTACTGCACAACATCACATGGGTAAACGAGCTCCGTGTTGCCCTGCAATATCACATTTGGTTTATTTCCAAAAAGCCAGGAAAATGCACCTATCTCCGTCATGTCCTGTAAAATATAATTCTTTGTTTATTTCCATCATTCAGGCAAATACACATATCTTTGTCCGCTCCAGGAGCAGAGTCGAACCCGCAGTTTGGAGGAACCGACCGCCAGAGCAAAGGCACGAGGCCGGCGGAGGCCCTCCGATGGCGGGTCGCGTTTGCCATTCGATCAGTGAGCTCAGAGGAGAAGAACGCAGCAAAAAATTGACAAAATCCGTTAATGTACGGGTGAGTTGGGGGGCGTGAACGGCTGGACAAAGGCCGTGGGGGGGCACCCAGGACCGGGCAGTGCCCCCGGTAGAAGGAACCGGGTGAAATCGGCCCAAACACAAAAAAATAAATAAATAAATAAATAACCAGGCAAAAGGGGTGAAAATGTAAAAAACTATCCGAAAATAGTGCCTCATAACCCGGGTAGAGTCCCCTGTCAACTCCCATGTCATTCCTCCACAGGCAAATTAGTCAGATTTAAGTTTTTGGAGAACCAGGGAAAATGGGTGAAAATGAAAAAAAGTATACGAAAATAGTGCCTCGGGTAGAGTCCCCTGTCGACTCCCCTTGCATTCCTCCAGAGACCAGTTCAAAAACTTAAAGTTTGGTAAGAACCAGGCTGGGGGGTCTCTAGGCAACAAATTCATCCGAGCCAGAGTGCACATGGAGCGGATACATTCCTCCATGAAGTGAGACAGCCGTTTTTTTCCTGAGTCCTCTCAAAAACTGGGTTTCCGATTTCGTGCGGATAGTAGTCTGAAATGGATGAATGCATTTTTTTGACAGAGAAGTGGAGGCTTGGTTTCCCCTCTCCGTTGTAAGTTGCAACGGGGGAGTGGAAAAGTGTCCGGGGCTTCGACCCGAAGCGCCGAAGGGTTGAGCTTTTTTGAGCACTTAGAAGTTTTTTCAACAATTTTTTAAAACTACATTTTTGATTATTTTAAGATATAATTGACCGGTTTCTTTCCTTTTCTCTTCTTTCCGCGGGTGGGGGCGCATGGCAGGCCGCCTATGAGCTCCCAAATTCGCCCTGGAACCTCCAGGATTTGTGGGCTAAGCTCCATAAACTGACAGAGTCACCCAGAAATGTCACTTTTATAGCGCAAAAATATATAATACAAATACATTTAAATAGTAAAAGGTACAATTGTGCTCCGAATTACCCGGAATTTGATTTATATAGCCCCATGGTAGTGAATACAAATAATTGTCATGGAAAAAAGTGTTAAAACGCCTGATTAAAGCATATGCAGGACCCCAGTGAGCTCCAGACTATGTGCATTGTGTTTGAGAACTACGGGCACTATAGAGCACGCACAAAAGTACTCCCCACACGCAAACACACAGTACACCCGCGACTGTTACAATGAAGGCTCGGTAATCAGCTCACGGCCTATAGGCAGGGGTAAAGTGCTATTTTTCACCTCCTTTTTTTAAATATTGAAGTTGAAAGCATCAATCTGGAGCACTTTGAGAGCAACATTGAGAGATCTATGGACACATCTCTCAGCACCAGATGAAACACAACTGGAAGCAGATTTATTTTTTCTTTATGGATATTTTGCAAATCACTCCCCTTTCAAACTGTATTCTTGTTTTACTGCCATATAGTATTTCATAACTGTTTTTCCTTTATTCTCTTATTTTTTTTATAACTATAGTGATCATATGAAGGTGTGCCGCGGAAATAATCTTTTGAATCATTTGTGACCAAACCAAACATTTTACACACTGTGGGCTTTTAACTGCTCTCCATTAACACTCATTGTGCATTCTCGGTCACAGCCATGCAAACCTGGAACTCTCTACCCACTCAATTCACAGACAGACACATACCACCTTCACAGCACACTTAGGGCGCGTTCACACCAGCCTTGTATAGTCCCGTTGAATCTAACCCTGGAGCGTTCAGCCGCTTGGCGCGGTTCGTTTGGGTCGGTGTGAACGCAGTCCTCTGAAGTGAACTCAAATAGGAGGTCTCGGAGCGCTTGCTAGTGAACTCTGGAGCGGTTCATCGCTGGTGTGAACGCAGTCCGCACCAAAACACAGGAAGCTAGTATTTACGAGTCACGAGAACGCGGTTTTTTCAGTCAAAGAGTGAGGATGAAGAGTTCAACTGTGTCGTGTAAAGTGAAAACGCTCCGTCAGCTACATGAAAGTAAGGACGCCTGTCGTCGGGGAAACGCCCTCCTGACTGCAGAACGTCTCTCGTTGTGTCATCATGTCTTTAACGGACGCTGTCTGATGATGTAATCATATGCGCGGCTGCTAGAGTCTGTTGACTTCCAGACTAACGGCAGCATGAGAACAACCTGCCGACGCTCCATGGCGGGAGAAGTTGCTGGGATTTGCGTTTTTACCCCTGAATGTCTGACCAATGGGTGAACAGCATTTCCGAGCACATGACTTGTGTTTAAAGTTTATAGTTCGTTTGAGTTTTGCCGTGTGAACGCAAACCGAGCCTTCTGAAGGACGAGGTCTGGTGCCAGCAGAGAGCGGACTGTTCGGCGTGAACGCACCCTCACAAACATGGTTCACTGAGAACTACACCTGCACACACTCGCCTGTGTTGAGGCTGGCGTGAGTGCTACATGTTGTGTTACATGGAGTGTTTCATGTTGTGTTACATGTTGGGATCATGGATGTTGCCCCTCCTGTCTGTTGTGTGATTGTGAAGTGCTCGATGTGACGTGTACTGTATGTAGTAACGTGTGTTGTTTATTCTCGCCTGTATCTACTTGTCTTTCATCCTTTTATTTTATATTTGTTTACAACTAATGCTGTTGATATATAGTGATGTTAAGGGTGTCTATTACCATCCGGGGACAACAGCTGGAGCCATGTCGGCTAAAGCTGCTCCACGACACCATACGTACATAACTAAACTAAACATGGAGACACAGAGTCAAATATGTCATGCTTTTATTGTGAAATGGGAAAACTGTTTTTATTGTGTGAATCAAATAATGAAGGTTCATTAAATGGAAATAATAAAACAAGTTGATTCCTACAAACAAATTATTAAACATTGGAGAGTACAACTTCAAACATTTCAAAATACAACTTTATTAACACAGAAACCTTTAAAGAAAGTTTCCTTTTATCAAAAAATAGCGTTTAAAAAACAACTCAGCATCGGATCATCCCCAGAACCGCTGCCGGCCGGCGGGTGGAGTCAGTGCCTCCTGAGGGGCGGGTGGGAGGCTGAACACCGACCCCCCCCGCCTCCACCGTGAACAGAAAGATCATGTTGGCGACCGTCATGGCGATGCTCGGCAGGAAGGAGAGGCCGAACCCGAAACCCCGGATACTGCTGCCGAACGCCGCCGCCACCCAGTACACCAGCCTGAGACACAGACGGAGACACGAAACAAACGCACCTTTAGTTAAACCAGCCTGAGACACACGAAACAAACGCACCTTTAGTTAAACCAGCCTGAGACACAAAACAAACGCACCTTTAGTTAAACCAGCCTGAGACACAAAACAAACGCACCTTTAGTTAAACCAGCCTGAGACACAAAACAAACGCACCTTTAGTTAAACCAGCCTGAGACACAAAACAAACGCACCTTTAGTTAAACCAGCCGGAGACACAAAACAAACGCACCTTTAGTTAAACCAGCCGGAGACACAAAACAAACGCACCTTTAGTTAAACCAGACGGAGACACAAAACAAACGCACCTTTAGTTAAACCAGCCGGAGACACAAAACAAACGCACCTTTAGTTAAACCAGCCTGAGACACAAAACAAACGCACCTTTAGTTAAACCAGCCGGAGACACAAAACAAACGCACCTTTAGTTAAACCAGCCTGAGACACAAAACAAACGCACCTTTAGTTAAACCAGCCTGAGACACAAAACAAACGCACCTTTAGTTAAACCAGCCTGAGACACAAAACAAACGCACCTTTAGTTAAACCAGCCGGAGACACAAAACAAACGCACCTTTAGTTAAACCAGACGGAGACACAAAACAAACGCACCTTTAGTTAAACCAGACGGAGACACAAAACAAACGCACCTTTAGTTAAACCAGACGGAGACACAAAACAAACGCACCTTTAGTTAAACTAGACGGAGACACAAAACAAACGCACCTTTAGTTAAACCAGACGGAGACACAAAACAAACGCACCTTTAGTTAAACCAGCCTGAGACACAAAACAAACGCACCTTTAGTTAAACCAGACGGAGACACAAAACAAACGCACCTTTAGTTAAACCAGACGGAGACACAAAACAAACGCACCTTTAGTTAAACTAGACGGAGACACAAAACAAACGCACCTTTAGTTAAACCAGACGGAGACACAAAACAAACGCACCTTTAGTTAAACCAGCCTGAGACACAAAACAAACGCACCTTTAGTTAAACCAGCCGGAGACACAAAACAAACGCACCTTTAGTTAAACCAGACGGAGACACAAAACAAACGCACCTTAAGTTAAACCAGACGGAGACACAAAACAAACGCACCTTTAGTTAAACCAGACGGAGACACAAAACAAACGCACCTTTAGTTAAACCAGCCGGAGACACAAAACAAACGCACCTTTAGTTAAACCAGCCTGAGACACAAAACAAACGCACCTTTAGTTAAACCAGCCTGAGACACAAAACAAACGCACCTTTAGTTAAACCAGACGGAGACACAAAACAAACGCACCTTTAGTTAAACCAGACGGAGACACAAAACAAACGCACCTTTAGTTAAACCAGCCTGAGACACAAAACAAACGCACCTTTAGTTAAACCAGCCTGAGACACAAAACAAACGCACCTTTAGTTAAACCAGCGGAGACACAAAACAAACGCACCTTTAGTTAAACCAGCCGGAGACACAAAACAAACGCACCTTTAGTTAAACCAGACGGAGACACAAAACAAACGCACCTTTAGTTAAACCAGACGGAGACACAAAACAAACGCACCTTTAGTTAAACCAGACGGAGACACAAAACAAACGCACCTTTAGTTAAACCAGCCGGAGACACAAAACAAACGCACCTTTAGTTAAACCAGACGGAGACACAAACAAACGCACCTTTAGTTAAACCAGACGGAGACACAAAACAAACGCACCTTTAGTTAAACCAGACGGAGACACAAAACAAACGCACCTTTAGTTAAACCAGACGGAGACACAAAACAAACGCACCTTTAGTTAAACCAGACGGAGACACGAAACAAACGCACCTTTAGTTAAACCAGGCGGAGACACAAAACAAACGCACCTTTAGTTAAACCAGACGGAGACACAAAACAAACGCACCTTTAGTTAAACCAGACGGAGACACAAAACAAACGCACCTTTAGTTAAACCAGCCTGAGACACAAAACAAACGCACCTTTAGTTAAACCAGCCTGAGACACAAAACAAACGCACCTTTAGTTAAACCAGCCTGAGACACAAAACAAACGCACCTTTAGTTAAACCAGCCGGAGACACAAAACAAACGCACCTTTAGTTAAACCAGACGGAGACACAAAACAAACGCACCTTTAGTTAAACCAGACGGAGACACAAAACAAACGCACCTTTAGTTAAACCAGCCGGAGACACAAAACAAACGCACCTTTAGTTAAACCAGACGGAGACACAAAACAAACGCACCTTTAGTTAAACCAGCCTGAGACACAAAACAAACGCACCTTTAGTTAAACCAGCCTGAGACACAAAACAAACGCACCTTTAGTTAAACCAGACTGAGACACAAAACAAACGCACCTTTAGTTAAACCAGACGGAGACACAAAACAAACGCACCTTTAGTTAAACCAGACGGAGACACAAAACAAACGCACCTTTAGTTAAACCAGACGGAGACACAAAACAAACGCACCTTTAGTTAAACCAGACGGAGACACAAAACAAACGCACCTTTAGTTAAACCAGCCTGAGACACAAAACAAACGCACCTTTAGTTAAACCAGACGGAGACACAAAACAAACGCACCTTTAGTTAAACCAGACGGAGACACAAAACAAACGCACCTTTAGTTAAACTAGACGGAGACACAAAACAAACGCACCTTTAGTTAAACCAGACGGAGACACAAAACAAACGCACCTTTAGTTAAACCAGCCTGAGACACAAAACAAACGCACCTTTAGTTAAACCAGCCGGAGACACAAAACAAACGCACCTTTAGTTAAACCAGACGGAGACACAAAACAAACGCACCTTAAGTTAAACCAGACGGAGACACAAAACAAACGCACCTTTAGTTAAACCAGACGGAGACACAAAACAAACGCACCTTTAGTTAAACCAGCCGGAGACACAAAACAAACGCACCTTTAGTTAAACCAGCCTGAGACACAAAACAAACGCACCTTTAGTTAAACCAGCCTGAGACACAAAACAAACGCACCTTTAGTTAAACCAGACTGAGACACAAAACAAACGCACCTTTAGTTAAACCAGACGGAGACACAAAACAAACGCACCTTTAGTTAAACCAGCCTGAGACACAAAACAAACGCACCTTTAGTTAAACCAGCCTGAGACACAAAACAAACGCACCTTTAGTTAAACCAGACGGAGACACAAAACAAACGCACCTTTAGTTAAACCAGCCGGAGACACAAAACAAACGCACCTTTAGTTAAACCAGACGGAGACACAAAACAAACGCACCTTTAGTTAAACCAGACGGAGACACAAAACAAACGCACCTTTAGTTAAACCAGACGGAGACACGAAAACAAACGCACCTTTAGTTAAACCAGCCGGAGACACAAAACAAACGCACCTTTAGTTAAACCAGACGGAGACACAAAACAAACGCACCTTTAGTTAAACCAGACGGAGACACAAAACAAACGCACCTTTAGTTAAACCAGACGGAGACACAAAACAAACGCACCTTTAGTTAAACCAGACGGAGACACAAAACAAACGCACCTTTAGTTAAACCAGACGGAGACACGAAACAAACGCACCTTTAGTTAAACCAGGCGGAGACACAAAACAAACGCACCTTTAGTTAAACCAGACGGAGACACAAAACAAACGCACCTTTAGTTAAACCAGACGGAGACACAAAACAAACGCACCTTTAGTTAAACCAGCCTGAGACACAAAACAAACGCACCTTTAGTTAAACCAGCCTGAGACACAAAACAAACGCACCTTTAGTTAAACCAGCCTGAGACACAAAACAAACGCACCTTTAGTTAAACCAGCCGAGACACAAAACAAACGCACCTTTAGTTAAACCAGACGGAGACACAAAACAAACGCACCTTTAGTTAAACCAGACGGAGACACAAAACAAACGCACCTTTAGTTAAACCAGCCGGAGACACAAAACAAACGCACCTTTAGTTAAACCAGACGGAGACACAAAACAAACGCACCTTTAGTTAAACCAGCCTGAGACACAAAACAAACGCACCTTTAGTTAAACCAGCCTGAGACACAAAACAAACGCACCTTTAGTTAAACCAGCCTGAGACACAAAACAAACGCACCTTTAGTTAAACCAGACGGAGACACAAAACAAACGCACCTTTAGTTAAACCAGCCTGAGACACAAAACAAACGCACCTTTAGTTAAACCAGCCTGAGACACAAAACAAACGCACCTTTAGTTAAACCAGCCTGAGACACAAAACAAACGCACCTTTAGTTAAACCAGACGGAGACACAAAACAAACGCACCTTTAGTTAAACCAGCCTGAGACACAAAACAAACGCACCTTTAGTTAAACCAGCCTGAGACACAAAACAAACGCACCTTTAGTTAAACCAGACGGAGACACAAAACAAACGCACCTTTAGTTAAACCAGACGGAGACACAAAACAAACGCACCTTTAGTTAAACCAGACGGAGACACAAAACAAACGCACCTTTAGTTAAACCAGCGGAGACACAAAACAAACGCACCTTTAGTTAAACCAGACGGAGACACAAAACAAACGCACCTTTAGTTAAACCAGACGGAGACACAAAACAAACGCACCTTTAGTTAAACCAGACGGAGACACAAAACAAACGCACCTTTAGTTAAACCAGACGGAGACACAAAACAAACGCACCTTTAGTTAAACCAGACGGAGACACAAAACAAACGCACCTTTAGTTAAACCAGACGGAGACACAAAACAAACGCACCTTTAGTTTAAACCAGACGGAGACACAAAACAAACGCACCTTTAGTTAAACCAGCCTGAGACACAAAACAAACGCACCTTTAGTTAAACCAGCCTGAGACACAAAACAAACGCACCTTTAGTTAAACCAGACGGAGACACAAAACAAACGCACCTTTAGTTAAACTAGACGGAGACACAAAACAAACGCACCTTTAGTTAAACTAGACGGAGACACAAAACAAACGCACCTTTAGTTAAACCAGACGGAGACACAAAACAAACGCACCTTTAGTTAAACCAGACGGAGACACGAAAACAAACGCACCTTTAGTTAAACTAGACGGAGACACAAAACAAACGCACCTTTAGTTAAACCAGCCTGAGACACAAAACAAACGCACCTTTAGTTAAACCAGACGGAGACACAAAACAAACGCACCTTTAGTTAAACCAGACGGAGACACAAAACAAACGCACCTTTAGTTAAACCAGCCTGAGACACAAAACAAACGCACCTTTAGTTAAACCAGCCTGAGACACAAAACAAACGCACCTTTAGTTAAACCAGCCTGAGACACAAAACAAACGCACCTTTAGTTAAACCAGCCTGAGACACAAAACAAACGCACCTTTAGTTAAACCAGACGGAGACACAAAACAAACGCACCTTTAGTTAAACCAGACGGAGACACAAAACAAACGCACCTTTAGTTAAACCAGCCTGAGACACAAAACAAACGCACCTTTAGTTAAACCAGACGGAGACACAAACAAACGCACCTTTAGTTAAACCAGCCTGAGACACAAAACAAACGCACCTTTAGTTAAACCAGACGGAGACACAAAACAAACGCACCTTTAGTTAAACCAGCCTGAGACACAAAACAAACGCACCTTTAGTTAAACCAGACGGAGACACAAAACAAACGCACCTTTAGTTAAACCAGACGGAGACACAAAACAAACGCACCTTTAGTTAAACCAGACGGAGACACAAAACAAACGCACCTTTAGTTAAACCAGCCGGAGACACAAAACAAACGCACCTTTAGTTAAACCAGCCTGAGACACAAAACAAACGCACCTTTAGTTAAACCAGCCTGAGACACAAAACAAACGCACCTTTAGTTAAACCAGCCGGAGACACAAAACAAACGCACCTTTAGTTAAACCAGCCTGAGACACAAAACAAACGCACCTTTAGTTAAACCAGACGGAGACACAAAACAAACGCACCTTTAGTTAAACCAGCCTGAGACACAAAACAAACGCACCTTTAGTTAAACCAGCCTGAGACACAAAACAAACGCACCTTTAGTTAAACCAGACGGAGACACAAAACAAACGCACCTTTAGTTAAACCAGACGGAGACACAAAACAAACGCACCTTTAGTTAAACCAGCCTGAGACACAAAACAAACGCACCTTTAGTTAAACCAGACGGAGACACAAAACAAACGCACCTTTAGTTAAACCAGACGGAGACACAAAACAAACGCACCTTTAGTTAAACCAGACGGAGACACAAAACAAACGCACCTTTAGTTAAACCAGCCGGAGACACAAAACAAACGCACCTTTAGTTAAACCAGACGGAGACACAAAACAAACGCACCTTTAGTTAAACCAGACGGAGACACAAAACAAACGCACCTTTAGTTAAACCAGCCGGAGACACAAAACAAACGCACCTTTAGTTAAACCAGACGGAGACACAAAACAAACGCACCTTTAGTTAAACCAGACGGAGACACGAAACAAACGCACCTTTAGTTAAACCAGACGGAGACACAAAACAAACGCACCTTTAGTTAAACCAGCCGGAGACACAAAACAAACGCACCTTTAGTTAAACCAGCCTGAGACACAAAACAAACGCACCTTTAGTTAAACCAGACGGAGACACAAAACAAACGCACCTTTAGTTAAACTAGACGGAGACACAAAACAAACGCACCTTTAGTTAAACCAGCCGGAGACACAAAACAAACGCACCTTTAGTTAAACCAGACGGAGACACAAAACAAACGCACCTTTAGTTAAACCAGCCTGAGACACAAAACAAACGCACCTTTAGTTAAACCAGACGGAGACACAAAACAAACGCACCTTTAGTTAAACCAGACGGAGACACAAAACAAACGCACCTTTAGTTAAACCAGACGGAGACACAAAACAAACGCACCTTTAGTTAAACCAGCGGAGACACAAAACAAACGCACCTTTAGTTAAACCAGCCTGAGACACAAAACAAACGCACCTTTAGTTAAACCAGCGGAGACACAAAACAAACGCACCTTTAGTTAAACCAGCCTGAGACACAAAACAAACGCACCTTTAGTTAAACCAGCCTGAGACACAAAACAAACGCACCTTTAGTTAAACCAGACGGAGACACAAAACAAACGCACCTTTAGTTAAACCAGACGGAGACACAAAACAAACGCACCTTTAGTTAAACCAGCCTGAGACACAAAACAAACGCACCTTTAGTTAAACCAGCCGGAGACACAAAACAAACGCACCTTTAGTTAAACCAGCCTGAGACACAAAACAAACGCACCTTTAGTTAAACCAGACGGAGACACAAAACAAACGCACCTTTAGTTAAACCAGCCTGAGACACAAAACAAACGCACCTTTAGTTAAACCAGACGGAGACACAAAACAAACGCACCTTTAGTTAAACCAGACGGAGACACAAAACAAACGCACCTTTAGTTAAACCAGACGGAGACACAAAACAAACGCACCTTTAGTTAAACCAGCCTGAGACACAAAACAAACGCACCTTTAGTTAAACCAGACGGAGACACAAAACAAACGCACCTTTAGTTAAACCAGACGGAGACACAAAACAAACGCACCTTTAGTTAAACCAGACGGAGACACAAAACAAACGCACCTTTAGTTAAACCAGCCTGAGACACAAAACAAACGCACCTTTAGTTAAACCAGCCTGAGACACAAAACAAACGCACCTTTAGTTAAACCAGACGGAGACACAAAACAAACGCACCTTTAGTTAAACCAGACGGAGACACAAAACAAACGCACCTTTAGTTAAACCAGACGGAGACACAAAACAAACGCACCTTTAGTTAAACCAGCCTGAGACACAAAACAAACGCACCTTTAGTTAAACCAGACGGAGACACAAAACAAACGCACCTTTAGTTAAACCAGCCGGAGACACAAAACAAACGCACCTTTAGTTAAACCAGACGGAGACACAAAACAAACGCACCTTTAGTTAAACCAGCCGGAGACACAAAACAAACGCACCTTTAGTTAAACCAGCGGAGACACAAAACAAACGCACCTTTAGTTAAACCAGCCGGAGACACAAAACAAACGCACCTTTAGTTAAACCAGACGGAGACACAAAACAAACGCACCTTTAGTTAAACCAGCCGGAGACACAAAACAAACGCACCTTTAGTTAAACCAGCCGGAGACACAAAACAAACGCACCTTTAGTTAAACCAGACGGAGACACAAAACAAACGCACCTTTAGTTAAACCAGCCTGAGACACAAAACAAACGCACCTTTAGTTAAACCAGCCTGAGACACAAAACAAACGCACCTTTAGTTAAACCAGCGGAGACACAAAACAAACGCACCTTTAGTTAAACCAGCCTGAGACACAAAACAAACGCACCTTTAGTTAAACCAGACGGAGACACAAAACAAACGCACCTTTAGTTAAACCAGACGGAGACACAAAACAAACGCACCTTTAGTTAAACCAGCCTGAGACACAAAACAAACGCACCTTTAGTTAAACCAGCCGGAGACACAAAACAAACGCACCTTTAGTTAAACCAGACGGAGACACAAAACAAACGCACCTTTAGTTAAACCAGACGGAGACACAAAACAAACGCACCTTTAGTTAAACCAGACGGAGACACAAAACAAACGCACCTTTAGTTAAACCAGACGGAGACACAAAACAAACGCACCTTTAGTTAAACCAGCCGGAGACACAAAACAAACGCACCTTTAGTTTAAACCAGACGGAGACACGAAAACAAACGCACCTTTAGTTAAACCAGCCTGAGACACAAAACAAACGCACCTTTAGTTAAACCAGCCTGAGACACAAAACAAACGCACCTTTAGTTAAACCAGCCTGAGACACAAAACAAACGCACCTTTAGTTAAACCAGCCGGAGACACAAAACAAACGCACCTTTAGTTAAACCAGACGGAGACACAAAACAAACGCACCTTTAGTTAAACCAGCCTGAGACACAAAACAAACGCACCTTTAGTTAAACCAGCCTGAGACACAAAACAAACGCACCTTTAGTTAAACCAGCCTGAGACACAAAACAAACGCACCTTTAGTTAAACCAGCCTGAGACACAAAACAAACGCACCTTTAGTTAAACCAGACGGAGACACAAAACAAACGCACCTTTAGTTAAACCAGCCGGAGACACAAAACAAACGCACCTTTAGTTAAACCAGCCTGAGACACAAAACAAACGCACCTTTAGTTAAACCAGACGGAGACACAAAACAAACGCACCTTTAGTTAAACCAGCCGGAGACACAAAACAAACGCACCTTTAGTTAAACCAGACGGAGACACAAAACAAACGCACCTTTAGTTAAACCAGACGGAGACACAAAACAAACGCACCTTTAGTTAAACCAGCCTGAGACACAAAACAAACGCACCTTTAGTTAAACCAGCCGGAGACACAAAACAAACGCACCTTTAGTTAAACCAGACGGAGACACAAAACAAACGCACCTTTAGTTAAACCAGCCGGAGACACAAAACAAACGCACCTTTAGTTAAACCAGACGGAGACACAAAACAAACGCACCTTTAGTTAAACCAGCCTGAGACACAAAACAAACGCACCTTTAGTTAAACCAGCCTGAGACACAAAACAAACGCACCTTTAGTTAAACCAGACGGAGACACAAAACAAACGCACCTTTAGTTAAACCAGACGGAGACACAAAACAAACGCACCTTTAGTTAAACCAGCCTGAGACACAAAACAAACGCACCTTTAGTTAAACCAGCCGGAGACACAAAACAAACGCACCTTTAGTTAAACCAGACGGAGACACAAAACAAACGCACCTTTAGTTAAACCAGCCTGAGACACAAAACAAACGCACCTTTAGTTAAACTAGACGGAGACACAAAACAAACGCACCTTTAGTTAAACCAGCCTGAGACACAAAACAAACGCACCTTTAGTTAAACCAGCCGGAGACACAAAACAAACGCACCTTTAGTTAAACCAGACGGAGACACAAAACAAACGCACCTTTAGTTAAACCAGCCTGAGACACAAAACAAACGCACCTTTAGTTAAACCAGCCTGAGACACAAAACAAACGCACCTTTAGTTAAACAGACGGAGACACAAAACAAACGCACCTTTAGTTAAACCAGCCTGAGACACAAAACAAACGCACCTTTAGTTAAACCAGCCGGAGACACAAAACAAACGCACCTTTAGTTAAACCAGACGGAGACACAAAACAAACGCACCTTTAGTTAAACCAGACGGAGACACAAAACAAACGCACCTTTAGTTAAACCAGCCTGAGACACAAAACAAACGCACCTTTAGTTAAACCAGCCTGAGACACAAAACAAACGCACCTTTAGTTAAACCAGCCTGAGACACAAAACAAACGCACCTTTAGTTAAACCAGCCTGAGACACAAAACAAACGCACCTTTAGTTAAACCAGACGGAGACACAAAACAAACGCACCTTTAGTTAAACCAGCCTGAGACACAAAACAAACGCACCTTTAGTTAAACCAGCGGAGACACAAAACAAACGCACCTTTAGTTAAACTAGACGGAGACACAAAACAAACGCACCTTTAGTTAAACCAGCCGGAGACACAAAACAAACGCACCTTTAGTTAAACCAGCCGGAGACACAAAACAAACGCACCTTTAGTTAAACCAGACGGAGACACAAAACAAACGCACCTTTAGTTAAACCAGCCTGAGACACAAAACAAACGCACCTTTAGTTAAACCAGCCTGAGACACAAAACAAACGCACCTTTAGTTAAACCAGCCTGAGACACAAAACAAACGCACCTTTAGTTAAACCAGCCTGAGACACAAAACAAACGCACCTTTAGTTAAACCAGCCTGAGACACAAAACAAACGCACCTTTAGTTAAACCAGACGGAGACACAAAACAAACGCACCTTTAGTTAAACCAGCCTGAGACACAAAACAAACGCACCTTTAGTTAAACCAGACGGAGACACAAAACAAACGCACCTTTAGTTAAACCAGCCTGAGACACAAAACAAACGCACCTTTAGTTAAACCAGCCGGAGACACAAAACAAACGCACCTTTAGTTAAACCAGACGGAGACACAAAACAAACGCACCTTTAGTTAAACCAGCCTGAGACACAAAACAAACGCACCTTTAGTTAAACCAGCCTGAGACACAAAACAAACGCACCTTTAGTTAAACCAGACGGAGACACAAAACAAACGCACCTTTAGTTAAACCAGCCTGAGACACAAAACAAACGCACCTTTAGTTAAACCAGCCGGAGACACAAAACAAACGCACCTTTAGTTAAACCAGACGGAGACACAAAACAAACGCACCTTTAGTTAAACCAGACGGAGACACAAAACAAACGCACCTTTAGTTAAACCAGCCTGAGACACAAAACAAACGCACCTTTAGTTAAACCAGCCTGAGACACAAAACAAACGCACCTTTAGTTAAACCAGCGGAGACACAAAACAAACGCACCTTTAGTTAAACCAGCCTGAGACACAAAACAAACGCACCTTTAGTTAAACCAGCCTGAGACACAAAACAAACGCACCTTTAGTTAAACCAGCCTGAGACACAAAACAAACGCACCTTTAGTTAAACCAGCCTGAGACACAAAACAAACGCACCTTTAGTTAAACCAGACGGAGACACAAAACAAACGCACCTTTAGTTAAACCAGCGGAGACACAAAACAAACGCACCTTTAGTTAAACCAGCGGAGACACAAAACAAACGCACCTTTAGTTAAACCAGACGGAGACACAAAACAAACGCACCTTTAGTTAAACCAGCCTGAGACACAAAACAAACGCACCTTTAGTTAAACCAGACGGAGACACAAAACAAACGCACCTTTAGTTAAACCAGCGGAGACACAAAACAAACGCACCTTTAGTTAAACCAGACGGAGACACAAAACAAACGCACCTTTAGTTAAACCAGCGGAGACACAAAACAAACGCACCTTTAGTTAAACCAGCCTGAGACACAAAACAAACGCACCTTTAGTTAAACCAGCCTGAGACACAAAACAAACGCACCTTTAGTTAAACCAGCCTGAGACACAAAACAAACGCACCTTTAGTTAAACCAGCCTGAGACACAAAACAAACGCACCTTTAGTTAAACCAGCCTGAGACACAAAACAAACGCACCTTTAGTTAAACCAGCCTGAGACACAAAACAAACGCACCTTTAGTTAAACCAGACGGAGACACAAAACAAACGCACCTTTAGTTAAACCAGCCTGAGACACAAAACAAACGCACCTTTAGTTAAACCAGACGGAGACACAAAACAAACGCACCTTTAGTTAAACCAGACGGAGACACAAAACAAACGCACCTTTAGTTAAACCAGCCTGAGACACAAAACAAACGCACCTTTAGTTAAACCAGCCTGAGACACAAAACAAACGCACCTTTAGTTAAACCAGCCTGAGACACAAAACAAACGCACCTTTAGTTAAACCAGACGGAGACACAAAACAAACGCACCTTTAGTTAAACCAGACGGAGACACAAAACAAACGCACCTTTAGTTAAACCAGCCGGAGACACAAAACAAACGCACCTTTAGTTAAACCAGCCTGAGACACAAAACAAACGCACCTTTAGTTAAACCAGACGGAGACACAAAACAAACGCACCTTTAGTTAAACCAGCGGAGACACAAAACAAACGCACCTTTAGTTAAACCAGCCTGAGACACAAAACAAACGCACCTTTAGTTAAACCAGCCTGAGACACAAAACAAACGCACCTTTAGTTAAACCAGCCTGAGACACAAAACAAACGCACCTTTAGTTAAACCAGACGGAGACACAAAACAAACGCACCTTTAGTTAAACCAGACGGAGACACAAAACAAACGCACCTTTAGTTAAACCAGCCTGAGACACAAAACAAACGCACCTTTAGTTAAACCAGCCTGAGACACAAAACAAACGCACCTTTAGTTAAACCAGCCTGAGACACAAAACAAACGCACCTTTAGTTAAACCAGCGGAGACACAAAACAAACGCACCTTTAGTTAAACCAGCGGAGACACAAAACAAACGCACCTTTAGTTAAACCAGCCTGAGACACAAAACAAACGCACCTTTAGTTAAACCAGCCTGAGACACAAAACAAACGCACCTTTAGTTAAACCAGACGGAGACACAAAACAAACGCACCTTTAGTTAAACCAGACGGAGACACAAAACAAACGCACCTTTAGTTAAACCAGCCGTGAGACACAAAACAAACGCACCTTT
This sequence comes from Champsocephalus esox, assembly GCA_036324585.1. Lineage (NCBI taxonomy): Eukaryota > Metazoa > Chordata > Actinopteri > Perciformes > Channichthyidae > Champsocephalus > Champsocephalus esox. The sequence goes on along the minus strand of JAULUE010000070.1, from coordinate 116,883 downwards.
AGTTAAACCAGCCTGAGACACAAAACAAACGCACCTTTAGTTAAACCAGCCTGAGACACAAAACAAACGCACCTTTAGTTAAACCAGACGGAGACACAAAACAAACGCACCTTTAGTTAAACCAGACGGAGACACAAAACAAACGCACCTTTAGTTAAACCAGCCTGAGACACAAAACAAACGCACCTTTAGTTAAACCAGCCTGAGACACAAAACAAACGCACCTTTAGTTAAACCAGCCTGAGACACAAAACAAACGCACCTTTAGTTAAACCAGACGGAGACACAAAACAAACGCACCTTTAGTTAAACCAGACGGAGACACAAAACAAACGCACCTTTAGTTAAACCAGCCTGAGACACAAAACAAACGCACCTTTAGTTAAACCAGACGGAGACACAAAACAAACGCACCTTTAGTTAAACCAGACGGAGACACAAAACAAACGCACCTTTAGTTAAACCAGACGGAGACACAAAACAAACGCACCTTTAGTTAAACCAGCCTGAGACACAAAACAAACGCACCTTTAGTTAAACCAGACGGAGACACAAAACAAACGCACCTTTAGTTAAACCAGACGGAGACACAAAACAAACGCACCTTTAGTTAAACCAGCCTGAGACACAAAACAAACGCACCTTTAGTTAAACCAGACGGAGACACAAAACAAACGCACCTTTAGTTAAACCAGACGGAGACACAAAACAAACGCACCTTTAGTTAAACCAGCCTGAGACACAAAACAAACGCACCTTTAGTTAAACCAGCCTGAGACACAAAACAAACGCACCTTTAGTTAAACCAGACGGAGACACAAAACAAACGCACCTTTAGTTAAACCAGACGGAGACACAAAACAAACGCACCTTTAGTTAAACCAGCCTGAGACACAAAACAAACGCACCTTTAGTTAAACCAGACGGAGACACAAAACAAACGCACCTTTAGTTAAACCAGACGGAGAC
>JAULUE010000070.1:107500-115414 GCA_036324585.1 Champsocephalus esox | reverse complement strand
GCGGTAAGTGTACCGTGTGGGGGAGGGTGTGGGTAGTCGGTAGTGGGTAGGAGCGGTAGTTGTGGGGGAGGGGTCGACAGGCCAAGAGGCGCCGGTGGGGGGATAGGCAGTATGAGAGGTAGCGTGTAGTGAAGGTCCGTAAGGTGGAAGATGCGACTGCGGGCGGGGGAGCGTGCCGGGATGAGCGGGGGGGTCGCATTATTGCGGGCGTCGGGGGGGGGGGGAGTACGAGGGGGGGGCGCGCCCTGGGCGGAGTGTCTCCCCGGCGGCCGGAGGGAAGTCCTGCGTGGGGCGTTTGGCGGCGGGGCGTGTCTGGGGACGCGGACGGGCGGGCAGATGGAGCGGTTCGCGCGAAAGTTACGCGCCGTCATACGCTAAGTGTGGGGGTGGGCGGGGTACTGGTGGTGGGGCCCCGTCGTTGTCCTGGCTACGTCGTAGGCGGGGCCATCGCGGTTGCGCTCGTCACGCAGCCGGCGGAGGGGGTGGTTAATGACAGGCGTGGGGTATGGTTGGCGTAGGTACGCGGCGTGAAGCGGTGCCGCCGGTCGTGTTGGGGCGAGCCCGCGTGAATCGTGTTTTGGGGGGGGGGGGCGTAAGGACGTGACGAGGACATGGTCTGGGTCGGAGTCATGGTAAATGTATGTATTGAAGGGGGTAAGCGTACGTGGGCAGGTGACGAGTAGAGGGGGGTGTTGGTGGATGGGGGGGGAGGAAGGTAAAAGGAGGGTAGGTGGACGTACGGTCTCATCCCGGTAGGGCGCGAAGAGTGGGTGGCCTGTAGGCGGCGGGGTGGTCCGGTGGGCACGTCGCAGGTGGAGCCGTCGCGTAGGGCGGGGGGGGAGGGGGGGGGGGACGTGTTGGATCACGTAACAGTCGGAGGGTAGGAGTGGACGTATGAGCCGCAGCGGGGAAAGGCGGGCAGGCCGGTCGGGGTAACGGGTAGTGTGACGGGGGGGGGGTGTGTTGGGGGCCGTGACGGGTAGTGGTAGGGCCCTGGGGGTTTTTTTTGTTTGGTCAAGTGCGACGTATGGCTACCATGGGTAAGTTGGCCTCGGGTCCCGCCGTTGGGCCCCGTAGGGTAGTATGGGTGTAAAACGAGTAACGGTTGGGGAGCTGTGGGTGTGCACAGCAGGCCCACGCGGTGATGTCGTCAGGCGCGGGGTCACAGTTGGGGTACATTACCAGGGCTGGGCGCGACGCTGCGACGCGAGGGGGAGGGGGGGGGGGCGGGAGGTTGGTAAACGCCCCCCATCGTAAGAGTGCGTTTTGCGGCAGCGTGTCTGTAGGACGGGGGTTGGGAGTAGGCGGTGGAGGGTCCTGGCGGGTAGAGTACGTGAGTGTGGGGTAGACGGGCCGCCGTAAAGGGGTGAGGGCAGGGACCCGTGAAACCCAGGCGGGGGTCGGGGCGTGATGCGCCGGCCTACAATTCGAAATGTCCACATGGACAGTTTGAAGGGTCGCAGTGGGCGTACCGCAGAGCGGTAGACAGCCCTATCTCTCGTGGGGCCACGTGGCACCGGAAAGTGATCCCCGGGCTCGCCGCGATCCGTCGGGGCTCTGCACACAGGTATTTCATGGTTTCGAGGCGTGGCGGTGGCCGGTCGGGGACCGGCTGGCGTAGTGCCGAATTGTGCCCGCCGGGGCTACCGCGGGGAGGGGTGGATGCAGGAATGTAAGAAGGGAGGTGGTTCGGGCGGAGGGTAAGCGAGGGCGGCGGTAGGGTCGCGTGCGGTCCGAGCAAGGATGGAAGTGGTGATGGAGGTGCTGCAGACCGTACCCGAGGGGGTACGGTCTCGGTGGGGAGCCGGTGCCGCGGGCACTTGCCTGTGGGCGGTCGTGGGTCCATATCGGTGGTCGGGAGGGGGGTGGTGGTTGGTACGGGTGGGTGGACGCGCGCCAGCCCCGGTAGCCCGAAGTGGGGAGGGCTGACGGATGCCACTAGTGCATAGCGTGGGGGGTGGGTGAAACGGCTCGAGCCCGCTAGGTGGGTGGTCTACGGTCGGGGTGTCTTGGCCCCACCCCCCCCCCACCCGGCGCAGCCGGCACGTAGGTCAGGTGTGGGTCGAAGGAGGCAGAGTAGTTCGTAGGTAAGTAGGCGTCAGGTTCACTGCGGTGACGCTTCATCAGCGGTGTACCGGGGGAGCGCAGTCGGTAGGTCAGCGTAGGGGATCCGGTGAGAACGGACCAGGGCGTGGATGGTCAGTGAAAACAGGGATCGGCACCGAGAGTACCACAAGTGTGCGGTGGTGTAAAGTTTGCCGGTACGCGCGCTATTACGGGATGGGGGGTACAGTAGTGCACTAGGGTGGCGTAAGGGGGGGGGTAGGGGGAGACGGTGGGTGGGGGTACAGTCGGGGCCGTGATGTGCTCTGGCTGTAGCACTCGTCGCAAGCCCATGTCAGGGAGGTTGGGGCCGGGTGTAGGGGGGGCACCCGTCGGGACCCATAGAGCCAAAGAGTACCGTAACAGAGGAGGCGGACGTTCGGAGGGGCGGGCGGCCAGTAGAGTGTAAGACCAGCGACCTGCGTCCACTGTAAAGAAGGGGCATAAACTCGGTTCTGGCCCTCCCCGCGTGCGGAGGGGGGGTGTGGGGGAAAAGGTGTGGGGGGTAGGCGGAGGGGGGGTTTGTGGGCGTTTGGAGGGCGGGGGGCGTACGTAAGGGGGTTCGGTGGTGGTGTGGGGGGTAGAGGGTGGTGGCGGGGGTACGCGTGCCGTGACCACGTTCCGGGACGGGGCCCGCGGGGTGGGGGGAGGGGTGGTTAAGGGCGCGCAGTGGCGACACGTCGGGGGTCCGGGGGGCGGTGGTGAAACAGTGGGGAGTTGTGGATGTGGCCCGGGGCAGGTCGCGGCGGGTCGGGTTGTAGCGGGATGTATGGTAAGCGTCATGCGGTGCTCCGCCAGTGTTTGTGGGTGTGTAGTCGTACCCGTCGCCCGGGGTGCACGGCGCCGTGAAGGGGCACCCGCCGTCAGGCACAAGGCGGGGCGGCTGGGGGTCAAGTCCGGCGCGCGGGCGGGGTGCGGGGGTGGGGCGGGGGTTTTTTCTTTGTGGGTTGCCGTAGCGGGACGTCAGCGGGCATGGTGAGGGTGGTACGTGGGGTGTGCCGGGCCGGAGGGGGGGGCCCCGTGGCGGGCGCGAGCCGGGTGGGATTGGGCGTGTGGTGGGAGGTCTTGGCCGGTGGCGTCCAGGGAGTCCCCTCACACTGGGGCGGCCTGGTCGCGTAGCGGCGTCCCAGGGGTGTGGTTTGTAGCGGTCGGCGGGTGGGGCCGTAGCGGAAGACCCCGTGGGCGGGTAGTGAGCCGCGGTGGTGGGAGTAGGGGAGGCGCGGGTACACGCGGGGGGGGTTTGGGGGTAGGTAAGGGGCGGCCATGTGCGACGCGTCCGTCCACCCAACTCCCGCGTGGGGCCGGGGGGGGGGGCCCCCGGTTGAAGCGGGCGTAGTGGTCTTGCGATCGTACGGTGGCGGGTGTAGTGGGGGGGCGGGGAGGTGTGGAACGGAGTAGGTGTATGCGTTGTGAGGGGCGCGAGAAGCGGTCCCCGGCGGGGTCGGCAGTGCCCGGGTGCCCGCCCAGTAACCGGGTGTATGGCAGGCGGTCGGGTAGGCCGTTAACGCGGCGGTAGGGGTTTTAAATATATCTTTTGTTTCCTTACTGGCGTCCCCTTTCATTTCTCTTTTTTGTTACTTGTTCTCGGCTTCTTTCTTCCCTTTATTTCGTTTCATTCTTGGTATATTCATTTATTTTCACGCAGCATTCCTACGCATGTGGCGATGAGCCTGCCCAGCGTAATCAATATAGTTTTTTAGATTTTGTATTTTTTTTATTTACAATAATGCTACTCACTTTTATTTAAAAGCCTGTTAAACAGGCAATGGCGGTGGCGCTGAGCTGCCCAGGTACTCATATATATATATATATATATACATATATACATACATGTACACACATATATATACACGCAGCATCACGGCCAAGGAGGCGCTGAGCTGCCCAGGTACTCATATATATATATATATATATACATATATACATACATGTACACACATATATATACACGCAGCATCACGGCCAAGGAGGCGCTGAGCTGCCCAGGTACTCATATATATATATATATATATACATATATACATACATGTACACACATATATATACACGCAGCATCACGGCCAAGGAGGCGCTGAGCTGCCCAGGTACTCATATATATATATATATATATACATATATACATACATGTACACACATATATATACACGCAGCATCACGGCCAAGGAGGCGCTGAGCTGCCCAGGTACTCATATATATATATATATATATATACATATATACATACATGTACACACATATATATACACGCAGCATCACGGCCAAGGAGGCGCTGAGCTGCCCAGGTACTCATATATATATATATATATATACATATATACATACATGTACACACATATATATACACGCAGCATCACGGCCAAGGAGGCGCTGAGCTGCCCAGGTACTCATATATATATATATATATATACATATATACATACATGTACACACATATATATACACGCAGCATCACGGCCAAGGAGGCGCTGAGCTGCCCAGGTACTCATATATATATATATATATATACATATATACATACATGTACACACATATATATACACGCAGCATCACGGCCAAGGAGGCGCTGAGCTGCCCAGGTACTCATATATATATATATATATATATATACATATATACATACATGTACACACATATATATACACGCAGCATCACGGCCAAGGAGGCGCTGAGCTGCCCAGGTACTCATATATATATATATATATATATACATATATACATACATGTACACACATATATATACACGCAGCATCACGGCCAAGGAGGCGCTGAGCTGCCCAGGTACTCATATATATATATATATATATACATATATACATACATGTACACACATATATATACACGCAGCATCACGGCCAAGGAGGCGCTGAGCTGCCCAGGTACTCATATATATATATATATATATACATATATACATACATGTACACACATATATATACACGCAGCATCACGGCCAAGGAGGCGCTGAGCTGCCCAGGTACTCATATATATATATATATATATACATATATACATACATGTACACACATATATATACACGCAGCATCACGGCCAAGGAGGCGCTGAGCTGCCCAGGTACTCATATATATATATATATATACATATATACATACATGTACACACATATATATACACGCAGCATCACGGCCAAGGAGGCGCTGAGCTGCCCAGGTACTCATATATATATATATATATATATATACATATATACATACATGTACACACATATATATACACGCAGCATCACGGCCAAGGAGGCGCTGAGCTGCCCAGGTACTCATATATATATATATATATATACATATATACATACATGTACACACATATATATACACGCAGCATCACGGCCAAGGAGGCGCTGAGCTGCCCAGGTACTCATATATATATATATATATATACATATATACATACATGTACACACATATATATACACGCAGCATCACGGCCAAGGAGGCGCTGAGCTGCCCAGGTACTCATATATATATATATATATATACATATATACATACATGTACACACATATATATACACGCAGCATCACGGCCAAGGAGGCGCTGAGCTGCCCAGGTACTCATATATATATATATATATATACATATATACATACATGTACACACATATATATACACGCAGCATCACGGCCAAGGAGGCGCTGAGCTGCCCAGGTACTCATATATATATATATATATATACATATATACATACATGTACACACATATATATACACGCAGCATCACGGCCAAGGAGGCGCTGAGCTGCCCAGGTACTCATATATATATATATATATATACATATATACATACATGTACACACATATATATACACGCAGCATCACGGCCAAGGAGGCGCTGAGCTGCCCAGGTACTCATATATATATATATATATATACATATATACATACATGTACACACATATATATACACGCAGCATCACGGCCAAGGAGGCGCTGAGCTGCCCAGGTACTCATATATATATATATATATATACATATATACATACATGTACACACATATATATACACGCAGCATCACGGCCAAGGAGGCGCTGAGCTGCCCAGGTACTCATATATATATATATATATATACATATATACATACATGTACACACATATATATACACGCAGCATCACGGCCAAGGAGGCGCTGAGCTGCCCAGGTACTCATATATATATATATATATATACATATATACATACATGTACACACATATATATACACGCAGCATCACGGCCAAGGAGGCGCTGAGCTGCCCAGGTACTCATATATATATATATATATATACATATATACATACATGTACACACATATATATACACGCAGCATCACGGCCAAGGAGGCGCTGAGCTGCCCAGGTACTCATATATATATATATATATATATACATATATACATACATGTACACACATATATATACACGCAGCATCACGGCCAAGGAGGCGCTGAGCTGCCCAGGTACTCATATATATATATATATATATACATATATACATACATGTACACACATATATATACACGCAGCATCACGGCCAAGGAGGCGCTGAGCTGCCAGGTACTCATATATATACATTAGGGTGTCAAACGATTACAATAATTAATCAGATTAACACCATTCGAACTATGTCCACACTCTGCATTCCTCTCTGTGTGTGGGACTGGAAAGATGAACGAAGGAAGGCGGATAGATCCATTTCACACAATCTGTGTTTGTTATAACATTCTGCGTGTCCAGGTGACAGACAGCCCACACACACACACACACACACACACCTATCAGTCATCACACGGGGTCTGGATTCAGTAGTGTTGATTTCCCATCAAGGGAGTACTTCAGGAAAGAGGGGGGGGGGCTAGTGGAGTACTTCAGGAAGTCCACAGAGCTAGTGGAGTACTTCAGGAAGTCCACAGAGGGGGGGGGGCTAGTGGAGTACTTCAGGAAAGTCCACAGAGGGGGGGGGGCTAGTGGAGTACTTCAGGAAGTCCACAGAGGGGGGGGGGCTAGTGGAGTACTTCAGGAAGTCCACAGAGGGGGGGGGGCTAGTGGAGTACTTCAGGAAAGTCCACAGAGGGGGGGGGGCTAGTGGAGTACTTCAGGAAGTCCACAGAGGGCTAGTGGAGTACTTCAGGAAGTCCACAGAGGAGGGGGGGGGGCTAGTGGAGTACTTCAGGAAAGTCCACAGAGGGGGGGGGCTAGTGGAGTACTTCAGGAAAGTCCACAGAGGGGGGGGGGCTAGTGGAGTACTTCAGGAAAGTCCACAGAGCTAGTGGAGTACTTCAGGAAGTCCACAGAGGAGGGGGGGGGGCTAGTGGAGTACTTCAGGAAGTCGACAGAGGCTAGTGGAGTACTTCAGGAAGTCGACAGAGGGGGGGGGGCTAGTGGAGTACTTCAGGAAAGTCCACAGAGGGGGGGGGGCTAGTGGAGTACTTCAGGAAGTCGACAGAGGGGGGGGGGCTAGTGGAGTACTTCAGGAAGTCCACAGAGGGGGGGGGGCTAGTGGAGTACTTCAGGAAGTCGACAGAGGGGGGGGGGCTAGTGGAGTACTTCAGGAAGTCACAGAGCTAGTGGAGTACTTCAGGAAGTCACAGAGGGGGGGGGGCTAGTGGAGTACTTCAGGAAAGTCACAGAGGGGGGGGGGCTAGTGGAGTACTTCAGGAAGTCGACAGAGCTAGTGGAGTACTTCAGGAAAGTCGAGCTAGTGGAGTACTTCAGGAAAGTCGACAGCTAGTGGAGTACTTCAGGAAGTCGACAGAGGGGGGGGGGCTAGTGGAGTACTTCAGGAAAGTCGACAGAGCTAGTGGAGTACTTCAGGAAGTCGAC
>JAULUE010000070.1:87500-100000 GCA_036324585.1 Champsocephalus esox | reverse complement strand
AAGACCTCATCAAGAAGCAGGACGTCATCTACGGTACTTTGGAACATGTTGTGCTGTCTCTCCCCGCAGGATGGGTGAAATCAAGATGGACGATGATTTCATCAAATCCAAATAGTTTGTTAATCTTAGAAGAAAAAGGACAACAACAATACAACAATTAGGATCACACATATCCCATACACATTCAATCACACTCAAGTCCCACCGTCTGCCGAGGCGTTCGGCCCCTAGTCGATCTGTCGTTCTGTCTGTCCGACTTCTGTTATGCTTGTGTTTGCCCCATCACGTGTAAAGCGACCTTGGGTCCTTGGAAGGCGCTATATAAATCCAACCTATTATTATTACTACAGGGTGTCCGCGGGGTCTTACCTGCTGGTGGACTACCTGAGAGATACACAGCAGAAGAACACGAACTAAAGGGCCACCATGCTCCGGGTCTTCTTCGCTGCTGTTATCTTGCGGCGGCAGCAGCGTGTTTCCACTGCAGCGGGCAGCTCGCTTTAAGCGTGCCGAGCCGTGCGGGGCCCGTGCGGGGCCCGTGCGGGGCCCGTGCGGGGCCCCTTTTTGGTTGCGTTTCCACTTGGCCTAGTTTTGGCCCAGGGCTGCTTTTTCACCTTTTTTCTGGCCCGACTAAATCGTGGTTCTAGAGCCAGGAACAACCAGGCTGAGTCGGGCTGAGCATGCTAAACTAGAGAGAGAATCGCTGGCAAGGGGGGCAACGACTACAACAAGATGAACATATTTAACCGTGATTTAATTGTAATACACGTTTCTAAATGATGCCGAAGAAACAATATACTGATACCGGTTAGTAAAAACCGGTCTTGGCCGGGGTCTTGAGAGGGGTCTGACTACCGGAGGCTGCTGGAGACCGCATGACAGTCTTGACCGGGGTCTTGAGAGGGGTCTGACTACGAACACCCTGCGATGGGACAGGGTTTGGTCCGAACATTTATTCTGCCACTGGCCATTTTAAGAATGATGCCTCTTTCCTCCAAGTTCCACACTGCATGTTTGTGCTTCAGGTGTGTGTTCAAAGCCAGATAGAAGAGTCTGCACACCGGGCATTCGGACGCCATCCTTACTGAAACAGAGAATTGTATTTAAATTCTGTTGTGTTTCTCCGTTTATATGCGTTCGCGTAACCGGTAATTGCAACAAAGGTTTGATGCTTCAATGCCTGGTACACGGACCAAGGGAGGACTTGGGTTACCACCGGGTTAAATGGTCCCACCTCCGCACCAACGTGGGGCTGGTGATGGCAACATTGGGTCCGATGCATCAATTCATGGTGGCCCGACCATGAGAGGGTTTGGGGTGCCCCGGAACCAGGCAGTACCCCAGCAGGAAACACGTTTTATGGTCAAAGGAGGAAAGAGTGATAGAACCGGGGTAAAGCAAAGAAAGTGTCCGAAAATAGTAACTTGTAACCCGGGTAGAGAGTATGTCATCTCTCGGTCCTATCCTCCAGACAACATGGTAACGTGGGGACAACAGTACCTCTGGGCGCTCCATCCCGCTCCGGCATTCACCGCAGCGGGGGGGAGGGGGCATTGAACCCCTCACACCTGCCCCCGGAGGAGGCAGGGGAGTCAGGTACACGGAGGGCGCACGGTGGACGGCCAGAGCGAGGCAGCCACACCGCACTGCTGGCGGACTGCCGGGGAGAACGCGCTGCTCGGGAGCCAGGCTCAGAGAGAGTGGCGGTGGGTGCCCGCCCACCTGCCTTTTACAGCGGGAGCACGAGCTAGTCTCGGGGAGGGAGAGAAGAGAGGAGCGGAGGCTGCCGAAACAGCCAGGACCCTCCCCTCAAACACACCCCTCAATTTCAAGAAGAGTCCCCTTTCGACTCCCCTTGCATTCCTCCACAGACCAGTTTGGACTTAAAGTTAAGAACCAGGCTGGGGGGGTCTCCAGGCATCAGAGAACCAGAGAAAAAGGGTGAAAATGGAGAAATTGTATCCCAAAATAGTGTCTCTTAAGGCGGATAGAGTCCCCTGACAACTCCCATCACATTCCTCCAGAGTCAGAAAAAGTCAACTTTTGGAAGAACCAGAGGAAGGGGTGAAAATGGATAAAATGTATCCGAAAATAGTGTCTCATTATTCCGTGCCAACTCCCCTTGAATTCCTCCAGAGACCAGTTCAAAGACTTAAAGTTTGGTAAGAACCATGATTGGGGGTCCTCCAGGCAACAATTTGATCCGATCCAAAGTGCTCATGAGGCGGACACATTCCTCCATGATTTCTCCATGATGGTGCTCTCAAAAACCGGGTTTCCGATTTCGTGCAGATGGTAGCTTGGAAAAGATGAATGAATTTTTTGGACGGAGGAAGGGAGGTCTCGTTTCCCCTCTCCGTTGTAAAATGCAACGGGGGGGGGCAAATGTCTTGACTTGAGCTTTTTGTAGCCCCTCCTCCGTTGGCACTTAGCTGTTTTTTCGAGAATTTCGAAAATCATGCATACTTCCATAACCTCGCACACCGTGAGACCCCGGACCCCCGGACTTAAGCACTCCCCCACAGACTAAACACAGATGTTCACACCCTCCAGAACCTCATGCCCCTGGTGACACTTAAAGGAGGTGGATTTTGTGGTGCTTTACTGTCCGCACACCAGCATCCATATTCGGCCTTATTCACAGCACCACCTGCCCTGCTGGAGGTTCACACTTTAACTTTCTTTTGTACCCTCGTCTGCCTTACACATCCTCCCACACTTGAGCACTCCTCACTCGGACTAAACCCCTCCATGCACACCCAGACTGCACCCAGAGAACAGGCTGCTTCACAGCACTTTGCAAGCCAGGAAAAGTGATTGAATCCTGGGTATACATGTTTTAAATAGTCTGATACCTCCAGGGCGCATCACCACATTTTACAAGCCAGGGAAGGTGCCTGAATCCTGGGTAAACATTGTTTAATTGCCTAAGTGTTTTAAATGTGTGAAACAGTGTTTTGTCACTTTCAAAACTCTCCCGTCATCGACCGGAGAAATTGGGTCGATGTTGTTTTCAATCTGACCGTTAATATTCCAGTGAGACGAAGTACGTCCAACGACCGGACTGATCCCATGTTCATGTTGTCCCGATACCGGAGCATTCCCTAACCCTTGTCTTGGAGGGGCCAACGGAGCCCCGCGCCCCCCCCTGAAATTCAAGGTGTTAAAAAAAAATATATAATTATTTATTTATTTTAATGTATATATATATAGCACCACATTGCAAATAATCTATAAACTACTGTCACTTTTCACATTGAACATGTGCTCTTTTATTAAATAACGCTTTCATTTGAAGTCGTGAGTTTAGTGTTGTTGACCCTGAGAAACACGATGCACTCATCGATAATCACAGCTCCGCTGCTCCAGAGGATTTACAGAATATATCCAACGCCACACAAACGCACCAGTGACCGTGTCTGATGTGGCTCTTGCCCTCCGACTGGTTGCCCCCCTGGTGTAGCAGTATATAACGAGGTTGTGTGTTATATATAGAAAGTACTTCCAGTATCTGTACAGCAGTATATAACGAGGTTGTGTGTTATATATAGAAAGTACTTCCAGTATCTGTACAGCAGTATATAACGAGGTTGTGTGTTATATATAGAAAGTACTTCCAGTATCTGTACAGCAGTATATAACGAGGTTGTGTGTTATATATAGAAAGTACTTCCAGTATCTGTACAGCAGTATATAACGAGGTTGTGTGTTATATATAGAAAGTACTTACAGTATCTGTACAGCAGTATATAACGAGGTTGTGTGTTATATATAGAAAGTACTTCCAGTATCTGTATAGCAGTATATAACGAGGTTGTGTGTTATATATAGAAAGTACTTCCAGTATCTGTATAGCAGTATATAACGAGGTTGTGTGTTATGTATAGAAAGTACTTCCAGTATCTGTATAGCAGTATATAACGAGGTTGTGTGTTATATATAGAAAGTACTTCCAGTATCTGTACAGCAGTATTCATGAGGTTGTGTGTTATATATAGAAAGTACTTCCAGTATCTGTACAGCAGTATATAACGAGGTTGTGTGTTATATATAGAAAGTACTTCCAGTATCTGTACAGCAGTATATAACGAGGTTGTGTGTTATATATAGAAAGTACTTCCAGTATCTGTACAGCAGTATATAACGAGGTTGTGTGTTATATATAGAAAGTACTTCCAGTATCTGTACAGCAGTATATAACGAGGTTGTGTGTTATATATAGAAAGTACTTACAGTATCTGTACAGCAGTATATAACGAGGTTGTGTGTTATATATAGAAAGTACTTCCAGTATCTGTATAGCAGTATATAACGAGGTTGTGTGTTATATATAGAAAGTACTTCCAGTATCTGTATAGCAGTATATAACGAGGTTGTGTGTTATGTATAGAAAGTACTTCCAGTATCTGTATAGCAGTATATAACGAGGTTGTGTGTTATATATAGAAAGTACTTCCAGTATCTGTATAGCAGTATATAACGAGGTTGTGTGTTATGTATAGAAAGTACTTCCAGTATCTGTACAGCAGTATATAATGAGGTTGTGTGTTATGTATAGAAAGTACTTCCAGTATCTGTACAGCAGTATATAACGAGGTTGTACCGTGTGTCAGAGCTGATCCAGACGGAGTTCCACCACGTGCGCACGCTGCGCATCATGGAGGGCGTGTACCGCCGGGGCATGCTGGAGGAGGTGCTGCAGGAGGCGGCCGTGGTGCACACCATCTTCCCCTGCCTGGACCAGCTGCTGGAGTGGCACAGCAGCTTCCTGGCCCAGCTGCTGGCCCGCAGGAAGGAGGGGCTGGTGGAGGGCAGCGGCAACTTCACCGTGCGGCGCATCGGAGACCTGCTGCTGGGACAGGTGACTGAGGGGTACCTGGGGGGGTGACTGAGGGGTGACTGGGGGGGTGACTGAGGGGGAACTGAGGGGTGACTGAGGGGGTACCTGAGGGGTGACTGAGGGGGAACTGAGGGGTGACTGAGGGGTGACTGAGGGGAGACTGAGGGGGAACTGAGGGGTGACTGAGGGGGAACTGAGGGGTGACTGAGGGGTGACTGAGGGGGAACTGAGCGGTAACTGAGGGGTGACTGAGGGGTACCTGAGGGGTGACTGAGGGGGAACTGACGGGTGACTGAGGGGGAACTGAGGGGTGACTGAGGGGCGACAGAGGGGTACCTGAGGGGTGACTGAGGGGTGACTGACGGGCGACTGAGGGGTACCTGAGGGGGAACTGAGGTGTACCTGAGGGTTACTTGAAGGGGAACTGAGGGGTACTTGAGGGGTGACTGAGGGATGACTGAAGGGGAACTGAGGGGTGACTAAGGGGTGACTGAGGGGTAACTGAGGGGTGACTAAGGGGTAACTGAAGGGGAACTGAGGGGTGACTAAGGGGTGACTGAGGGGTAACTGAAGGGGAACTGACGGGTGACTAAGGGGTGACTGAGGGGTAACTGAAGGGGAACTGACGGGTGACTGAGGGGTGACTGAGGGGTAACTGAAGGGGAACTGAGGGGTAACTGAAGGGGAACTGAGGGGTGACTGAGGGGTAACTGAAGGGGAACTGACGGGTGACTGAGGGGTGACTGAGGGGTAACTGAGGGGTGACTGAGGGGGAACTGAGGGGTGACTGAGGGGGAACTGAGGGGTGACTGAGGGGCGACAGAGGGGTACCTGAGGGGTGACTGAGGGGTGACTGACGGGCGACTGAGGGGTACCTGAGGGGGAACTGAGGTGTACCTGAGGGGTACTTGAAGGGGAACTGAGGGGTACTTGAGGGGTGACTGAGGGATGACTGAAGGGGAACTGAGGGGTGACTAAGGGGTGTCTGAGGGGTAACTGAGGGGTGACTAAGGGGTAACTGAAGGGGAACTGAGGGGTGACTAAGGGGTGACTGAGGGGTAACTGAAGGGGAACTGACGGGTGACTAAGGGGTGACTGAGGGGTAACTGAAGGGGAACTGACGGGTGACTGAAGGGGAACTGAGGGGTGACTGAGGGGTAACTGAAGGGGAACTGACGGGTGACTGAGGGGTGACTGAGGGGTAACTGAAGGGGAACTGAGGGGTAACTGAAGGGGAACTGAGGGGTGACTGAGGGGTAACTGAAGGGGAACTGACGGGTGACTGAGGGGTGACTGAGGGGTAACTGAGAGGTTACTGACCCTGAGTGTGTGTGTGTGTGTGTGTGTGTGTGTGTGTGTGTGTGTGTGTAGTTCTCAGGGCAGTGTGCAGACGACATGAAGAAACTGTACTCTGAGTTCTGCAGTCGACACCCGAAAGCTGTGAAACTCTACAAAGAGGTTCTGACCCGAGACCGGAAACTGCAGCAGTTCATCAGGGTGAGTACCAGCACCAGAGCCTAGTCCTGGACCAGAACCAGAGCCTAGTCCTGGACTACAACCAGAACTTAGTCTTGAACATGGACCAGAAGCTGGACCAGAACCTAGTCTTAAACCAGAACCTAGTCTTGAAGCTGAACCAAAACCTAGTCTTGAAGCTGGACCAGAACCTATTCTTGAAGCTGGACCAGAACCTAGTCTTGAAGCTGGACCAGAACCTAGTCTTAAATCAGAACCTAGTCTTAAAGCTGGACCAGAACCTTGTCTTGAAGCAGAACCTAGACTTTAAGCTGGACCAGAACCTAGTCTTGAACCAGAACCGAGTCTTGAACCATAACCTAGTCTTGAAGCAGAACCAAGACTTGAAGCTGGACAAGAACCTAGTCTTAAAGCTGGACCAGAACCTAGTCTTGAACCAGAACCTAGTGTATTGAACTATAACCTAGTCTTGAACCAGAACCTAGTCTTGAACCATAACATAGTGTATTGAACCATAACCTAGTCTTGAACCAGAACCTAGTCTTGAACCAGAACCTAGTCTTGAACCATAACCTAGTCTTGAACCAGAACCTAGTCTTGAATCATAACCTAGTCTTGAAGCTTAACCTAGACTTGAAGCTGGATCTGTATCTAATGTGGTGTTTCTGTCTATTCCATAATGCTCAGCGGGCCTGTCGTGGTCCTCTTCTGCGTCGCCATGGTGTCCAGGAGTGCATCCTGCTTGTGACTCAGCGAATCACAAAGTACCCTGTCCTCATCCAGCGGATCCTCGACAACACCAAGGGTACCTCGACCTCTGACCTCTAATAACCCCTGACCTCTAATAACCTCTGACCCCTAATAACCTCTGACATCTGCTATGACCTCCAGGCAGTGAGGAGGAGTCTCAGGCTCTGACCCGGGCTCTGCTGCTCCTGAAGGGGCTCATCAGCTCCGTGGACCAGGAGGTTCTGGAGCTGGACCGGACCCGGAGGCTTCAGGAGGTCCAGGCCCGTCTGGACCCCAGGGCCCAGGCAGAGGTTCAGGGAGGAGGAGAGTTCAGAGGGGGGGAGCTGCTGAGGAGGAGGCTGCTCTATGAGGGACCCCTCCTCTGGAAGGTGCAGGGCTCCAGGATGAAAGGTACAGTCACCTGTGTACCTGTCCACCTGTCTACCTGTCCACCTGTCTACCTAACCATCTGTCTACCTGTTCACCTGTCTACATGTCCACCTGTCTACCTAACCATCTGTCTCCCTGTCCACCTGTCTACCTGTCCACCTGTCTACCTAACCATCTGTCTACCTAACCATCTGTCTACCTGTTCATCTGTCTACCTGTCCATCTCTCTACCTGTCCACCTGTCTACCTAACCATCTGTCTACCTGTCCATCTGTCTACCTGTCCACCTGTCTACCTGTCCACCTGTCTACCTGTCCACCTGTCTACCTAACCATCTGTCTACCTGTCCATCTCTCTACCTGTCCATCTCTCTACCTGTCCACCTGTCTACCTAACCATCTGTCTACCTAACCATCTGTCTACCTGTTCATCTGTCTACCTGTCCATCTCTCTACCTGTCCATCTCTCTACCTGTCCACCTGCCTACCTAACCATCTGTCTACCTGTTCAACTGTCTAATTGTTCACCTGTCCATCTGTCTACCTCAGTGGTTGCGTTAGACTTTTTCGTTGTCCGTTATTTTGACGGACAGGATCGTAAAATGTCCGTCATAATCCATTATTACCCGTAATTTTATTTTCCATGTTTTAATGATGAGATGAGACCTATTTCATATGTCTGTTTGGGTACTGAGCAGCAAATGTTCATTCATTCATATTTTAATGATTCAAACAGAACCTTTAAGGGCATGGAGAAGCAAAAGATGAACAGAGTGTGGTCACTTTCCAAGTCAACACGAACATGAATGATTTCTTGGTTCCTGCACTGACAGCCAGCAGAGGGGGCCGAGGCCGCTAACCACACCACAACCACTGAGCGTCAACAGGCAAATATGAACAATGCCGTCGCTTTAAACGAGACAATTACAATCAGAATATGAACAAAACATTTACAAGATCAACTAAATCGACCTGCTGTAGCCTGAACGCTGATCTCTGCATCGCCGTGCCCCCTCGGACAAATCCGTTACTCGTCTTCTCTACAGCTGTCGCAGAACATTCTGCCACCTTCCCTCCTCAGCCACTCAAACTCTTGCTCCCACTGAACCGGTACTCCCGCTTCAACTCCTTGCCACTTGCTTGCCCCTCTGCCGCCGGCTGAACGCTGTCAGTCTTAGTCTTACTGGCTGGTCCTTCATCCTCCACCGCATCAATCCCTCTTTTCACCTCGTTTATCCACACCATCACCATCTCTGGGCTTATTAGAAAAGCTTCGGACGATCAGCTGCCGTGACATTTTGCGATTGCTAAAGCAGGTTAAACAACGAGGTCAAAAACAAGACTAGCCAATAGCTACTTAATATGCACACACTCGCCACCAACTGGACAGGCTGTGAATGACGAGCAGTCACAGACTACAGGAGATCGCCCTCAGTCGACCTGGCCACTGAGGGTGTGATGTGGGCCGCTGGTGGACATGTTGGCGCTGTTCCGAGTTGTGTTCTAATCAAAATGACGGACTGCTTTCAGATTTTTCCATCATTGTTAGAAAAAATCCGTCATTGACGGAAAATATTCGGTTAACGCGACCTCTGGTCTACCTAACCATCTGTCTAGCTGTTCAACTGTCTACCTGTACATCTGGATACCTGTCCATCTGTCTACCTGTTGTGATGCTGACCAGCTGTTTGTTTGTCTCCAGATGTGCAGGTTCTGCTGATGTCGGACATCTTGGTTTTTCTTCAGGAGAAAGATCAGAAGTTCACTTTCCCATCACTGGTGAGTCAGACCTGGTCCCTGAAGGACCTGTTAGTTATCTGGTCCCTGAAGGACCTGTTAGTTATCTGGTCCCTGAAGGACCTGTTAGTCCTCTGATCCCTGAAGGACCTGTTAGTCCACTGGTCCCTGAAGGACCTGTTAGTTATCTGGTCCCTGAAGGACCTGTTAGTCCCCTGGTCCCTGAAGGACCTGTTAGTCCTCTGATCCCTGAAGGACCTGTTAGCCCCCTGGTCCCTGAAGGACCTGTTAGTTATCTGGTCCCTGAAGGACCTGTTAGTCCTCTGATCCCTGAAGGACCTGTTAGCCCCCTGAAGGACCTGTTAGTCCTCTGATCCCTGAAGGACCTGTTAGTCCACTGGTCCCTGAAGGACCTGTTAGTTATCTGGTCCCTGAAGGACCTGTTAGCCCCCTGGTCCCTGAAGGACCTGTTAGTCCTCTGATCCCTGAAGGACCTGTTAGCCCCCTGGTCCCTGAAGGACCTGTTAGCCCCCTGGTCCCTGAAGGACCTGTTAGTCCTCTGATCCCTGAAGGACCTGTTAGCCCCCTGGTCCCTGAAGGACCTGTTAGTCCCCTGGTCCCTGAAGGACCTGTTAGTCCCTCTGGTCCCTGAAGGACCTGTTAGCCCCCTGGTCCCTGAAGGACCTGTTATTCTGTCCCCCTGTTAGCCCCCTGGTCCCTGAAGGACTTGTTAGTCCTCTGGTCCCTGAAGGACCTGTTAGTTCTCTGGTCCCTGAAGGACTTGTTAGCCCCCTGGTCCCTGAAGGACCTGTTAGTCCTCTGGTCCCTGAAGGAGGATATCCTGAGCCTGTACCTGTCTGTCTCTTACCTGTCTCTCTCTCACCTGATATCCTGACCCTGTACCTGTCTCTCTCTCACCTGTCTGTCTCTCACCTGTCTCTCTCTCACCTAATATCCTGACCCTGTACCTGTCTCTCTCTCACTGTCTCCTCTCACCTGTCTCTCTCACCTGTCTGTCTCTCACTGATATCTGACCCTGTACCTGTCTCTCTCTCACCTGTCTGTCTCTCACCTGATATCCTGACCCTGTACCTGTCTCTCTCTCACCTGTCTGTCTCTCATCTGTCTCTCTCTCACCTAATATCCTGACCCTGTACCTGTCTGTCTCTCATCTGTCTGTCTCTCATCTGTCTCTCTCTCACCTGTCTGTCTCTCACCTGTCTCAGGACAAGTCTCCGGTGGTCTCCCTCAATAACCTGATTGTCAGAGACATAGCCAATCAGGAGCGAGGGATGTACCTGATCAGCGCCTCCTGCCCCCCCCGAGATGTACGAGCTGCATGCCTCCTCCAAGGAGGGCCGGAAGACCTGGATGAGCCGGATCCAGCAGGCAGCCGGCAGGTGAGCAGTATTATACATGTACTATTATATATGTATATATAAGTAGTGTCATTAGTACTGAGGTAGTGCCATTAGTACTGAGGTAGTGCCATTAGTACTGAGGTAGCGCCATTAGTACTGAGGAAGTACAATTAGTACTGAGGTAGTGCCATTAGTACTGAGGTAGTGCCATTAGTACTGAGGTTGTACCATAGTACTGAGGTAGTGCCATTAGTACTGAGGTAGCGCCATTAGTACTGAGGAAGTACCATTAGTACTGAGGTAGCGCCATTAGTACTGAGGTAGTGCCATTAGTACTGAGGTAGTGCCATTAGTACTGAGGTAGTACCATTAGTTCTGAGGTAGTCGCCATTAGTACTGAGGTAGTGCCATTAGTACTGAGGTAGTGCCATTAGTACTGAGGTAGTGCCATTAGTACTGAGTTAGTACCATTAGTACTGAGGTAGTGCCATTAGTACTGAGGTAGTGCCATTAGTACTGAGGTAGTACCATTAGTACTGAGGTAGTGCCATTAGTACTGAGGTAGTGCCATTAGTACTGAGGTAGTGCCATTATTACTGAGGTAGTAGTATTAGTACTGAGGTAGTGCCATTATTACTGAGGTAGTCGTATTAGTACTGAGGTAGTGCCATTAGTACTGAGGTAGTGCCATTAGTACTGAGGTAGTAGTATTAGTACTGAGGTAGTGCCATTAGTACTGAGGTAGTACCATTAGTACTGAGGTAGTACCATTAGTACTGAGGTAGTGCCATTAGTACAGAGGTAGTAGTATTAGTAGTGAGGTAGCACCATTAGTACTGAGGTAGTGCCATTAGTACTGAGGTAGTGCCATTAGTACTGAGGTAGTAGTATTAGTACTGAGGTAGTACCATTAGTACTGAGGTAGTGCCATTAGTACTGAGGTAGTGCCACTAGTACTGAGGTAGTGTCATTAGTACTGAGGTAGTGCCATTAGTACTGAGGTCGTAGTATTAGTACTGAGGTAGTGCCATTAGTACTGAGGTAGCGCCATTAGTACTGAGGTAGTGCCATTAGTACTGAGTTAGTACCATTAGTACTGAGGTAGTGCCATTAGTACTGAGGTAGTGCCATTAGTACTGAGGTAGTAGTATTAGTACTGAGGTAGTGCCATTAGTACTGAGGTAGTGCCATTAGTACTGAGGTAGTGCCATTAGTACTGAGGTAGTGCCATTAGTACTGAGGTAGTAGTATTAGTACTGAGGTAGTGCCATTAGTACTGAGGTAGTGCCATTAGTACTGAGGTAGTGCCATTAGTACGAGGTAGTAGTATTAGTACTGAGGTAGTGCCATTAGTACTGAGGTAGTGCCATTAGTACTGAGGTAGTAGTATTAGTACTGAGGTAGTGCCATTAGTACTGAGGTAGTACCATTAGTACTGAGGTAGTGCCATTAGTACTGAGGTAGTAGTATTAGTACTGAGGTAGTGCCATTAGTACTGAGGTAGTACCATTAGTACTGAGGTAGTGCCATTAGTACTGAGGTAGTGCCATTAGTACTGAGGTAGTAGTATTAGTACTGAGGTAGTGCCATTAGTACTGAGGTAGTGCCATTAGTACCGAGGTAGTAGTATTAGTACTGAGGTAGTGCCATTAGTACTGAGGTAGTGCCATTAGTACTGAGGTAGTAGTATTAGTACTGCGGTAGTGCCATTAGTACTGAGGTAGTACCATTAGTACTGAGGTAGTGCCATTAGTACAGAGGTAGTAGTATTAGTACTGAGGTAGCACCATTAGTACTGAGGTAGTGCCATTAGTACTGAGGTAGTGCATTAGTACTGAGGTAGTATTTAGTCATTAGTACTGAGGTAGCCATTAGTACTGAGGTAGTGCCATTAGTACTGAGGTAGTAGTATTAGTACTGAGGTAGTACCATTAGTACTGAGGTAGTGCCATTAGTACTGAGGTAGTG
>JAULUE010000070.1:45000-82500 GCA_036324585.1 Champsocephalus esox | reverse complement strand
AGGAGAGTCTTCAGTCTATAGCAGCAGAACCAGCAGCTGGTCCCAGGTCAGCCTGAACCAGCCCTCACTATAAGAGGAGAGTCTTCAGTCTATAGCAGCAGAACCAGCAGCTGGTCCCAGGTCAGTCTGAACCAGCCCTCACTGTAAGAGGAGATTCTTCAGTCTATAGCAGCAGAGCTAGCAGCTGGTCCCAGGTCAGCCTGAACCAGCCCTCACTGTAAGAGGAGATTCTTCAGTCTATAGCAGCTTAACTAGCATGGATGGAGGATGGAGTGGTTGATGGTGTTAAGGACTGAAGGAGGAGGTGAGGATGGAGTGGTTGATGGTGTTAAGGACTGAAGGAGGAGGTGAGGATGGCGTGGTTGATGGTGTTAAGGACTGAAGGAGGAGGTGAGGATGGAGTGGTTGATGGTGTTAAGGACTGAAGGAGGAGGTGAGGATGGCGTGGTTGATGGTGTTAAGGACTGAAGGAGGAGGTGAGGATGGCGTGGTTGATGGTGTTAAGGACTGAAGGAGGAGGTGAGGATGGAGTGGTTGATGGTGTTAAGGACTGAAGGAGGAGGTGAGGATGGAGTGGTTGATGGTGTTAAGGACTGAAGGAGGAGGTGAGGATGGAGTGGTTGATGGTGTTAAGGACTGAAGGAGGTGAGGATGGCGTGGTTGATGGTGTTAAGGACTGAAGGAGGAGGTGAGGATGGCGTGGTTGATGGTGTTAAGGACTGAAGGAGGAGGTGAGGATGGAGTGGTTGATGGTGTTAAGGACTGAAGGAGGAGGTGAGGATGGAGTGGTTGATGGTGTTAAGGACTGAAGGAGGAGGTGAGGATGGAGTGGTTGATGGTGTTAAGGACTGAAGGAGGTGAGGATGGCGTGGTTGATGGTGTTAAGGACTGAAGGAGGAGGTGAGGATGGAGTGGTTGATGGTGTTAAGGACTGAAGGAGGTGAGGATGGCGTGGTTGATGGTGTTAAGGACTGAAGGAGGTGAGGATGGCGTGGTTGATGGTGTTAAGGACTGAAGGAGGAGGTGAGGATGGAGTGGTTGATGGTGTTAAGGACTGAAGGAGGAGGTGAGGATGGAGTGGTTGATGGTGTTAAGGACTGAAGGAGGAGGTGAGGATGGAGTGGTTGATGGTGTTAAGGACTGAAGGAGGAGGTGAGGATGGAGTGGTTGATGGTGTTAAGGACTGAAGAAGGAGGTGAGGATGGAGTGGTTGATGGTGTTAAGGACTGAAGGAGGTGAGGATGGAGTGGTTGATGGTGTTAAGGACTGAAGGAGGAGGTGAGGATGGCGTGGTTGATGGTGTTAAGGACTGAAGGAGGAGGTGAGGATGGAGTGGTTGATGGTGTTAAGGACTGAAGGAGGAGGTGAGGATGGAGTGGTTGATGGTGTTAAGGACTGAAGGAGGAGGTGAGGATGGCGTGGTTGATGGTGTTAAGGACTGAAGGAGGAGGTGAGGTTGTAGTGGTTGATGGTGTTAAGGACTGAAGGAGGAGGTGAGGTTGGAGTGGTTGATGGTGTTAAGGACTGAAGGAGGTGAGGATGGCATGGTTGATGGTGTTAAGGACTGAAGGAGGTGAGGATGGCGTGGTTGATGGTGTTAAGGACTGAAGGAGGAGGTGAGGATGGAGTGGTTGATGGTGTTAAGGACTGAAGGAGGAGGTGAGGATGGAGTGGTTGATGGTGTTAAGGACTGAAGGAGGAGGTGAGGATGGAGTGGTTGATGGTGTTAAGGACTGAAGGAGGAGGTGAGGATGGAGTGGTTGATGGTGTTAAGGACTGAAGGAGGAGGTGAGGATGGAGTGGTTGATGGTGTTAAGGACTGAAGGAGGTGAGGATGGAGTGGTTGATGGTGTTAAGGACTGAAGG
This sequence comes from Champsocephalus esox, assembly GCA_036324585.1. Classification (NCBI taxonomy): domain Eukaryota; kingdom Metazoa; phylum Chordata; class Actinopteri; order Perciformes; family Channichthyidae; genus Champsocephalus; species Champsocephalus esox. Next base: position 80,634 of record JAULUE010000070.1, on the reverse strand, counting down.
AGGAGGTGAGGATGGAGTGGTTGATGGTGTTAAGGACTGAAGGAGGAGGTGAGGATGGAGTGGTTGATGGTGTTAAGGACTGAAGGAGGAGGTGAGGATGGAGTGGTTGATGGTGTTAAGGACTGAAGGAGGAGGTGAGGATGGAGTGGTTGATGGTGTTAAGGACTGAAGGAGGAGGTGAGGATGGAGTGGTTGATGGTGTTAAGGACTGAAGGAGGAGGTGAGGATGGAGTGGTTGATGGTGTTAAGGACTGAAGGAGGTGAGGATGGAGTGGTTGATGGTGTTAAGGACTGAAGGAGGAGGTGAGGATGGAGTGGTTGATGGTGTTAAGGACTGAAGGAGGAGGTGAGGATGGCGTGGTTGATGGTGTTAAGGACTGAAGGAGGAGGTGAGGATGGAGTGGTTGATGGTGTTAAGGACTGAAGGAGGAGGTGAGGTTGGAGTGGTTGATGGTGTTAAGGACTGAAGGAGGAGGTGAGGATGGCGTGGTTGATGGTGTTAAGGACTGAAGGAGGAGGTGAGGTTGTAGTGGTTGATGGTGTTAAGGACTGAAGGAGGTGAGGATGGAGTGGTTGATGGTGTTAAGGACTGAAGGAGGTGAGGATGGCGTGGTTGATGGTGTTAAGGACTGAAGGAGGTGAGGATGGCGTGGTTGATGGTGTTAAGGACTGAAGGAGGAGGTGAGGATGGAGTGGTTGATGGTGTTAAGGACTGAAGGAGGAGGTGAGGATGGAGTGGTTGATGGTGTTAAGGACTGAAGGAGGAGGTGAGGATGGAGTGGTTGATGGTGTTAAGGACTGAAGGAGGAGGTGAGGATGGAGTGGTTGATGGTGTTAAGGACTGAAGGAGGAGGTGAGGATGGAGTGGTTGATGGTGTTAAGGACTGAAGGAGGTGAGGATGGCGTGGTTGATGGTGTTAAGGACTGAAGGAGGAGGTGAGGATGGAGTGGTTGATGGTGTTAAGGACTGAAGGAGGTGAGGATGGCGTGGTTGATGGTGTTAAGGACTGAAGGAGGTGAGGATGGCGTGGTTGATGGTGTTAAGGACTGAAGGAGGAGGTGAGGATGGAGTGGTTGATGGTGTTAAGGACTGAAGGAGGAGGTGAGGATGGAGTGGTTGATGGTGTTAAGGACTGAAGGAGGAGGTGAGGATGGAGTGGTTGATGGTGTTAAGGACTGAAGGAGGAGGTGAGGATGGAGTGGTTGATGGTGTTAAGGACTGAAGAAGGAGGTGAGGATGGAGTGGTTGATGGTGTTAAGGACTGAAGGAGGTGAGGATGGAGTGGTTGATGGTGTTAAGGACTGAAGGAGGAGGTGAGGATGGCGTGGTTGATGGTGTTAAGGACTGAAGGAGGAGGTGAGGATGGAGTGGTTGATGGTGTTAAGGACTGAAGGAGGAGGTGAGGATGGAGTGGTTGATGGTGTTAAGGACTGAAGGAGGAGGTGAGGATGGCGTGGTTGATGGTGTTAAGGACTGAAGGAGGAGGTGAGGTTGTAGTGGTTGATGGTGTTAAGGACTGAAGGAGGAGGTGAGGTTGGAGTGGTTGATGGTGTTAAGGACTGAAGGAGGTGAGGATGGCGTGGTTGATGGTGTTAAGGACTGAAGGAGGTGAGGATGGCGTGGTTGATGGTGTTAAGGACTGAAGGAGGAGGTGAGGATGGAGTGGTTGATGGTGTTAAGGACTGAAGGAGGAGGTGAGGATGGAGTGGTTGATGGTGTTAAGGACTGAAGGAGGAGGTGAGGATGGAGTGGTTGATGGTGTTAAGGACTGAAGGAGGAGGTGAGGATGGAGTGGTTGATGGTGTTAAGGACTGAAGGAGGAGGTGAGGATGGAGTGGTTGATGGTGTTAAGGACTGAAGGAGGAGGTGAGGATGGAGTGGTTGATGGTGTTAAGGACTGAAGGAGGTGAGGATGGAGTGGTTGATGGTGTTAAGGACTGAAGGAGGAGGTGAGGATGGAGTGGTTGATGGTGTTAAGGACTGAAGGAGGAGGTGAGGATGGCGTGGTTGATGGTGTTAAGGACTGAAGGAGGAGGTGAGGTTGTAGTGGTTGATGGTGTTAAGGACTGAAGGAGGAGGTGAGGATGGAGTGGTTGATGGTGTTAAGGACTGAAGGAGGAGGTGAGGTTGGAGTGGTTGATGGTGTTAAGGACTGAAGGAGGAGGTGAGGATGGCGTGGTTGATGGTGTTAAGGACTGAAGGAGGAGGTGAGGTTGTAGTGGTTGATGGTGTTAAGGACTGAAGGAGGTGAGGATGGAGTGGTTGATGGTGTTAAGGACTGAAGGAGGTGAGGATGGCGTGGTTGATGGTGTTAAGGACTGAAGGAGGTGAGGATGGCGTGGTTGATGGTGTTAAGGACTGAAGGAGGAGGTGAGGATGGAGTGGTTGATGGTGTTAAGGACTGAAGGAGGAGGTGAGGATGGAGTGGTTGATGGTGTTAAGGACTGAAGGAGGAGGTGAGGATGGAGTGGTTGATGGTGTTAAGGACTGAAGGAGGAGGTGAGGATGGAGTGGTTGATGGTGTTAAGGACTGAAGGAGGAGGTGAGGATGGAGTGGTTGATGGTGTTAAGGACTGAAGGAGGAGGTGAGGATGGAGTGGTTGATGGTGTTAAGGACTGAAGGAGGAGGTGAGGATGGCGTGGTTGATGGTGTTAAGGACTGAAGGAGGAGGTGAGGATGGCGTGGTTGATGGTGTTAAGGACTGAAGGAGGAGGTGAGGATGGAGTGGTTGATGGTGTTAAGGACTGAAGGAGGAGGTGAGGATGGAGTGGTTGATGGTGTTAAGGACTGAAGGAGGAGGTGAGGATGGCGTGGTTGATGGTGTTAAGGACTGAAGGAGGAGGTGAGGATGGCGTGGTTGATGGTGTTAAGGACTGAAGGAGGAGGTGAGGATGGAGTGGTTGATGGTGTTAAGGACTGAAGGAGGTGAGGATGGCGTGGTTGATGGTGTTAAGGACTGAAGGAGGAGGTGAGGATGGAGTGGTTGATGGTGTTAAGGACTGAAGGAGGAGATGAGGATGGAGTGGTTGATGGTGTTAAGGACTGAAGGAGGAGGTGAGGATGGAGTGGTTGATGGTGTTAAGGACTGAAGGAGGAGGTGAGGATGGAGTGGTTGATGGTGTTAAGGACTGAAGGAGGTGAGGATGGCGTGGTTGATGGTGTTAAGGACTGAAGGAGGAGGTGAGGATGGAGTGGTTGATGGTGTTAAGGACTGAAGGAGGAGGTGAGGATGGAGCGGTTGATGGTGTTAAGGACTGAAGGAGGAGGTGAGGATGGAGTGGTTGATGGTGTTAAGGACTGAAGGAGGAGGTGAGGATGGAGTGGTTGATGGTGTTAAGGACTGAAGGAGGAGGTGAGGATGGAGTGGTTGATGGTGTTAAGGACTGAAGGAGGTGAGGATGGCGTGGTTGATGGTGTTAAGGACTGAAGGAGGAGGTGAGGATGGAGTGGTTGATGGTGTTAAGGACTGAAGGAGGAGGTGAGGATGGAGCGGTTGATGGTGTTAAGCGGTTGGTCAAGAAGGATGAAGATGATGAAGAAGATGGAGAGGGAACCAGTCAGCAAAGAGGAGAATGTCATGTGACCTTGAGCAGAGCAGTGCTGTGGCGAGTGCTCGAACGTTAGAAGGTGTACTTCAGTCTAACAGCTGTTCCCTCCACAGGAAGTCCGTCAGCGCCTGCTCAGCCTGAGCACGCAACTCCACGCACTGCAGGTGAGAAACTACAATTGTTGTTATTATTGTTATTATTATTATTATAAATATTGTTGTTAAGTGACCGCTCCTCCCCTCAGGCTGCTGTGATTCGTCAAGACTCAATCCTGGAGCTGTCACTCAACACAGGCCCTGCCCCCTCCCTGCCCACAGGCCCCGCCCTCACCCGCTCTCTCTCGGGGGATGGGGGGGAGGCGGGACTTCTGCGGCGACAGGTGGAGCTGCTGCAGGAGGAAGTGACACGTCTTCGTCTGAAGGGGGAGGAGCCAATCAGGGAGGGGGCAGGCTCTAGGAGACGGAGCAACGGAGATATCAGCGATGTCATGAAGGGGGAACCAGTGAGTCCACATTTCATGATGAGGGGGGGCGGGTCAACAATGAATATCTGGGGGGGGGTCTGACTGAAGTCAATAACATAAGATGTCAAATATGCTAAGCTCAGGTGTGTGTGTGTGTGTGTGTGTGTGTGTGTGTGTGGCAGCAGGTGAGCAGGAGGCGTGGAAGCAGGGAGTTGGAGCCCCGCCCCCTCGCACCATTGGCCACCCAGGAGCCAGTCGACCAATTAGACGGCGTCCAGGAAACAAACGGGGAGAAAATCTCTCCCCGCTCCGACAGCCCGAGAGGTCAGCTCCCCACCAACATGTTGTCATGATATATATATTATTATAAATATCATAAGTATATGGTGATATTAATAACACTATTATTTATCCTTATCTTTGATTTTGGTCCAGACCTGCAGGATATCCCGGAGGAGAGCGAGTGCGGGGCAGAGCCCAGTTAACATCCAGAGACTTTCATTGTGAAAGGTTCCTGCTGTCAGAAACAGGAAGTATCACAGCTGGAGCCCCGCCCACATGTGCTGGAGGGGGCGGGGTTTACATTGTGAGACACCACACTACATTACCCAAAATGCCTTTGGATGTCAGCATCTCCAGTGTTGACATTATAAGGTGCTGTAAACAAAGCGTGTACATGTATTTATATTAAAGTAGTTTAACGTCATTCTGGGACCAAAAACATTTTGTACCTGTAGAAATGTTTACAAAGGTTTACAGAAATAAACTGAGGGCTAGCAGCCAATGCTAACCTGCAGAGCTAACAGCAGCTGGATCCAGCACCATCCGTCCCCCATGCTCCGTGGAGAACGGCTCCACCCTCAACCAAGATCACGCGATCATCGAGGACCATAAGCCCCGCCTACCACCATAAGCCCCGCCTCTACTTGGAGTATATAACTCAATGACTGAATAACTCAATGACTGAATGACTCAATGACTGAATAACTCAATGACTGAATGACTCAATGACTGAATAACTCAATGACTGAATGACTCAATGACTGACTGAGTGAATGACTCAATGACTCAATGACTGAATGACTGAATGACTCAATGACTGAATGAGTGAATGACTCAATGACTGAATGACTCAATGACTCAATGACTGAATGACTGAATGACTGAATGAGTGAATGACTCAATGACTGAATGACTCAATGACTGAATGACTGAATGACTCAATGACTGAATGACTCAATGAATGAATGACTCAATGACTGAATGACTGAATGACTGAATGACTGAATGACTCAATGACTGAATGACTCAATGAATGAAAAACTCAATGACTGAATGACTCAATGAGTGAATGACTCAATGACTGCATGACTCAATGAGTGAATGACTGAATGACTCAATGACTTAATGAGTGAATGACTCAATGACTGAATGACTCAATGACTGAATGACTGAATGACTCAATGACTGAATGAGTGAATGACTCAATGACTCAATGACTGAATGACTGAATGAGTGAATGACTCAATGACTGAATGACTCAATGACTGAATGACTCAATGAATCAATGACTGAATGACTCAATGACTGAATGACTCAATGACTGAATGACTGAATGACTGAATGACTCAATGACTGAATGAGTGAATGACTCAATGACTCAATGACTGAATGACTGAATGAGTGAATGACTCAATGACTGAATGACTCAATGACTGAATGACTCAATGACTGAATGAATCAATGACTCAATGACTCAATGAATGAATGACTCAATGACTGAATGAATGATTGACTGAATGAATGAATCCAACACCAGTCGTCTCAGTTCCTCATCGCCGACATGGATCAGTAATGTAAAACCGTGAGATATTAAAACCTTTAGTGTAAATAAATTATTCTCTGTGGATCCAGCCCTAGTTTAAAAGTTAGCGTGTTAGCGTGTTAGCGTGTAAACCTGGTGGTTCTATTGATCGGGTCTGACCAGGTTTCTATTGATCAGGTCTGCCCAGGTTTCTATTGATCAGGTCTGCCCAGGTTTCTATTGATCAGGTCTGACCAGGTTTCTATTGATCAGGTCTGACCAGGTTTCTATTGATCAGGTCTGACCTGGTTTCTATTGAACAGGTCTGACCAGGTTTCTATTGATCAGGTCTGACCAGGTTTCTATTGATCAGGTCTGACCAGGTTTCTATTGATCAGGTCTGCCCAGGTTTCTATTGATCAGGTCTGACCAGGTTTCTATTGATCAGGTCTGACCTGGTTTCTATTGATCAGGTCTGATCAGGTTTCTATTGATCAGGTCTGACCAGGTTTCTATTGAACAGGTCTGACCAGGTTTCTATTGATCAGGTCTGACCAGGTTTCTATTGATCAGGTCTGACCAGGTTTCTATTGATCAGGTCTGCCCAGGTTTCTATTGATCAGGTCTGACCAGGTTTCTATTGATCAGGTCTGACCTGGTTTCTATTGACCAGGTCTGACCAGGTTTCTATTGATCAGGTCTGACCAGGTTTCTATTGACCAGGTCTGACCAGGTTTCTATTGATCAGGTCTGCCCAGGTTTCTATTGATCAGGTCTGCCCAGGTTTCTATTGAACAGGTCTGCCCAGGTTTCTATTGATCAGGTCTGACCAGGTTTCTATTGATCAGGTCTGACCAGGTTTCTATTGACCAGGTCTGACCAGGTTTCTATTGATCAGGTTTGATCAGGTCTGCCCAGGTTTCTATTGATCAGGTCTGCCCAGGTTTCTATTGATCAGGTCTGACCAGGTTTCTATTGATCAGGTCTGCCCAGGTTTCTATTGATCAGGTCTGACCAGGTTTCTATTGATCAGGTCTGACCAGGTTTCTATTGATCAGGTCTGACCAGGTTTCTATTGATCAGGTCTGACCAGGTTTCTATTGAACAGGTCTGACCAGGTTTCTATTGAACAGGTTTGACCTGGTCTGATCAGGTTTCTATTGATCAGGTCTGCCCAGGTTTCTATTGATCAGGTCTGCCCAGATGAGACATGGAGTTATTATGCTGAACTATTTAACGTCCATGAGATCATGGAAATGTACAGAATGAAAATGAAGGTTAAACCTGAATCCTTGGTTATATGTTTGTGTCCAAAGTCTTTTTTATTTGTACTCTGTCGTAATGCGTGTACAGAGCTGGAGTGTGAACTGTATAAACTGTAAAGTTGTGATTTATTCTCTGTTATAAATCAGCTGGGATCAAACCATGATGTCTTTATTTCCCCATACACTTTCACGAAAGAAGATATTCTTAAAATGTTTTTCTTACTTTGGATAATGTATGTATTTTGATCTTATGACATTTTAAAATCTTTAATTGAGTGCAGAAAAAGGATTTAACACGAGTACATAATAGCCGATGTGCTTTTTATATTTATTGAAGGGTATTTTTAGCAACGTCTGAAAGCTTTATTCATTTCACAGGATGATGAGGGTCATTTTATAGTTTCAGTTCTATATCTCTAAAAGAAACACGTGTCCTGACCTCATCACAACGCGCAGAGTAACCGGCCCATATCTGCTCTCTGCAGCTCTGTGGGGGGTCTAACCCGGCGTAGTGATACGTGCAGCAACCACACAATGGGTAGGGTTTAGAATGTACTCAAAAGTCTGTCCGAGTATCGAGTCAGAGGTGGACAGAAATCATTACGGAGCAATTAGACTCACTCATCAGCGCAGAATCAGGAGAACCAATGAAACGAGGAGAGATTAGTTATCTTCCCACCGATTGGATAAGAGTTCAAGGAGAAGATATCAAGAGAGAGTTACTAATAATCCCTCACTCCGCTGAGTTCCTCCTGCTGAAAGTAACTAGTTACTCTGCTAGTTACTCTAGAGAAAGGTGATCCCTGTCTGCTCTGAGTTCCTCCTGCTGAAAGTAACTAGTTACTTTGCTAGTTACTCTAGAGAAAGGTGATCCCTCTCTCCGCTGAGTTCCTCCTGCTGAAAGTAACTAGTTACTCTGCTAGTTACTTTAGAGAAAGGTGATCCCTCTCTGCGCTGAGTTCCTCCTGCTGAAAGTAACCAGTTACTCTGCTAGTTACTCTAGAGAAAGGTGATCCCTCTCTGCGCTGAGTTCCTCCTGCTGAAAGTAACTAGTTACTCTGCTAGTTACTCTAGAGAAAGGTGATCCCTCACTGCTCTGAGTTCCTCCTGCTGAAAGTAACTAGTTACTCTGCTAGTTACTCTAGAGAAAGGTGATCCCTCTCTGCGCTGAGTTCCTCCTTCTGAAAGTAACTAGTTACTCTGCTAGTTACTCTAGAGAAAGGTGATCCCTCACTGCTCTGAGTTCCTCCTGCTGAAAGTAACTAGTTACTCTGCTAGTTACTTTAGAGAAAGGTGATCCCTCTCTGAGCTGAGTTACTCCTGCTGAAAGTAACTAGTTACTCTGCTAGTTACTCTAGAGAAAGGTGATCCCTCTCTGCTCTGAGTTCCTCCTGCTGAAAGTAACTAGTTACTCTGCTAGTTACTCGAGAGAAAGGTGATCCCTGTCTGCTCTGAGTTCCTCCTGCTGAAAGTAACTAGTTACTCTGCTAGTTACTCTAGAGAAAGGTGATCCCTCTCTGCTCTGAGTTCCTCCTGCTGAAAGTAACTAGTTACTCTGCTAGTTACTCTAGAGAAAGGTGATCCCTCTCTCCGCTGAGTTCCTCCTGCTGAAAGTAACTAGTTACTCTGCTAGTTACTCTAGAGAAAGGTGATCCCTCTCTGCGCTGAGTTCCTCCTGCTGAAAGTAACTAGTTACTCTGCTAGTTACTCTAGAGAAAGGTGATCCCTCTCTGCTCTGAGTTCCTCCTGCTGAAAGTAACTAGTTACTCTGCTAGTTACTCTAGAGAAAGGTGATCCCTCTCTCCGCTGAGTTCCTCCTGCTGAAAGTAACTAGTTACTCTGCTAGTTACTCTAGAGAAAGGTGATCCCTCTCTGCGCTGAGTTCCTCCTGCTGAAAGTAACCAGTTACTCTGCTAGTTACTCTAGAGAAAGGTGATCCCTCTCTGCGCTGAGTTCCTCCTTCTGAAAGTAACCAGTTACTCTGCTAGTTACTCTAGAGAAAGGTGATCCCTCACTGCTCTGAGTTCCTCCTGCTGAAAGTAACTAGTTACTCTGCTAGTTACTTTAGAGAAAGGTGATCCCTCTCTGCGCTGAGTTACTCCTGCTGAAAGTAACTAGTTACTCTGCTAGTTACTCTAGAGAAAGGTGATCCCTCTCTGCTCTGAGTTCCTCCTGCTGAAAGTAACTAGTTACTCTGCTAGTTACTCGAGAGAAAGGTGATCCCTCTCTGCTCTGAGTTCCTCCTGCTGAAAGTAACTAGTTACTCTGCTAGTTACTCTAGAGAAAGGTGATCCCTCTCTCCGCTGAGTTCCTCCTGCTGAAAGTAACTAGTTACTCTGCTAGTTACTCTAGAGAAAGGTGATCCCTCTCTGCGCTGAGTTCCTCCTTCTGAAAGTAACTAGTTACTCTGCTAGTTACTCTAGAGAAAGGTGATCCCTCACTGCTCTGAGTTACTCCTGCTGAAAGTAACTAGTTACTCTGCTAGTTACTCTAGAGAAAGGTGATCCCTCTCTGCTCTGAGTTCCTCCTGCTGAAAGTAACTAGTTACTCTGCTAGTTACTCTAGAGAAAGGTGATCCCTCTCTGCTCTGAGTTCCTCCTGCTGAAAGTAACTAGTTACTCTGCTAGTTACTCTAGAGAAAGGTGATCCCTCTCTCCGCTGAGTTCCTCCTGTTGAAAGTAACTAGTTACTCTGCTAGTTACTCTAGAGAAAGGTGATCCCTCTCTGCGCTGAGTTCCTCCTGCTGAAAGTAACTAGTTACTCTGCTAGTTACTCTAGAGAAAGGTGATCCCTCACTGCTCTGAGTTCCTCCTGCTGAAAGTAACTAGTTACTCTGCTAGTTACTTTAGAGAAAGGTGATCCCTCTCTCCGCTGAGTTCCTCCTGCTGAAAGTAACTAGTTACTCTGCTAGTTACTCTAGAGAAAGGTGATCCCTCACTGCTCTGAGTTCCTCCTGCTGAAAGTAACTAGTTACTCTGCTAGTTACTCTAGAGAAAGGTGATCCCTCTCTGCTCTGAGTTCCTCCTGCTGAAAGTAACTAGTTACTCTGCTAGTTACTCTAGAGAAAGGTGATCCCTCTCTCCGCTGAGTTCCTCCTGTTGAAAGTAACTAGTTACTCTGCTAGTTACTCTAGAGAAAGGTGATCCCTCTCTGCGCTGAGTTCCTCCTGCTGAAAGTAACTAGTTACTCTGCTAGTTACTCTAGAGAAAGGTGATCCCTCACTGCTCTGAGTTCCTCCTGCTGAAAGTAACTAGTTACTCTGCTAGTTACTTTAGAGAAAGGTGATCCCTCTCTCCGCTGAGTTCCTCCTGCTGAAAGTAACTAGTTACTCTGCTAGTTACTCTAGAGAAAGGTGATCCCTCTCTCCGCTGAGTTCCTCCTGCTGAAAGTAACTAGTTACTCTGCTAGTTACTCTAGAGAAAGGTGATCCCTCTCTGCGCTGAGTTCCTCCTTCTGAAAGTAACTAGTTACTCTGCTAGTTACTCTAGAGAAAGGTGATCCCTCACTGCTCTGAGTTACTCCTGCTGAAAGTAACTAGTTACTCTGCTAGTTACTCTAGAGAAAGGTGATCCCTCTCTGCTCTGAGTTACTCCTGCTGAAAGTAACTAGTTACTCTGCTAGTTACTCTAGAGAAAGGTGATCCCTCTCTGCTCTGAGTTACTCCTGCTGAAAGTAACTAGTTACTCTGCTAGTTACTCTAGAGAAAGGTGATCCCTCTCTCCGCTGAGTTCCTCCTGTTGAAAGTAACTAGTTACTCTGCTAGTTACTCTAGAGAAAGGTGATCCCTCTCTGCGCTGAGTTCCTCCTGCTGAAAGTAACTAGTTACTCTGCTAGTTACTCTAGAGAAAGGTGATCCCTCACTGCTCTGAGTTCCTCCTGCTGAAAGTAACTAGTTACTCTGCTAGTTACTTTAGAGAAAGGTGATCCCTCTCTCCGCTGAGTTCCTCCTGCTGAAAGTAACTAGTTACTCTGCTAGTTACTCTAGAGAAAGGTGATCCCTCACTGCTCTGAGTTCCTCCTGCTGAAAGTAACTAGTTACTCTGCTAGTTACTCTAGAGAAAGGTGATCCCTCTCTGCTCTGAGTTCCTCCTGCTGAAAGTAACTAGTTACTCTGCTAGTTACTCTAGAGAAAGGTGATCCCTCTCTCCGCTGAGTTCCTCCTGTTGAAAGTAACTAGTTACTCTGCTAGTTACTCTAGAGAAAGGTGATCCCTCTCTGCGCTGAGTTCCTCCTGCTGAAAGTAACTAGTTACTCTGCTAGTTACTCTAGAGAAAGGTGATCCCTCACTGCTCTGAGTTCCTCCTGCTGAAAGTAACTAGTTACTCTGCTAGTTACTTTAGAGAAAGGTGATCCCTCTCTCCGCTGAGTTCCTCCTGCTGAAAGTAACTAGTTACTCTGCTAGTTACTTTAGAGAAAGGTGATCCCTCTCTGCGCTGAGTTCCTCCTTCTGAAAGTAACTAGTTACTCTGCTAGTTACTCTAGAGAAAGGTGATCCCTCTCTGCTCTGAGTTCCTCCTGCTGAAAGTAACTAGTTACTCTGCTAGTTACTCTAGAGAAAGGTGATCCCTCTCTCCGCTGAGTTCCTCCTGCTGAAAGTAACTAGTTACTCTGCTAGTTACTCTAGAGAAAGGTGATCCCTCTCTGCGCTGAGTTCCTCCTTCTGAAAGTAACTAGTTACTCTGCTAGTTACTCTAGAGAAAGGTGATCCCTCACTGCTCTGAGTTCCTCCTGCTGAAAGTAACTAGTTACTCTGCTAGTTACTCTAGAGAAAGGTGATCCCTCTCTGCTCTGAGTTCCTCCTGCTGAAAGTAACTAGTTACTCTGCTAGTTACTCTAGAGAAAGGTGATCCCTCTCTGCTCTGAGTTCCTCCTGCTGAAAGTAACTAGTTACTCTGCTAGTTACTCTAGAGAAAGGTGATCCCTCTCTCCGCTGAGTTCCTCCTGTTGAAAGTAACTAGTTACTCTGCTAGTTACTCTAGAGAAAGGTGATCCCTCTCTGCGCTGAGTTCCTCCTGCTGAAAGTAACTAGTTACTCTGCTAGTTACTCTAGAGAAAGGTGATCCCTCACTGCTCTGAGTTCCTCCTGCTGAAAGTAACTAGTTACTCTGCTAGTTACTCTAGAGAAAGGTGATCCCTCTCTGCTCTGAGTTCCTCCTGCTGAAAGTAACTAGTTACTCTGCTAGTTACTCTAGAGAAAGGTGATCCCTCTCTGCTCTGAGTTCCTCCTGCTGAAAGTAACTAGTTACTCTGCTAGTTACTCTAGAGAAAGGTGATCCCTCTCTCCGCTGAGTTCCTCCTGTTGAAAGTAACTAGTTACTCTGCTAGTTACTCTAGAGAAAGGTGATCCCTCTCTGCGCTGAGTTCCTCCTGCTGAAAGTAACTAGTTACTCTGCTAGTTACTCGAGAGAAAGGTGATCCCTCACTGCTCTGAGTTCCTCCTGCTGAAAGTAACTAGTTACTCTGCTAGTTACTTTAGAGAAAGGTGATCCCTCTCTCCGCTGAGTTCCTCCTGCTGAAAGTAACTAGTTACTCTGCTAGGTACTTTAGAGAAAGGTGATCCCTCTCTGCGCTGAGTTCCTCCTTCTGAAAGTAACTAGTTACTCTGCTAGTTACTCTAGAGAAAGGTGATCCCTCACTGCTCTGAGTTCCTCCTGCTGAAAGTAACTAGTTACTCTGCTAGTTACTTTAGAGAAAGGTGATCCCTCTCTGCGCTGAGTTACTCCTGCTGAAAGTAACTAGTTACTCTGCTAGTTACTCTAGAGAAAGGTGATCCCTCTCTGCTCTGAGTTCCTCCTGCTGAAAGTAACTAGTTACTCTGCTAGTTACTCGAGAGAAAGGTGATCCCTGTCTGCTCTGAGTTCCTCCTGCTGAAAGTAACTAGTTACTCTGCTAGTTACTCGAGAGAAAGGTGATCCCTCACTGCGCTGAGTTACTCCTGCTGAAAGTAACTAGTTACTCTGCTAGTTACTCTAGAGAAAGGTGATCCCTCTCTGCTCTGAGTTCCTCCTGCTGAAAGTAACTAGTTACTCTGCTAGTTACTCTAGAGAAAGGTGATCCCTCTCTCCGCTGAGTTCCTCCTGCTGAAAGTAACTAGTTACTCTGCTAGTTACTCTAGAGAAAGGTGATCCCTCTCTGCGCTGAGTTCCTCCTGCTGAAAGTAACTAGTTACTCTGCTAGTTACTCTAGAGAAAGGTGATCCCTCTCTGCTCTGAGTTCCTCCTGCTGAAAGTAACTAGTTACTCTGCTAGTTACTCTAGAGAAAGGTGATCCCTCTCTCCGCTGAGTTCCTCCTGCTGAAAGTAACTAGTTACTCTGCTAGTTACTCTAGAGAAAGGTGATCCCTCTCTGCGCTGAGTTCCTCCTGCTGAAAGTAACCAGTTACTCTGCTAGTTACTCTAGAGAAAGGTGATCCCTCTCTGCGCTGAGTTCCTCCTTCTGAAAGTAACCAGTTACTCTGCTAGTTACTCTAGAGAAAGGTGATCCCTCACTGCTCTGAGTTCCTCCTGCTGAAAGTAACTAGTTACTCTGCTAGTTACTTTAGAGAAAGGTGATCCCTCTCTGCGCTGAGTTACTCCTGCTGAAAGTAACTAGTTACTCTGCTAGTTACTCTAGAGAAAGGTGATCCCTCTCTGCTCTGAGTTCCTCCTGCTGAAAGTAACTAGTTACTCTGCTAGTTACTCGAGAGAAAGGTGATCCCTCTCTGCTCTGAGTTCCTCCTGCTGAAAGTAACTAGTTACTCTGCTAGTTACTCTAGAGAAAGGTGATCCCTCTCTCCGCTGAGTTCCTCCTGCTGAAAGTAACTAGTTACTCTGCTAGTTACTCTAGAGAAAGGTGATCCCTCTCTGCGCTGAGTTCCTCCTTCTGAAAGTAACTAGTTACTCTGCTAGTTACTCTAGAGAAAGGTGATCCCTCACTGCTCTGAGTTACTCCTGCTGAAAGTAACTAGTTACTCTGCTAGTTACTCTAGAGAAAGGTGATCCCTCTCTGCTCTGAGTTCCTCCTGCTGAAAGTAACTAGTTACTCTGCTAGTTACTTTAGAGAAAGGTGATCCCTCTCTCCGCTGAGTTCCTCCTGCTGAAAGTAACTAGTTACTCTGCTAGTTACTCTAGAGAAAGGTGATCCCTCACTGCTCTGAGTTCCTCCTGCTGAAAGTAACTAGTTACTCTGCTAGTTACTCTAGAGAAAGGTGATCCCTCTCTGCTCTGAGTTCCTCCTGCTGAAAGTAACTAGTTACTCTGCTAGTTACTCTAGAGAAAGGTGATCCCTCTCTCCGCTGAGTTCCTCCTGTTGAAAGTAACTAGTTACTCTGCTAGTTACTCTAGAGAAAGGTGATCCCTCACTGCTCTGAGTTCCTCCTGCTGAAAGTAACTAGTTACTCTGCTAGTTACTTTAGAGAAAGGTGATCCCTCTCTCCGCTGAGTTCCTCCTGCTGAAAGTAACTAGTTACTCTGCTAGGTACTTTAGAGAAAGGTGATCCCTCTCTGCGCTGAGTTCCTCCTGCTGAAAGTAACTAGTTACTCTGCTAGTTACTCTAGAGAAAGGTGATCCCTCTCTCCGCTGAGTTCCTCCTGCTGAAAGTAACTAGTTACTCTGCTAGTTACTCTAGAGAAAGGTGATCCCTCACTGCTCTGAGTTCCTCCTGCTGAAAGTGACTAGTTATTCTGCTAGTTACTCTAGAGAAAGGTGATCCCTCTCTGCGCTGAGTTCCTCCTGCTGAAAGTAACTAGTTACTCTGCTAGTTACTCTAGAGAAAGGTGATCCCTCACTGCTCTGAGTTCCTCCTGCTGAAAGTAACTAGTTACTCTGCTAGGTACTTCAGAGAAAGGTGATCCCTCTCTGCGCTGAGTTCCTCCTGCTGAAAGTAACTAGTTACTCTGCTAGTTACTTTAGAGAAAGGTGATCCCTCTCTGCGCTGAGTTCCTCCTGCTGAAAGTAACTAGTTACTCTGCTAGTTACTCTAGAGAAAGGTGATCCCTCACTGCTCTGAGTTCCTCCTGCTGAAAGTAACTAGTTACTCTGCTGGTTACTCTAGAGAAAGGTGATCCCTCACTGCTCTGAGTTCCTCCTGCTGAAAGTAACTAGTTACTCTGCTAGTTACTTTAGAGAAAGGTGATCCCTCTCTGCGCTGAGTTCCTCCTGCTGAAAGTAACTAGTTACTCTGCTAGTTACTTTAGAGAAAGGTGATCCCTCTCTGCGCTGAGTTCCTCCTGCTGAAAGTAACTAGTTACTCTGCTAGTTACTCTAGAGAAAGGTGATCCCTCACTGCTCTGAGTTACTCCTGCTGAAAGTAACTAGTTACTCTGCTGGTTACTCTAGAGCAGTGGTTCCCAAACGGTGTGCCGTGGGATTTTGTGACAACCATACGTTATTATTGCAATATACAACTACACAGAAATAATATTTTTTTATTTCCTATATCAGTACTTTGTAGGTTTATATGTACGTAATCTGCGCGATTTGCGCGTCCACATCTCCACGTGCAGTGCTGCATAAACATGGCTGAGTCAGCGATAACTCTCGAGGGGTGGAGGTATGCCCATTATTTTGAGTTCGTCCGAAGAATAGACAGGAAGTGACGGTGAGGTGCAAACTGTGTGCAGGCCAGAAGCTGTTATCCACGGCTGTGACACCACGTCACACCTCAACACGCACCTGCAGAGAACACATGCCAAGGTGAAGCTACCGCACAGCTAGTTGTTGTTTGTTTATATCACAGTCTGTTCTTCTTCTCTGTCTTCCGGTTGTTGCCTGTTTTGAATGACAAATACACACTATCGCCGCCTGCTGGTAAGGAGAGTTATTGCCACTCACGCATGCGCAGTTTGTACGTGCTTGGCGAGTAAAGTAACGAGTTACTTTATGTAGATAGTAACGAAGTAGTGTAATATATTATTTTTTTAAAAAGTAATATGTAATATATTACATTTTTTTAGTAACGACCCATCTCTGGAGTTGGCGTTCTCTACTCTGATTCACATGAAGAGCAGCAGGAGGCCACGGCTCTCTGTTGAACAGGACTTGCGAGTGGCCCTCTCCTCTGCGCCCCGACAGGCACATGTATCTCACTAATTTGTAAGTCGGCAAAAATATTTACAATAACACATGTTTCAATGCTGATTGGTGAAATGTTACATTTATAATGTGTAGTTCAGGACCATGGACAATGCAGCTTCCTTGCATTGACAGTTCTCTGTGCTGAGTTTCCTTTGCCTCATTTTTTATTGTGTGACCTGTCTGGTTTAAATGAGTGTGTTGCTGCTTTGATGAAGCCTAATTTGATAAAGTTTCAAATTAATTTCTGAAATATTTCATAATATAGTTGTCTTTGTCACATTTTATTTGGCATTAGTAAATAATTATGCACATTTACAGATATTTTACATGATATGAGTGATAACACGTGTTATAAGGGCTATTTTGCACAATAGGTGTGCCTTGAGATGTGTACTTGTCCTTTGGTGCCTTGGTCACAACAAGTTTGGGAACCACTGCTCTAGAGAAAGGTGATCCCTCACTGCTCTGAGTTCCTCCTGCTGAAAGTAACTAGTTACTCTGCTAGTTACTTTAGAGAAAGGTGATCCCTCACTGCTCTGAGTTCCTCCTGCTGAAAGTAACTAGTTACTCTGCTAGTTACTTTAGAGAAAGGTGATCCCTCACTGCTCTGAGTTACTCCTGCTGAAAGTAACTAGTTACTCTGCTAGTTACTTTAGAGAAAGGTGATCGCTCACTGCTCTGAGTCACTCCTGCTGAAAGTAACGAGTTACTCTGCTAGTTACTTTAGAGAAAGGTGATCCCTCACTGCTCTGAGTCACTCCTGCTGAAAGTAACTAGTCATGAAGAAGGATGTGAGGTCTAGGCTTCCTGCTGAACAGGCTCTGATAGGACGTAGAAGAAGAAGAAGAAGAAGAAGAAGAAGAAGAAGAAGAAGAAGAAGAAGAAGAAGAAGGGTCCAGGGAGGGAATGGAGGTCGTTCCAGATGAAGGGTTCTGGCCGCGCGCACAGCAGAGTATGGACGCCTGCACGCCCCTCCAATGCAACAGATCATAGGAAATGAGATCAACAACGGCAGGTGCAAAGGGCTTGATTTAATATCGCTTGTATTTGACTTTGAATGTGAGGAAATATCAGTTGTGATGTGACACACTCCATCTCAGTAGGGGGCAGCATGCACCCTACCCCTACCAATATAAGAAGAAAAAGACGAAGAAGAAGTCATACATCAGAAGAAGACGAAGGAGAAGTGTTCTGGAGCTGTTTGAGGAGAGGGGCCAGAACCAGAACAGAACCAGAACAGAACCAGAACCAGGAGTACCACACACCCAGAGCTGTCTCACCCTCACCCTGTTTGTAGAGCTGCTGCTAACGGCTAGCTGCTGCTAACGGCTAGCTGCTGTCAGGAGGATCAGCTGTTTCTCCTTCAGGCTCAGACAGGTGAGTCTCTCAGGTACACCCCGAAAGTGTAACTGTGTGATACACTGCTACACACTGCTACACACTGCTACACACTGCTACACACAGCTAGACACTGCTACACACTGCTCCCTCACTCTGTCTGCTGATGCTAACAGGCTGAACCGGGGCGGTGTCCACTGTTAGCATCAGGAGCTAACCGGATAATGACAACAACACTGAGGAAAATAAACACAGCAGTAAAGTAACGAAGTACATGTACTTTTGGAGTACATGTACTTAAAGACAATACTAAAGTAGCCTACATGTAAAGCACATTTAGTACATACATATATTACGTTTTGTTGACTAAATCTAGGTTATGTAATTCTATTTGTTTAAAAAGGGTAGCAGTGGTTTCTGAAACATAATAATTATATTATTTTTACATTTTTATTCCCATTTAAACGTTTTTGAGACGTTACACTTGAGAGTTTATTTCTGTCGCTGGCCTCCTTATAACAACAACAACAAAAACAACAATACTATTTCAGCTCATTTAATAATTTAACTGATGACGTAATTCAATTTGATTAATGACACCACAAACATACACTGAACACAAATACACTTTAGTTTGTGCTCCCATTTGCCATGAGATGAACTCAAAGATCTAAAACATGTTCCATTTGCCATTGTTATATTGATGCTAATGATGACGCACGGGAGGGCTGCTCCCCATAAGCTATGCTTCAGCCCTCCCGCTTCGACTAATTTTGTTCATTTGTGTGTATGAATTATACGTTTTTGTGTTTGTATGATTTTAGCAGAATAAATAAAATAAAAAATATATATACACCATATAACCATTTCGCTCAAATATTGTTCACAAATCTGAAAAAATGTGTGATAGTGAGCACTTCTCCTTTGCCGAGATAGAACG
Source organism: Champsocephalus esox (assembly GCA_036324585.1). Taxonomy (NCBI): domain Eukaryota; kingdom Metazoa; phylum Chordata; class Actinopteri; order Perciformes; family Channichthyidae; genus Champsocephalus; species Champsocephalus esox. The sequence goes on along the minus strand of JAULUE010000070.1, from coordinate 62,220 downwards.
AGTGGACCAACATTCCTCAGGCCACGATCACCAACCTGATCAACTCTATGCCACGGAGACGTGTTGCACTGCGTGAGGCAAATGGTGGTCACACCAGATACTGCCTGGTTCTCGGACCCCCCCCAGACCCCCCCAATAAAGCAAAACTGCACGTTTCAGAGTGGCCTTCTATGGTGGCCAGCCTAAGGCACACCTGTGCAATAACCATGCTGTCTGATCAGCATCTTGATATGCCACACCTGGGAGGTGGGATGGATTCTCTCGGCAAAGGAGAAGTGCTCACTATCACACATTGTTTCAGATCTGAGAACAATATTTGAGAGAAATGGTTATTTTGTGTTTATAGAACATGTTTTAGATCTTTGAGTTCATCTCATGAAGAATGGGAGCAAAAACAGAAGTGTTGCGTTTATATTTTTGTTCAGTGTATATAGAGATAAAATAAGAAGTATTTTATTGATCTCAATGTGGGAAATGATTGCGTTGCACCACACAAATAAAAATAAATAAAGGTATATATGACAGATGGAATATTAAATATAGAACAGATGATATGAATGTAAAATGTACAGTGTGGTTTTATTCCAAGCTGGGGGGCAGAGAGTTCTCTGCTCCACAGGGGGTCTGCTGAACAGAGTCATTGCAGCGGGCAGGAACGACTTCCTGTATCGATGTGTGAATAGTGTATATATATGTGTGTGTGTGTGTGTGTGTATATTGTCATGGTGGTGTGCGCTGCTCCCGCAGTAGAAGAAGAAGATGACGAGTGGAGGACTGAACAGCATCGAGGCCGTGAAGAAGAAGATCAAAGTCCTGCAGGAGCAGGCAGAGGAGGCGGACGATCGGGCAGCTAAACTACAGAAAGAGGGGGAGAGAGAGAGGAGGAGCAGGGAGGAGGTACACACACACACACACACACACACACACACACACACACACACACACACACACACACACACACCAGGGTTACACCTAGGATTTTTTCTTACCGGACAAATGTGAAACTTAGCGGTCATGTTTCAATAATATTAATAATGGTGCAGCAGAGTTCCATCAGTGACTCTGAGCGGCAGATGTTTGAAATTCAGACAGAAGGGTTCCAGATGAACTGTCAGGGCCCAGGTCTGACAGAAGGGTTCCAGATGAACTGTCAGGGCCCAGGTCTGACAGAAGGGTTCCAGATGAACTGTCAGGGCCCAGGTCTGACATAAGGGATCCAGATGAACTGTCGGGGTCCAGGTCTGATAGAAGGGTTCCAGATGAACTGTCGGGGTCCAGGTCTGACAGAAGGGTTCCAGATGAACTGTCGGGGTCCAGGTCTGCCAGAAGTTCCAGATGAACTGTCAGGGTCCAGGTCTGACAGAAGGGTCCAGATGAACTGTCGGGGTCAGCTGACAGAAGGGTTCCAGATGAACTCTCGGGGCCCAGGTCTGACTTAACAGTTTAAGACGATTATAGAACAATATCTGTATCTCTCTCTCCTCTCTTCTTCTGTGTTTCTCTCTCTGTATCTCTCTCTCCTCTCTTCTTCTGTGTTTCTCTCTCTGTATCTCTCTCTCCTCTCTTCTTCTGTGTTTCTCTCTCTGTATCTCTCTCTCCTCTCTTCTTCTGTGTTTCTCTCTCTGTATCTCTCTCCTCTCTTCTGTGTTTCTCTCCCTGTATCTCTCTCTCCTCTCTTCTTCTGTGTTTCTCTCTCTGTATCTCTCTCTCCTCTCTTCTTCTGTGTTTCTCTCTCTGTATCTCTCTCTCCTCTCTTCTTCTGTGTTTCTCTCTCTGTATCTCTCTCTCCTCTCTTCTTCTGTGTTTCTCTCCCTGTATCTCTCTCTCCTCTCTTCTTCTGTGTTTCTCTCTCTGTATCTCTCTCTCCTCTCTTCTTCTGTGTTTCTCTCCCTGTATCTCTCTCTCCTCTCTTCTTCTGTGTTTCTCTCCCTGTATCTCTCTCTCCTCTCTTCTTCTGTGTTTCTCTCTCTGTATCTCTCTCTCCTCTCTTCTGTGTTTCTCTCTCTGTATCTCTCTCTCCTCTCTTCTGTGTTTCTCTCTCTGTATCTCTCTCCTCTCTTCTTCTGTGTTTCTCTCTCTGTATCTCTCTCTCCTCTTCTTCTGTGTTTCTCTCTCTGTATCTCTCTCTCCTCTCTTCTTCTGTGTTTCTCTCTCTGTATCTCTCTCTCCTCTCTTCTTCTGTGTTTCTCTCTCTGTATCTCTCTCTCCTCTCTTCTTCTGTGTTTCTCTCCCTGTATCTCTCTCTCCTCTCTTCTTCTGTGTTTCTCTCCCTGTATCTCTCTCTCCTCTCTTCTTCTGTGTTTCTCTCTCTGTATCTCTCTCTCCTCTCTTCTGTGTTTCTCTCTCTGTATCTCTCTCCTCTCTCTTCTGTGTTTCTCTCCCTGTATCTCTCTCTCCTCTCTTCTGTGTTTCTCTCTCTGTATCTCTCTCTCCTCTCTTCTGTGTTTCTCTCTCTGTATCTCTCTCTCCTCTCTTCTTCTGTGTTTCTCTCTCTGTATCTCTCTCTCCTCTCTTCTGTGTTTCTCTCTCTGTATCTCTCTCTCCTCTCTTCTTCTGTGTTTCTCTCTCTGTATCTCTCTCTCCTCTCTTCTGTGTTCTCTCCTGTATCTCTCTCTCTCTCTTCTGTGTTTCTCTCCCTGTATCTCTCTCTCCTCTCTTCTGTGTTTCTCTCTCTGTATCTCTCTCTCCTCTCTTCTTCTGTGTTTCTCTCCCTGTATCTCTCTCTCCTCTCTTCTTCTGTGTTTCTCTCTCTGTATCTCTCTCTCCTCTCTTCTTCTGTGTTTCTCTCCCTGTATCTCTCTCTCCTCTCTTCTTCTGTGTTTCTCTCTCTGTATCTCTCTCTCCTCTCTTCTGTGTTTCTCTCCCTGTATCTCTCTCTCCTCTCTTCTTCTGTGTTTCTCTCCCTGTATCTCTCTCTCCTCTCTTCTTCTGTGTTTCTCTCCCTGTATCTCTCTCTCCTCTTCTTCTGTGTTTCTCTCCCTGTATCTCTCTCTCTCTCTTCTTCTGTGTTTCTCTCTCTGTATCTCTCTCTCTCTTCTTCTGTGTTTCTCTCCCTGTATCTCTCTCTCCTCTCTTCTTCTGTGTTTCTCTCCCTGTATCTCTCTCTCCTCTCTTCTTCTGTGTTTCTCTCTCTGTATCTCTCTCTCCTCTTTCTTCTGTGTTTCTCTCTCTGTATCTCTCTCTCCTCTCTTCTGTGTTTCTCTCCTGTATCTCTCTCTCCTCTCTTCTTCTGTGTTTCTCTCTCTGTATCTCTCTCTCCTCTCTTCTGTGTTTCTCTCTCTGTATCTCTCTCTCCTCTCTTCTGTGTTTCTCTCTCTGTATCTCTCTCTCCTCTTTCTTCTGTGTTTCTCTCTCTGTATCTCTCTCTCCTCTCTTCTGTGTTTCTCTCTCTGTATCTCTCTCTCCTCTTCTTCTGTGTTTCTCTCTCTGTATCTCTCTCCTCTCTTCTTCTGTGTTTCTCTCTCTGTATCTCTCTCTCCTCTCTTCTTCTGTGTTTCTCTCTCTGTATCTCTCTCTCCTCTCTTCTGTGTTTCTCTCTCTGTATCTCTCTCTCCTCTCTTCTTCTGTGTTTCTCTCCCTGTATCTCTCTCTCCTCTCTTCTTCTGTGTTTCTCTCTCTGTATCTCTCTCTCCTCTCTTCTTCTGTGTTTCTCTCTCTGTATCTCTCTCTCCTCTCTTCTGTGTTTCTCTCTCTGTATCTCTCTCTCCTCTCTTCTTCTGTGTTTCTCTCCCTGTATCTCTCTCTCCTCTCTTCTTCTGTGTTTCTCTCTCTGTATCTCTCTCTCCTCTTTCTTCTGTGTTTCTCTCTCTGTATCTCTCTCTCCTCTTCTTCTGTGTTTCTCTCTCTGTATCTCTCTCTCTCTTCTTCTGTGTTTCTCTCTCTGTATCTCTCTCTCCTCTCTTCTTCTGTGTTTCTCTCCCTGTATCTCTCTCTCCTCTCTTCTTCTGTGTTTCTCTCTCTGTATCTCTCTCTCCTCTCTTCTTCTGTGTTTCTCTCTCTGTATCTCTCTCTCCTCTCTTCTTCTGTGTTTTCTCTCTCTGTATCTCTCTCTCCTCTCTTCTTCTGTGTTTCTCTCTCTGTAGCTCTCTCTCCTCTCTTCTTCTGTGTTTCTCTCCCTGTATCTCTCTCTCCTCTCTTCTGTGTTTCTCTCTCTGTATCTCTCTCTCCTCTCTTCTTTTGTGTTTCTCTCTCTGTATCTCTCTCTCCTCTCTTCTGTGTTTCTCTCTCTGTATCTCTCTCTCCTCTCTTCTGTGTTTCTCTCTCTGTATCTCTCTCTCCTCTCTTCTGTGTTTCTCTCTCTGTATCTCTCTCTCCTCTCTTCTTCTGTGTTTCTCTCCCTGTATCTCTCTCTCCTCTCTTCTTCTGTGTTTCTCTCTCTGTATCTCTCTCTCCTCTCTTCTTCTGTGTTTCTCTCTCTGTATCTCTCTCTCCTCTCTTCTTCTGTGTTTCTCTCTCTGTATCTCTCTCTCCTCTCTTCTTTTGTGTTTCTCTCTCTGTATCTCTCTCTCCTCTTTTCTTCTGTGTTTCTCTCTCTGTATCTCTCTCTCCTCTCTTCTTCTGTGTTTCTCTCCCTGTATCTCTCTCTCCTCTCTTCTGTGTTTCTCTCTCTGTATCTCTCTCTCCTCTCTTCTTTTGTGTTTCTCTCTCTGTATCTCTCTCTCCTCTCTTCTGTGTTTCTCTCTCTGTATCTCTCTCTCCTCTCTTCTTCTGTGTTTCTCTCTCTGTATCTCTCTCTCTCTCTCTTCTGTGTTTCTCTCTCTGTATCTCTCTCTCCTCTCTTCTGTGTTTCTCTCTCTGTATCTCTCTCTCCTCTCTTCTTCTGTGTTTCTCTCTCTGTATCTCTCTCTCCTCTCTTCTTCTGTGTTTCTCTCTCTGTATCTCTCTCTCCTCTCTTCTTCTGTGTTTCTCTCCCTGTATCTCTCTCTCCTCTTTTCTTCTGTGTTTCTCTCTCTGTATCTCTCTCTCCTCTCTTCTGTGTTTCTCTCTCTGTATCTCTCTCTCCTCTCTTCTTCTGTGTTTCTCTCTCTGTATCTCTCTCTCCTCTCTTCTGTGTTTCTCTCTCTGTATCTCTCTCTCCTCTCTTCTGTGTTTCTCTCTCTGTATCTCTCTCTCCTCTCTTCTTCTGTGTTTCTCTCTCTGTATCTCTCTCTCCTCTCTTCTTCTGTGTTTCTCTCTCTGTATCTCTCTCTCCTCTTTTCTTCTGTGTTTCTCTCCCTGTATCTCTCTCTCTCCTCTCTTCTGTGTTTCTCTCTGTATCTCTCTCTCCTCTCTTCTGTGTTTCTCTCTCTGTATCTCTCTCTCCTCTCTTCTGGTTTCTCTCTCTGTGTTTCTCTCTCTGTATCTCTCTCTCCTCTCTTCTGTGTTTCTCTCTCTGTATCTCTCTCTCCTCTCTTCTGTGTTTCTCTCTCTGTGTTTCTCTCTCTGTATCTCTCTCCTCTCTTCTGTGTTTCTCTCTCTGTATCCCTCTCTTCTCTCCCTGTATTGCTCACTCCTCTATTTCGCCCCCTGTCGGCGGCGGTTAAAATAGAATCGCCCCGTCAAAATTGAAATCCCCTATTAATGTATAGATCATAGACCACGGTCCGCCTGTTGCCGATCCCTGGTCTAAAGGTTCTGGTTGTCTTTAACGACTGATTCTAGAATGTGTAGTTTGTTGAAGAGATCCTTCTGGGCCGAATTCAGTGTAACGGCACTATTCAGGGTTTCAAAGTGTGTTTTCCAAAAGTCCTCATTTTGAATAGCCAGTTCTTCCTTGTGTGGTTTGCTGAAAGAGGGCCATTTGTTCCAGGGTGTAGCTCCCAACCCTGACACACACACACACACACTAAAGTTGAGCAGCTCAGGTAATGTGTGTGTGTGTGTGTGTGTGTGGTGTGTGTAGCTCCAGGAGGAGGTGTCCTCCCTCAGCAGGAAGCTGGTTCTGGGAGAGGAGGACCTGGAGAGAGTTCAGGAGAGACTGGAGACGACTCTGAGGAAACTTGAGGAGACGGAGAAGACCGCTGACGAGAGCGAGAGGTGAGACACCTGTCTGTCTCTATGTACCTGTCTGTCTCTCTGTACCGGTCTGTCTCTCTGTAGCTGTCTGTCTCTCTGTAGCTGTCTGTCTCTCTGTACCTGTCTGTCTCTCTGTACCTGTCTGTCTCTCTGTAGCTGTCTGTCTCTATGTACCTGTCTGTCTCTCTGTACCGGTCTGTCTCTCTGTACCGGTCTGTCTCTATGTACCTGTCTGTCTCTCTGTACCGGTCTGTCTCTCTGTAGCTGTCTGTCTCTATGTACCGGTCTGTCTCTCTGTAGCTGTCTGTCTCTATGTACCTGTCTGTCTCTCTGTACCTGTCTGTCTCTCTGTAGCTGTCTGTCTCTCTGTAGCTGTCTGTCTCTATGTACCTGTCTGTCTCTCTGTACCTGTCTGTCTCTCTGTAGCTGTCTGTCTCTCTGTACCTGTCTGTCTCTCTGTACCTGTCTGTCTCTCTGTACCTGTCTAATAATAATAATAATATATTAATTTTATTTAGCGCTTTTCTGAACCCAAAGACGCTTTACATTTGGGAGGGAGGGTAGACAAACAAAACAAAAACAAAGACGGAACCAAAAGAAACAAAACACAACAGAAAAGCAGTCAGGAGGAAGTTGATTGAGAGGGGGCGGGGCTTATGGATAGAGAGTTGAGAGGGGGGGGCTTATGGATAGAGAGTTGAGAGGGGAGGGGCTTATGGATAGAGAGTTGAGAGGGGGCGGGGCTTATGGATAGAGAGTTGAGAGGGGGGGGCTTATGGATAGAGAGTTGAGAGGGGGGGGGCTTATGGATAGAGTTGAGAGGGGGGGGGCTTATGGATAGAGTTGAGAGGGGGGGCTTATGGATAGAGTTGAGAGGGGGGGGGCTTATGGATAGAGTTGAGAGGGGGGGCTTATGGATAGAGAGTTGAGAGGGGACGGGGCTTATGGATAGAGAGTTGAGAGGGGACGGGGCTTATGGATAGAGAGTTGAGAGGGGAGGGGCTTATGGATAGAGAGTTGAGAGGGGGGGGCTTATGGATAGAGAGTTGAGAGGGGGGGGGCTTATGGATAGAGAGTTGAGAGGGGAGGGGCTTATGGATAGAGAGTTGAGAGGGGGCGGGGCTTATGGATAGAGAGTTGAGAGGGGGGGGCTTATGGATAGAGTTGAGAGGGGGGGGCTTATGGATAGAGTTGAGAGGGGGGGGGCTTATGGATAGAGTTGAGAGGGGGGGGGCTTATGGATAGAGAGTTGAGAGGGGACGGGGCTTATGGATAGAGAGTTGAGAGGGGACGGGGCTTATGGATAGAGAGTTGAGAGGGGGGGGCTTATGGATAGAGAGTTGAGAGGGGGGGGCTTATGGATAGAGAGTTGAGAGGGGGGGGCTTATGGATAGAGAGTTGAGAGGGGGGGGGGCTTATGGATAGAGTTGAGAGGGGGTGGCTTATGGATAGAGAGTTGAGAGGGGGGGCTTATGGATCGAGAGTTGAGAGGGGGGGCTTATGGATAGAGAGTTGAGAGGGGGGGGGCTTATGGATAGAGAGTTGAGAGGGGGACAGGGCTTATGGATAGAGAGTTGAGAGGGGACGGGGCTTATGGATAGAGAGTTGAGAGGGGGGGGGCTTATGGATAGAGAGTTGAGAGGGGACGGGGCTTATGGATAGAGAGTTGAGAGGGGGGGGGCTTGTGGATAGAGAGTTGAGAGGGGGGGGCTTATGGATAGAGAGGGGGGGGGCTTATGGATAGAGAGTTGAGAGGGAGGGGCTTATGGATAGAGAGTTGAGAGGGGGGGGGCTTATGGATAGAGAGTTGAGAGGGGGGGGCTTATGGATGGATAGAGAGTTGAGAGGGGGGGGGCTTATGGATAGAGAGTTGAGAGGGGGGGGCTTATGGATAGAGAGTTGAGAGGGGGGGGGCTTATGGATAGAGAGTTGAGAGGGGGGGGCTTATGGATAGAGAGTTGAGAGGGGGGGGCTTATGGATAGAGAGTTGAGAGGGGGGAGGGGCTTATGGATAGAGAGTTGAGAGGGGGGGCTTATGGATAGAGAGTTGAGAGGGGGGGGGCTTATGGATAGAGAGTTGAGAGGGGGAGGGGCTTATGGATAGAGAGTTGAAGAGGGGGAGGGGCTTATGGATAGAGAGTTGAAGAGGGGGAGGGGCTTATGGATAGAGAGTTGAGAGGGGGGGGGCTTATGGATAGAGAGTTGAAGAGGGGGAGGGGCTTATGGATAGAGAGTTGAGGGGGGGGAGGGGCTTATGGATAGAGAGTTGAGAGGGGGGGGGCTTATGGATAGAGAGTTGAGAGGGGGGGGGCTTATGGATAGAGAGTTGAGAGGGGGGGGGCTTATGGATAGAGAGTTGAGAGGGGGGGGCTTATGGATGGATAGAGAGTTGAGAGGGGGGGCTTATGGATAGAGAGTTGAGAGGGGGGGGCTTATGGATAGAGAGTTGAGAGGGGGGGGGCTTATGGATAGAGAGTTGAGAAGGGGGGGGCTTATGGATAGAGAGTTGAGAGGGGGGGCTTATGGATAGAGAGTTGAGGAGGGGGAGGGGCTTATGGATAGAGTTGAGAGGGGGAGGGGCTTATGGATAGAGAATTGAGAGGGGGAGGGGCTTATGGATAGAGAGTTGAGAGGGGGGGGGGCTTATGGATAGAGAGTTGAGAGGGGGGGGCTTATGGATAGAGAGTTGAGAGGGCGGGGCTTATGGATAGAGAGTTGAGAGGGGGGTTCTGAGGCGGGACTGGAACAGGGTGAGGGACTCAGACTCACTCAGACTAGGTCTTGGGGGAGGGAGTTCCAGAGTTGTCTGTCTCTCATCTGTCTGTCTCTCACCTGTCTGTCTCTCACCTATCTCTCTCTGTACCTGTCTGTCACTCACCTGTCTGTCTCTCTCTCTGTACCTGTCTGTCTCTCACCTGTCTCTCTCTCTGTACCTGTCCGTCTCTCACCTGTCTCTCTCACCTGTCTGTCTCTGTACCTGTCCGTCTCTCACCTGTACCTGTCCGTCTCTCACCTGTCCCTGTCTGTCTCTCACCTGTCCGCCTCTCACCTGTCTGTCTCTCTGTACCTGTCTGTCTCTCACCTGTCCCTCACTTGTCTGTCTCTCACCTGTCTCTCTCTCTGTACCTGTCTGTCTCTCATCTGTCTGTCTCTCTGTACCTGTCTGTCCCTCACCTGTCTCTCTCTCTCTGTACCTGTCTTTCTCTCACCTGTCTCTCACCTGTCTGTCTCTCACCTGTCTCTCTCTCTGTACCTGTCTGTCTCTCTTCAGAGGGATGAAGGTGATAGAGAACCGGGCTATGAAGGACGAGGAGAAGATGGAGTTTCTGGAGGTTCAGCTGAGAGAAGCTAAACAGATCGCTGAGGAGGCGGACCGCAAGTACGAGGAGGTACTAATACACACACGTACTAATACACACCAGAAATACAAGTACGAGGATGTACTAATACACACATACTAATTTACATTACATCACATTTAGCTGAGGCTTTTAGCCAAAGCGACTCACAATCAGTGCGTTCCACCAGGAAGACACAACCTTGAAGAAAACAGAATCATAAAGTACATCAGGTTTCATAGAGCCAATCGTTTCAAGTGCTACTCAGCTGGCTTTAGAGGAGCCAGTCCTTTGTTAGTATATAAGTCCTTTGTTAGTATATAAGTGCTTTGTTAGTATATAAGAGCTTTGTTAGTATATAAGTGCTTTGTTAGTATATAAGTGCTTTGTTAGTATATAAGTGCTTTGTTAGTATATAAGTGCTTTGTTAGTATAGAAGAGCTTTGTTAGTAGTTCTATCCTCGAGGTGGAGTCAGAGAGATGAGCTTCAGTCTGGAAGGTGTGTGAGCTTTCTGCTGTCCTGATGTCAATGGGAGCTCATTCCACCATCTTGGAGCCAGGACAGCAAACCCACGTGTTCCTGCTGATGGGAACTTGGGTCCCCCTCGCAGCGAGGGTGCAGCGAGCCGTCTGGCTGATGCAGAGCGGAGTGTGTACTAATTAGATATTATTTACGGGTGCAAACCATAGACTGTATAACCTGTTCATATGTTAAGTAGGGGATAGTGTGCAGCAAGTCATTATTGAAGAAAGCCCGACGCTGGCTTCAGAATATGCCTGGAACGAGTAGCAGTGACCGCAAGCTGGGTTGTTAGCTTAATAATGGGAGCATATTAGCTTAGCTTCTTAGCCTGAGCTAGGTATATATTTATCCTTTATTTAACCAGGTAAAAAACTCATTGAGATTAAAATCTCTTTTCCAAGAGTGACCTGGCCAAGAAGGGCAGCATGTACAAAGTTACAACATATAAAACACAGACATGAAAGGCAGATACAGCTGTAAAACACAAATAAAATGGCACATTAGCCAGTCAATATGCGAAGTAAAACAAACTATTAAAATCATTCAAAAACTGGCAACATTTAAAACGATTTCAGGATATACGAGCACTCACATCGACCAATGGTGTCGTGTCCTCTGTCCTTTTAAGATGGACCTGAATTCCCCCATAGTGACTAAATCTGAGAGTTTCAGCTCCTTCTGTACATTGTTCCAAGCTGTGGGGCAGCACGTCTAACAGCTGTTGTTCCCAGTTCTGTTCTCACTGCAGGCACCAGCATCTGAATAAAACCTTGGGAGCGCAGGCCATATGGACTTTCTTTTTGACACATATGTGTGCAGATGTAGGAGGGAACCAACCCAAGCAGAGATTTATAAAAAAAAACCCAACCAATGGGAAAGTCTGCGAGCAGACAAAGATGGCCAATTAGCAGCAGCATATAAAGTGCAATGGTGTACTCGATATCCACATCCAGTGATAAATCGTAAGGCACAATGGTACACAGTATCCAAGCTCTTTAGGCACTGGTCAGAGGCATTCATGTAAAGCAGGTCACCATCATCTAATACAGGTAAAAACGTTGCAGATATCAGATCTGGGTCCGGAATTTCACGTCCGTTGTCAGCAAGTCCTGCCCTGTCCTGCCCTGTCCCGCCTCGGCTCCGCCTCTTTGCCCTTATTTGAAGCAGGCTGCAGCAGGCCGGAGTTAAAATTGACGTCACTGTCGAGCCGTTAGTGGCCGACTCCGCCTACTAAGGGCTTCTCGGCAACTCTGCAGAATCCTATGGGTGACGTCACGGACCCTACATCCATTTATATATACAGTCTATGGTCACACCCAGAGTCCTTGCAGTCTGAGTCGGGGAAACAACAGAGGTGCTGATGTTGATTGTTAGGTCAAGAGTGGGACAATCTTTCCCCGGAAGGAAAAGCAGTTCAGTCTTGTTGAGCTTGAGGGGATGATCAGACATGAGAGATGTCAGCTAGACGGGCAGAGATGCGTGCGACGACCTGGGTCTCTGAGCGGGGGAAGGGCAGGATTCATCGGGTGTCGTCAGCGTAGCAGTGGTATGAAAAACCATGCGGCTAATGACAGATCCGAGCGAGTTTGTGTACAGGGAGAAGAGGAGGGGACCAAGAACAGAGCCCTGAGGGACCCCTGTAGTTAATTGACAAGGGTCGGACTCGGACCCTCTCCAAGTAACCCTGTAGGTACGGTCTTTGAGGTATGAGGTGAGGAGGGAAAGTGCAGAGCCTGACACTCCAAGTCCTTGGAGAGTGAAGGAGGATCTGATGGTTCACCGTGTCGAATGCAGCAGACAGGTCCAACAGGACGAGGACAGAGGAGAGGGAGGCTGCTTTAGCCGTGTGCAGTTCCTCAGAGACAGCAAGGAGGGCAGTTTCTGTGGAGTGACCTGCCTTGAAACCAGACTGGTGCGGATCCAGAAGGTTGTTCTGATGGAGAGAGCAGGAGAGTTGTTTAAAGACAGCGCGTTCAAGTGTTTTAGACAGGAACGGGAGGAGAGAGACAGGCCTGTGGTTTATAACCTCAGACGATACAGGAGGTACTAATACACACATACTAATACACACATATATACAAGTACCAGGAGGTACTAATACACACATACTAATACACACATATATACAAGTACCAGGAGGTACTAATACACACATACTAATACACACATATATATATATACAAGTACCAGGAGGTACTAATACACACATACTAATACACACATACTAATACACACATATAATATACAAGTACCAGGAGGTACTAATACACACATACTAATACACACATATATATATATATATATATATAAGTACCAGGAGGTACTAATACACACATACTAATACACACATATATACAAGTACGAGGAGGTACTAATACACACATACTAATATATACAAGTACCAGGAGGTACTAATACACACATACTAATACACACATATATATATATATATATATATATATATATATATATATATATATATATATATATATATATATATATATATATATATATATATATATATATATATATATATATATATATATAAGTACCAGGAGGTACTAATACACACATACTAATACACACATATATATATATATACAAGTACAGAGGTACTAATACACACATATATACAAGTACGAGGAGTACTAATACACACATACTAATACACACATATATACAAGTAACAGGAGGTACTCATACACACATACTATACACACATATATACAAGTACCAGGAGGTACTCATACACACATACTAATACACACCATATATACATAGTACAAGAAGGTACTAATACACACATACTAATACACACATATATCAAGTACCAGGAGGTACTCATACACACATATATACAAGTACCAGGAGGTACTAATACACACATACTAATACACACATATATATATATACAAGTACCAGGAGGTACTAATACACACATACTAATACACACATATATATATATATATACAAGTACCAGGAGGTACTAATACACACATATATACAAGTACGAGGAGGTACTAATACACACATACTAATACACACATATATACAAGTAACAGGAGGTACTCATACACACATACTAATACACACCATATATACAAGTACCAGGAGGTACTCATACACACATACTAATACACACCATATATACAAGTACAAGAAGGTACTAATACACACATACTAATACACACATATATCCAAGTACCAGGAGGTACTCATACACACATATATACAAGTACCAGGAGGTACTAATACACACATACTAATACACACATATATATATATACAAGTACCAGGAGGTACTAATACACACATACTAATACACACATATATATATATATATATACAAGTACCAGGAGGTACTAATACACACATATATACAAGTACGAGGAGGTACTAATACACGCATACTAATACACACATATATACAAGTACCAGGAGGTACTCATACACACATACTAATACACACCATATATACAAGTACAAGAAGGTACTAATACACACCAGATATACAAGTACAAGAAGGTACTAATGCACACCAGATATACAAGTACAAGAAGGTACTAATGCACACATTCTAATACACACCATATATACAAGTACAAGAAGGTACTAATACACACATACTAATACACACCAGATATACAAGTACAAGAAGGTACTAATACACACATTCTAATACACACCATATATACAAGTACAAGAAGGTACTAATACACACACTGTAGTGTGTGACATTGGGTGTTTCTCACTGTCGAGTAAAGCTGCTCCAGAGCCACTATTTCAAGCATGCTACGTCATCGAGTGCCGCCGAAGGACTGTTCCAATGTCCATCTTACTTGGAGTTCTACCGAGCCCGGCGTACTTCGTTTGGAGAAATTTCGAGGCTGCACATGTGTAGACTCTGCGGTCTTAAAATCCCCACAATGCTTTGCGCACGGACCAATTTCCCCAAATCTGTGGTGGAAGATGTAAGGCGGGGCCTCTCATGTGACGCACACCTGCACACTTGCTCGCCTGTTCCACTCTTCGTTTTCCGAATGCCAGGAAGGATTCTTGCCTCGCTGCTGAAGCAAGACGCTCGGAAGACACGTGCTACCAAGCAAGCGTACTCCACATTGAGAAACTCCATTGTGTTTGATTGACAGGTGTATGCTGTAGTGTGTGACGTTGTGTTTGATTGACAGGTGTATGCTGTAGTGTGTGTGATGTTGTGTTTGATTGACAGGTGTATACTGTAGTGTGTGACGTTGTGTTTGATTGACAGGTGTATACTGTAGTGTGTGACGTTGTGTTTGATTGACAGGTGTATGCTGTAGTGTGTGACGTTGTTTGATTGACAGGTGTATGCTGTAGTGTGTGTGATGTTGTGTTTGATTGAAGGTGTATACTGTAGTGTGTGACGTGGGTTGATTGACAGGTGTATACTGTAGTGTGTGATGTTGTGTTTGATTGACAGGTGTTTGATGACAGGTGTATACTGTAGTGTGTGACGTTGTGTTTGATTGACAGGTGTATACTGTAGTGTGTGACGTTGTGTTTGATTGACAGGTGTATACTGTAGTGTGTGACGTTGTGTTTGATTGACAGGTGTATGCTGTAGTGTGTGATGTTGTGTTTGATTGACAGGTGTATACTGTAGTGTGTGTGACGTTGTGTTTGATTGACAGGTGTATACTGTAGTGTGTGTGACGTTGTGTTTGATTGACAGGTGTATGCTGTAGTGTGTGTGATGTTGTGTTTGATTGACAGGTGTATGCTGTAGTGTGTGACGTTGTGTTTGATTGACAGGTGTATGCTGTAGGTGTGTGATGTTGTGTTTGATTGACAGGTGTATGCTGTAGTGTGTGTGAAGTTGTGTTTGATTGACAGGTGTATACTGTAGTGTGTGTGACGTTGTGTTTGATTGACAGGTGTATACTGTAGTGTGTGTGATGTTGTGTTTGATTGACAGGTGTATGCTGTAGTGTGTGATGTTGTGTTTGATTGACAGGTGTATGCTGTAGTGTGTGTGTGACGTTGTGTTTGACAGGTGTATACTGTAGTGTGTGTGACGTTGTGTTTGATTGACAGGTGTATGCTGTAGTGTGTGATGTTGTGTTTGATTGACAGGTGTATGCTGTAGTGTGTGTGTGATGTTGTGTTTGATTGACAGGTGTATGCTGTAGTGTGTGTGATGTTGTGTTTGATTGACAGGTGTATGCTGTAGTGTGTGATGTTGTGTTTGATTGACAGGTGTATGCTGTAGTGTGTGACGTTGTGTTTGATTGACAGGTGTATGCTGTAGTGTGTGTGACGTTGTGTTTGATTGACAGGTGTATGCTGTAGTGTGTGATGTTGTGTTTGATTGACAGGTGTATGCTGTAGTGTGTGTGACGTTGTGTTTGATTGACAGGTGTATGCTGTAGTGTGTGATGTTGTGTTTGATTGACAGGTGTATACTGTAGTGTGTGTGACGTTGTGTTTGATTAACAGGTGTATGTTGTAGTGTGTGTGACGTTGTGTTTGATTGACAGGTGTATACTGTAGTGTGTGATGTTGTGTTTGATTGACAGGTGTATACTGTAGTGTGTGTGTGTGACGTTGTGTTTGATTGACAGGTGTATACTGTAGTGTGTGATGTTGTGTTTGATTGACAGGTGTATGCTGTAGTGTGTGAAGTTGTGTTTGATTGACAGGTGTATACTGTAGTGTGTGACGTTGTGTTTGATTAACAGTGTATGCTGTAGTGTGCGACGTTGTGTTTGATTGACAGGTGTATACTGTAGTGTGTGTGACGTTGTGTTTGATTACAGGTGTATGCTGTAGTGTGTGACGTTGTGTTTGATTGACAGGTGTATGCTGTAGTGTGTGTGACGTTGTGTTTGATTGACAGGTGTATGCTGTAGTGTGTGAGTTGTGTTTGATGACGGTGTATGCTGTGTGTGTGTTGTGTTTGATTGACAGGTGTATGCTGTAGTGTGTGATGTTGTGTTTGATTGACAGGTGTATGCTGTAGTGTGTGATGTTGTGTTGATTGACAGGTGTATGCTGTAGTGTGTGATGTTGTGTTTGATTGACAGGTGTATGCTGTAGTGTGTGACGTTGTGTTTGATTGACAGGTGTATGCTGTAGTGTGTGACGTTGTGTTTGATTGACAGGTGTATGCTGTAGTGTGTGACGTTGTGTTTGATTGACAGGTGTATGCTGTAGTGTGTGACGTTGTGTTTGATTGACAGGTGTATACTGTAGTGTGTGTGACGTTGTGTTTGATTGACAGGTGTATGCTGTAGTGTGTGACGTTGTGTTTGATTGACAGGTGTATGCTGTAGTGTGTGACGTTGTGTTTGATTGACGGTGTATGCTCAGTGTGTGATGTTGTGTTTGATTGACAGGTGTATCTGTAGTGTGTGACGTTGTGTTTGATGACAGGTGTATGTAGTGTGTGACGTTGTGTTTGATTGACAGGTGTGACGTGTGTGTGAAGGTGATCTAGTGGTGATGTTGATTGACAGGTGTATGCTGTATGTGTGAGTTGTGTTTGATTGACAGGTGTATGCTGTAGTGGGGACGTTGGTTTGATTGACAGGGTACGTAGTGTGTGTGACGTTGGTTGATTACAGGTGTATGCTGTAGTGTGTGACGTTGTGTTTGATTGACAGGTGTATGCTGTAGTGTGTGACGTTGTGTTTGATTGACAGGTGTATGCTGTAGTGTGTGATGTTGTGTTTGATTGACAGGTGTATGCTGTAGTGTGTGATGTTGTGTTTGATTGACAGGTGTATGCTGTAGTGTGTGATGTTGTGTTTGATTGACAGGTGTATGCTGTAGTGTGTGATGTTGTGTTTGATTGACAGGTGTATGCTGTAGTGTGTGATGTTGTGTTTGATTGACAGGTGTATGCTGTAGTGTGTGACGTTGTGTTTGATTGACAGGTGTATGCTGTAGTGTGTGACGTTGTGTTTGATTGACAGGTGTATACTGTAGTGTGTGTGACGTTGTGTTTGATTGACAGGTGTATGCTGTAGTGTGTGACGTTGTGTTTGATTGACAGGTGTATACTGTATGTGTGTGACGTTGTGTTTGATTGACAGGTGTATGCTGTAGTGTGTGATGTTGTGTTTGATTGACAGGTGTATACTGTAGTGTGTGTGACGTTGTGTTTGATTGACAGGTGTATACTGTAGTGTGTGTGACGTTGTGTTTGATTGACAGGTGTATGCTGTAGTGTGTGATGTTGTGTTTGATTGACAGGTGTATGCTCTAGTGTGTGATGTTGTGTTTGATTGACAGGTGTATGCTGTAGTGTGTGACGTTGTGTTTGATGACAGGTGTATACTGTAGTGTGTGACGTTGTGTTTGATTGACAGGTGTATGCTGTAGTGT